>OZ010685.1:2316863-2767853 GCA_963932265.1 Thymelicus lineola
GGATGAAGTAGACGAAAATACTTATAAACTCCAATCACATATTTAGCTAACCCTAAAATGCGACGGTAAAACCACAAAACGTATGGTGTCATGAATTATTTATCATCTGTGATTCTGAAAAAGACTTAGGTACATAAATGTCATCTTACCGTCGCGTCGTTTTGCGCATAGTCCAGTCAAAATAGACAAAAATAAGTCATAACTTAGGAATAATTCGCATAGAGCTGAAAATTGGCAGAGACGTTAAATACATCATTATAAATGAAATGTCAAAAATCCCCTTCGATCCTACTTGTGCAAAAAATTTTATTCAAGGTCAAAAGTATAAAATTAAGGTTTTTTCCATTTTTCTCGAAAACAGTAAGTATTATCGTGAAAATAAGTCAGACAAAAGTTGTAGATCATACAATTCTCTACAAAAATGGTCCAGTCACTTTTTCTCTTACGACTCACCATTCGTGAGATATCGCGGTTTTAATCATCGAAAAATTCATATTTTACATAATATGCAATAAAATGCGCTAAAATTAATTCATTGCGCAGAAGTATTCACAAAGATTGACTCTTCTCCACATGACATCGTTACAAATTGAATTCATTTTCTTCTTGCAATGTATGGTGCTCCAAAAAAAATTGATTCCATAGACAAATATAGATACTTGAAGTTTGTAAAATCTGCATGGAACAATAAAACAGTACAGTTGTTTGCCTCCAACATCTGCTTCTGCCTTTCAACACTTGTATCGTGTGTATTATCAAGTTCAAGTGAGGCTAGGCAATGAGCTGGACCCAGAAGAATGGGGTTGGAAATTAACAGATAATTATTTGGAGCCAATTCAAACTTTACTCCCGCCTGCTCCAGAAAAACTACTTAATACTATTTTTTGTAAATGCAAGACGGATTGTAGTAAGAATTGTGGCTGTCAAAAAGTAGGATTATTTTGTTCGCCAGTATGCATCAATTGTCAGGGTCAGACTTGCTCCAATATTGAAACAAATAATGAAGATATTTATGATATTAATGAAGAGACAATCGATGCATCCTTTTTCTTAGAACAGCAAACAACAACAACAACAACTCTTTATTTGTACACCAATATACAGTAACATCTTATACAATTAATAGATATAATGGTACAACAGGCGGCCTTATCGCTTAGGAAGCGATTTCTGCAGCAAACAGAAATTCTGCAAGAAGAAGAGAATGAAGACGAAGAAATAATTGTCGAAGTAGAGTTAGACAATTATCTTATATAATGACATGTAGAAAAAAACAACCTATTCCACTTTAATCATTAGCAATATTACTATTCTTTCAATTAATAGGATACGATCTGATCAAACTTTCTTTATTACAATAGATCGTGGAGTATACCTACTGGAGAAACTACGTTAAAAAAAATGCGCCAAGTACATTAGGGAACATACCAAAACCCCCTACATGAGGCACGTGGTTTTGGTATGTTCCCTTACTTCATAGGTGGTGCGGAAATGTGTGCATATTATGTAAAATATGAATTTTCTAATGATTAAAACCGCGATATCTCATGAATGGTGAGTCGTAAGAGAAAAAGTAACTGGACCATTTTTGTAGAGAATTGTATGATCTACAACTTTTGTCTGACCTATTTTCACGATAATACTTACTGTTTTCGAGAAAAATGGAAAAAACCTTAATTTTATACTTTTGACCTTGAATAAAATTTTTTGCACAAGTAGGATCGAAGGGGATTTTTGACATTTCATTTATAATGATGTATTTAACGTCTCTGCCAATTTTCAGCTCTATGCGAATTATTCCTAAGTCAAATGTCTATTTTGACTGGACTAGCAGTGTATGGTCCGCGTCGGCGATAAAACATATTACAGATATTTACGTTATCCTTCCGGCCACACCGTAAACTTTTAGTATCGTGAATAAGTAGTTCGCTAAGGACGCCAAGGTGCAACTTACATAATATTATTAGATAGTTCGTAATAATTTATAGTCTGTGATGTTTATTTAATAATCTGTAAAGGTTCATATTGTTGTAAAGAATATCCAGAGCAGTTTTTGGCTGTTTCTTTTATCACCAAGCACTACTAATGATAGCAGAGTAGGAATAATAATATAATACTGTATAAGTGTTGATGTTTATCAACACTCAATGTAAGCTTTATCAGTCTTAAAACGTTTTTAATTTTACGTATTTCATTGTCTGAAAGAATTCGCAAAAATATATTTATCCATATCATAATTCATGTAATTCTCTCACTTACAAACCAGATTATTGCATTCAATATTCTAAAATATGCATGTACTAAATCTATCCTAACCCACGTTCTAGTGATAATTTAGAACCAACAAGCAGATGCGATTAACCCTTCACTGCCGTGCACTTTTATCCCAATCATAAGTTTTCAGTCACGCGCCTATTGTTAACAACTAAGCTATTTATTATGGTAACAATGACCAATTGTTGAGGTAATCGCCGCTGACCATTTCTGCATTAACCAACGTAATTATTTCGTTAAAATAATGATGCACGCGTGTTTTAAATATAGTGCACGGATGCGGCGTAATAATGGTCCGTGTGCTGTAGCCGGTAGGGTTCGGGAGGTCAGTGACTGTTTAATTCAAAACCGTTTAATAAAATAAAAAAATACTCGATTTAGTGTTTGGTTACAAGAAAGTAGAAAAAAAGGTTTCCTTTTTATTTAAGATACAGATACAACAGTCTTTATTGTTTCCTTATTTAATATATCTACCTATATAAATATTTGTGCAGCTTATTTAAGAAATAATTTAAAAAATAAATTTTATTATAGTAAAAGACGTTGCAGGCAAGGGCAGGTGGTCAGAAAAATCAGTGAGATACAAATAAAATTATTAGCATTCCCCTGCTCCCTTATTATGATTTCATTAGTCTTCACAAAAGCTAGGAAAATTACAACAGCACAAAACTACACGTAATAATTGATATCATTATATTATAATAATAAATAATAATAATAAAACCAATCCCAAGAGCATGTTAAGGTTATACACTTTTGATTAATAATCTAACATTTTAACAAAAAATTAACCAACTTCAAATGAAGTACATTGTACTTTTGACATGGATGCCATTGTCAGATCTCGCTCAAATTTATGTGGAACTACACGACAAGCACCAGCTTTTGATTAAAAAAAGAATCGTCGAAATCGGTTGGCGCGATATTGAGTTATTCGTCCATTTATCGCGCACATACTTAATGCAAATTTAAGACTTATATGATTTTGACATGGATGTCATTGTCAGATCTCGTTCAAATTTATGTGGGATCACACGACAAGCACCAGCTTTCGATTAAAAAAAGAATCATCCAAATTGATTCACCCAGTCCAAAGTTCTGAGGTAACAAACATAAAAAAAAAATACAGTCGAATTGAGAACCTCCTCCTTTTTTTGAAGTCGGTTAAAAAGTAAGTACTGTTATGTACACTTTTGATTACAAAGCAATGATCCAAACTCCAAACCTAACTTAGCGCACAGAATACATGTAATAAAATGCGTATATACTCGTATATATAACTGAAAATTAATCGTCCGTAGAGTCATTGCATGACGTGACAAGCCACCAAACCAATATCGTACGTTACGCCGCGGATATTCAAATCGACTAAACGATAATTTTATATGCAAATGTTGAATATCTTAAGTGGGATCGAAATACCGCACGCAGTTTACGATGGACAGTTGGATAGAAAAGTGCTTAAGATGTTATTTATTATGAACGCAAATAATATAATATTTTTTCACTGCGGATATTAAGGTTTTATCGAGAGCTGTTGTATTTAATTAATAACTGACTTCGAATATATCTTAGAATTTTTTTTATATTTTTATTTGCGGACCGATTGAACTAAAACAAAATGTTACTCAAAACTTTCTGCAATACATCAATGAAAACCGCATCCAAATCGGTGACGCTAGTTATTGGAAGTTAATACAATAGTAATTCTACTTATATAGGTGCCCAACGTGCCCAACTAAATTAAATTTAACCTTTAAAAAATTGCGTTCTTAGTTCAGTTTTCTCCACTAATGTACAGACTGGGAACATATGCGTCCTGCTAATTTGAATACAAGGGGTAAACCATGTGTCCTGACGGCATGGGCCGGCCCTCGAGCGAGTACGTGCCCCAAATTGCCAGCTAATAATACAAATAGTCATGTTTTGAACAAAAAACCCATATATTACGGATATTTTATGAATACTGCTTCAAATTAGCGGATTTAAATTTTACTCATTTCTTATGGCTCTGCATTATCATTTTTAACAATTAGTGTTAACATTTTAAAGTTTACATTTAGCGGTGTTAATACCAAAGATTTTACAATTATTAGTGTTAATATTAAAGAGTTAACAATTAGTAATATTAATATAGACAAAAAGCAGTAAATTTTAATTATATTTGGCAAGCTAAACATTGGTAGGTAACGTAAAAAGTCTCTTTTAACGTAAGTACATAATATATAGCTAAATAACTGATGTAGGTTCCAAAACACATCAGAATACTAAAACATTTCCGCTAGACCCACAACGGGTGATGGTATTGGTGTTATTAATAAAGGACAGTGGTTGTGGGAAAGAACATAAAAGAAGATGACATGTAAATATCTATTCGTGCGATATAGAGTCAAAAACGATAGGTACTCGTAAGAAATTTATTATGCTATCCACTGACATTCTTTTTATTTAATTTTTAATAAAAACATAATATTAATATATAACTCTGAGAAAATAAAGCAGCAATTACAACTGTGCACAACATGAGTTTCTATAAAATAATAATTATAGAAACTAATTTCTATAAATTTTATCAAACTACGTCAAAAACGTCTCGATGGTAAACTTCGAATTATACAATTGAAAGGAAAAATACAGAAAAAAAACCGGTACAAAAAATGTACATAAAAACCTAGTAAATTTTTTACTCCGTATTTTACAATATACACCGTATTTTACAATGAACGTCATTCCAGCGAATAGCAAAAACATACTGCAAAATAAATACAAAAAGCAAAAAAATGTTAAATTAATTTACATCGCATGTGGTTGTTTACTCGTTTTTATTTATTTGTAACTAACTGCATTGACAGTAGCCAACGTATGCGCCCATTACGTCACGGTTGAATGGGTGTTGTGCGCGAGTGTACATCTGTTGATTTTTCACTTCAACGAACCAAACCTGAGGACAAGGCAAATGGGAAGAGGTGTCCTAAGCCGATCATGTCTTATAAGCCAACAACCTTCCCCTTTCCTGAGCCCCTTTCTTGGTGCAATGAAGATAAGTCTTTGGCACTAGGTTCCTCAAATTAAAGCTGCCGACCTTCAACCATTCAAGTCAATCTTGATGTTGCTCGATTCCGGACCAACGTATAGGAACCAGCTAATAAGGACCTCCTCCCCATTATTCTAAATAGCGGCGTTTTAGCGCGAAACGGCGTAATACATTATGCCAAATACAATAGTATAGAGATGGAAAAACTATTATACCAGACCTAACACTGAAGCCTGATTACAATCAGGCTACTGATCACAACGCCTAGCCCTTTAACATCAGTAACCTACAAACCACTAATCGTTTAACCCATTAACCCAACGCATTCCCACTAAGGAACCCTGATAATATCATGTCCTATGAATATCTTTGAACCGCATCTTTTCCAGTACAGTGATCACGGTGTTCATTACAATTAATGCTAGAATAATATTCTTTATAATATTGCCTTAATAGTCCTTAAACTCGCAATGTCTTGCGATTATCGTGGGCAGAGGGGTTCCTTGAGGGTGGTCGCCACTCGGCCGTGGTAATTGAAAAGTATGAATTGTATGATCAGCAGCGGCTTGGAACGAATAGTTTGTATTGGTGATCCGGTATAGTATAACAGAAAGGAAACGTTTAAATCTATGGACTGTTTTAAAGTCCGTTGTATCGTTTAGAGCCTTTAGAGGTCCACTGCTGGATAGGCCTCCCCTAATATACACCACTCAGATCGGTCTTAAGCCTTCTGAATCCAGCGGATACCCGTCTTCTTCGGATCTTCGGTCTACCTGGTCGGAGGGCGTCCTGTGCTCCTTTTACCGAGGCGTGGTCTCCATTCCCTGAGCTATGTCGGTTACCCTCGTTCGTCGACGGATTTCATGATTTCTGATTCGATCGCGTTGACAAATAGTGAGCATAGCTCGTTCCATAGTCCGCTGGGCGACTCTAAGCTTATGCATTAGGTCAATAGTGAAGCACCACGTCTCGGATCCGTATGTCATCACTGGAAACACATACTGCTCGAACACCTTCGAATTTAGGCAATGAGGTAAGTTTTTGGATGACAATATATGACGTAGTTTTCCGAACGCAGCCCATCCGAGTTGGATTCTACGAGTGACTTCTTTCTCAAAGTTGGACTTACCCATATGCATCATTTTTCCCAGGTAAAGGTACTCGTCTACTACGTCGAGAGCAGCGCCGTCAATAACAACCGGCACGGGTGTGACATGGACATTCGACAAAATTTTCGTCTTGTCCATGTTCATCTTAAGTCCCACCCGTTGTGAGGCGCTGTTCAAGTCCCCGAACATTGTATACCAAGTTACACCATTGATTCCGCCAGCATGAATAAATCATTGGCATATCGCAGGTGTGTGATGTGTTCACCATTTATGTTATCAGCTTGAACACGTCTTCCAACGCAGCGGTGAACAGTTTCGCGGATATGACGTCCCCTGGCCTGACACCTCTCTGCAGTTGGATGGGGTTTAAATTTACTCGTAATAATACACTGATGATAATAGAAAGAATATTTATAGATGTTAATTACAATGTAACACAATTTTTAACTGACTTCAAAAAAAGGAGGAGGTACGACTGTATTTGACTGTATTTTTTTTTATGTTTGCTACCTATTTTTTATAATTATTTAATCGAAAGCTGGTGCTTGTCGTGTGGTCCCATTTCGATGATTGTTTTTTATTGGATGTACTTCATTTGAAGTCGGTTATTTTTTTGTTAAAATGTTAGATTATTTACAAAAAGTTTATATTTTTGCCTTTTCATCACGCGCTAATCGTTGTACGGATAAGGAAGCAACTTTGCAGACCATGTTCGTTGTCCCTGTCCAAGACAAGAAAATAGGGTAGATTTTTTGACATTACAACCGGGAGGTTATAAGTACGTTCCCCTAAGATGAATGGGACGTTTTATAATTACGATTTCGTTTTGTGAAACCACAATTACGCGGGCAAAACCGTAGGTGGAAACTAGTATATTATAACGGTATGGTCACAGACATAGATGGTAACGTTCATTTACGAAAATAGAATGTTTAAAAAATGTAAAGATAAAGTAACCCTTTAACAAATTGAAACGGTCGAATTTTAATCACAAAACGGTTCTAGTCATAATTAAAGTTTACGTAGACGAAGTTGCATCTGACACTTTACGCAAGACCTTAATCAAGTTATGAGCGATGAACATTACCCTTTCGTAACACAAATTAAGACCACAAGGGTGTGTCCAACCTTTAGTGTAATGTCTGGGCAATCTTGACACGGTTCGCAAGACGATCATTAAGGACACCCCCAACCCTTAAGTGGTAGGGTTGTGTCAATATGGATGGTATTTAGGGATGCACGATGTACATCGATGTATTAAAAACACTCGATGTAAATTATGGAAACATCGATTCAATCCGATGTTTTTTTAATACGTCAACATCGAGTAATCATCGATGTTTTTATTCGATGCATCGAAGAGGCAAACCTAAAGAAAAAAAATGTTTCCTTAATTTTTGGACATCAAAGTCACTGCCGGTGACCTTCTTTTTAGTCTCAACGCTAGTAAAAATAAAAACAATTGATGTATGGAAATATCGATGTATATTGTGAAACATCGATATAAGAATTTTTTCAATGTCCATCCGAAATGGTATTTCAAGACAAGTATCTTGTTTAAGACACATTTTGTTGTTATGTAAGTTAATTCTAGTTTACCTTTTAGGTATAGTATTGCTTTATAATTCTTCCGCCTAATTATTGATTTAACGTAAGGAGTGCGTCAGTATAGCGATGTCCGTAATTTCATTTATTGTTTACATTACAGGCGAATGCTTTTGGCAAGGAAAAGCCTGTAGATTCAAAGCCATAAATTTATGGACAGCCCTGAAGCAAAGCTGACTCAATCGTCCCTTTCTTTTGTCCCAAGTTTAATGGTAAGTAAATAATGCGGTTCAGAATTAACTGCTGCCCACTCGAGGGCATCCCCCTTTCTAAATATTTAGTTGTTAAAGACACTGGAATTTTCGTGCCTCGCTGTTTCTTAATTTCCTAGAATTGTCAATTACGTTAGATTATTATATAATACTTTAATATCCGGATGACCGAGCTTTGCTCGGTTTAGTGCTGCTTAACCACGCCATTTACTGAAGTAGCTTTAGTATTGCTACTTGCCAATAGATGTCAGGAAGAGTACATTGTAGAAGTTTATCATTGCCAGAAAACACCGATAAAACGACATTTTCTAAAAATGAATCCTAGCTAGATCGATTTATCGCCCCCGAAACCCCCTATATACTAAATTTCATGAAAATCGTTGGAGCCGATTCCGAGATTCCAATTATATAGATATATACAAGAATTGCTCGTTTAAAGATATAAGATTACGTACCTAAGACAATAAGAATCTGTACTCTTTCGTCTTAAGATAAGCTGTAGTGTAATAAAACTGTTCAAGTAAAAAGGAGAAAGAATTTAATGTCTTTTCTTGGTGATTACAGCACAAATAAGGTAAAGAACAAATAAGACTTCATATAGCACAAAATAAAGTCACTTGGTCCAAAAAGGAAGAAGGCCGTTGGTAAGGCCTCTGGAAGGTGTTTGAGCGCTAGGTTGGATAAACCAACGGCTCCTGGGGTTTTGCGAGGTTTTAGCCCAAGTATGATGGACTTGACCTCGTCCGTAGATGTTTGGATGGGATCAGCGGTGATAGGGAGTTAGTTCCTCTACCTACTTCTTCCTCCACCGTTTCGAAATGGGAGGGGGGCCAAGGCTGAGTGATAGCACAGAAGAAATATAGTGCATATAAGTATATTGCGCAGCAATGCTAACGGCGAAGCATTAACCTGACGTCGATAAAATCCTGACGTCGAGCTGTAATTTTCAGTTTTGTCATGGAGAGCAGACTGTAGTGATTTAGTGACCTGTGTATATGCGTTATTAAATCCCGCCATTATTTCTGAAATATCTTCCATGTAGAGATGCACATGTCTGTGAGAAATACTGATCAGTTACATACTGTAATACATTATTACATTACAATATCTTAATTTTTTATATGTATAGATTTTCAACAATGAAACCAAAATCCATAGAACCAAAACAACTGCTGATTCATGAAAGGGTTCACGGATTACAGCCCCGGGCTACCAGGTCCCTATTGTCACCCCATTTCACCGTAAATACGGCATTAGGGTACTGTTTCTGAGGGTTAGGTAAGTGTTTACTTAACCAAATCAATCCAAGCATTATTGTCAAGTAGGTAGTATTTAATATTCTGTACTCTCCGACAATTTTGACTAGAGTTCTGTGCGCTTGTGAGTACTTGCAGATTGCATGTCTATAGCTTTCCTCTATGCGTAAATTGATTTCATTGCAACTGTGCAAAGGTGTCTTATCATGAAAAAAGACGAGTCGTCAAATAAAATAATTAGGTACCTATTTCACGTACTTATTACAGTTACAATTTAATACCCATAGGGTAAAAGCCGGATAGTTCCCCCACTTTTCAAATAAGCTCTATTATATGAAAATATGCAATTACTAAGAATAATGGAACATGTATATCAAAACATAGGTCTTTTATCTTTTATATTTGCCTATTTTTGTAAACATAATTAATATTGGTTTTGAGTAAATCATTTTTTATTTGACCTCTCAAAAAGCGGATACTTGCCTACTGTGGCGGATACTAGCCTAACGTTAAAAATGCTTCGGGGGATACTTGCCTCGTGCAAGGATAGAGGTCTCAATATGATTTTTTTAGACAGAAACTATCAATTTAAGTACTTGGTCTTTTTTATTTTCTGAGATTCTTTATTGAGTAAAAATTACAATATAATAGAACGCAAAAAATAGTGTTGTTTTCTCATTTTAAACTACAAAAATAAAACAAAAATAGCCTGGAAACTTAAAAGTTACGTAAGTTATTAGTAAAATTACTATTATTTATCACAAAGAGAACAATATGGCAATCTTTGGCAGTAGCATTATTTTACACCAGATGCTAGGCTTTTCACTTTTAAACATTTCGGATGTTGCAATAATGTTGGAATAAAATGTTCAGTCAGCCATTTATAAAAAAGATCTGAAGAAATATATGCCAATCTATTTGGATGTAAACTTTGGAACAAGGCGGAAGACTCTCAGAACTGGTTCGTTGATTCCTTTTTGTTTTTTTAATTCTTCGAACGCTAGTGCTAAACTATCTTCTGACCAGGTAATATGGCGCAGCATCACGCCTGATTTACACTTATACTTGCGAGGCATTTTGGTTAGATACCTAGAATAAACGCATGAAAAACTTACCTAAGTAGGTATTTATTAAAATAGGTTACAGCAATAATAATAAATGCTAGGATTAGGATAGGAATATACAATGTGTGGGTATACACAGTAGACATAACAAATAACGTCGGCCCCGAATGGAATTCGCACTCTGGACCCCTCATTCGGCAGGTACACTATGTAGGGTAAAACACCCAGTAGTCAGCCTTTTAGTGAGAACTAAAATTTGATTTACCTGTATTTTAAATATTAAACGCTGTCAATAAAAAAAATCAATAACTTCAGAAAGTCTGTTTATTAAATTTTTTAAAGAGAATAACAAATCGCAAAATTTATATTAAAATCACAAAGAAAATCAACATTAAACATATTATGGCACTTTTCACCAGTAGTCAGCCTAATTTCTCTAAAAGTCAGCCTTGTCCTCCCCTGTAGTCAGCCTCTTACATCTTTGGCATAGAAATTCTATCGTAGATATATTTTCATAAAGGTCCCCAGCGAATTCAGTACATTTCAAATGATACCATGCAGGGCAATTGTCACATCCAATATTCTTTAAGTCATTTATTTCTGTATCGCTAGTCAATTCTTCTTCACATTTTTCGCAACTAATTTTGCTTATTGTGCATGTTGTATTTCTCTTCCTCTTTTTAATAGTTTTGGAATTCAACCTTTCTGCTTTTCTTTTTTGTAATTCTTCTCTCCTTTTTTCTTTTCCTCTTCTTTCCTTTCGTTATCTTCTATTCACTTAATTTTTTTAAGCAATATTTCATTCTTTCTTTGTTTTTTGACTTCTTCTTTCTGTCTTTCAAATTCTCTCCACTCTTCAGAAGAAATAGCTCCTATTCTATTCATTGTTTTTATCTTTTTTGTAGTTTTAGACACACTAGGCAAGGTTAAATGTTTATTTAAAATGGGTGATAGATCTCTTGATTTTAGAATAACATTGGACAAGACAGTTATTTTGTTTTTTATAGTTTTTGTACTTTCATTTAATTCGTATTGCTTATTTTGTGTATTATATTCTTGTTGAATATTATTTTCGATTGGATTCAGTTTAGATTCTTTATTTGTTACATTCGTGTTATCCAAAGTATAGTTATTATTTTCTGAAAGTAACATGTCTCTCATTTTATTTTCTTTGTCATCTTTATCAATACCATCTTGTTCAATGTACCCTCTTCGGTTACAGCAGCTCGACCCTTAGATATGTTTTTGGGAGTCCTCTCACATAATTCAGGGTTTCGTCTTAGAAATGACTGATACTGATTTTTTCCCCGGCCTATTATTCACAAATGGGTTCGGCTTATTATCTTCAGAAATAATATTATGGACGGTATTTAAGAGATCATCAGATTTTAAAGGGAAGCCACATTTTGCTAACGCTATGCACCAATTTTTCAAAGCAGTTTCTTCAGCTTTGGTCAGCACAGAATCAGGTCCCATTTTACGGGGCATTTCTGGGACCCTCAAATGTAGTCGATCCTGTATGGTCCCTCGTGGTACGCCAAAAACTCGACTTGCTTCTCTAATTTTCATCCCATTTCTAATCGCCGCCATAGCCTGTGTTAATTGATCTTCTTTGTACTGGTGAATTGGTCTTTTTGACATGATGTAATTCTAAAACAAAAGATATTTGTGCTTAAATAATTAAATTTTATTGTTTATTTAAAAAAAATGATTTGTTTTATTTATTTATCTATTGTGCTTATTCAACCCTAATTAAAAAAGCTTTAAGGTTGAATTTTATATGCAATATAATAACGGCTGACTATTGGATTTGTAAATCCAATAGTCGGCCCCTGGCAAGCACTTATGTTTATACGCGGCTGACTACTGGTAAAATACACTTTTAGCCTTATAAGAATTATGTTCAACTGAATCAGAAAAATAAGAACTATCCACTACGTCAATTTCAGCAACATATAAGGAAAATCGCAAAAAACCGGTAGTCAGCCACTAATGGCTGAGTACTGGATTTACCGAAGATATTCAATACCCAGTAGTCGGCCACCTAAATTAAAACGTTATAAACAATTGAAATGCCTCTAATGCTTAATTTTATCACAAACAAACATTTCAATATTAGTATAAAATAATAACACACGACAAATTACAGCAAATTCACACAAAAACTTACCCAAAACTCGAACACGTTTCCTTAAGAAAAAAATTGCAACAGTGACGCGTCTACTCATGGCGTTGGTGGCGGTGCAAATGAACGAGTATAGCTTGTCAACCTGACATGCTATTATTTTGTAGGTATGTCAATTAGCCAATAAGGGACCACGGATTCTATTAAACGTTATTTCTACGGCGTAAATAAATTTGAGCGCTATTTATACGTCAATAAGGACTGAAAAGGCTGAGTACTGGTGCGGGGCTGAGTACCGGGTGGTTTACCCTACCTGCAGTAGCGCTGGGCGAGAGAGCCAATAAGTTGGAGACAACATCAAAAGAAAATATTTGACTAGCTTGTTAAAGAATTTATAGTTATATTATTACTTTTTCCGATGGTTGTCCCAAAGGCGACTATCCGCAAAAGTAAATGGGGTGGGTATCCTTTTTGATACGGATACTTGCCCTTTACATTTTGTAAATAAATAGTAAGAAATTAACAGTAAAACGTATTAAATACTATAATTTAAACTATAATGCATCCACAGAAACAAGAAGTCGACTAACACCCAATCAGTATTAAAAAATATTCAATTGAAATTACATACCAAAATAATTTCGTCGCCCGTCAACGTTTCGTCTTGGAAGATATTTGCTCACACGGAAAAAACGAATGCATATACTCTCATGGCTTACATGGCACTGAAGCCTGCGGGAGGGGCACTTCTTATTGTAGTAAAGTGTTAATGTCACCAACATCCCTAACATAGTGTATTCGAAACCGGGGCAAGTATCCCACTGAGGCAAGTATCCGGCTTTTGCCCTATATTATTGTAATTTTTCATTGCAATTATGCAAATGTCTTATCATGAAAAAAGACGAGTCGTCAAATAAAACAATTAGGTACTTTTTTCACGTAGGTACCTACTTACAGTTACAATTAAATACCCACATTATTATAATTTTTCTCCTGCATGTTCTTTATTTAAAACGACTTAATTTATTTAATCATCTTATTACTAAGGACCATGACTGTCGAAAACCGTCTATGACGATGGTAAGTACTATCAAGTGACCATCCACTCATTAGCCGACTTAAAATAAACGATCCTAAACTATTATATTTAAATGCGAAGCGTCATTATTACCCGTCACTTAGCGATCAAATGTTTTGCATAAAACTATTATATTTTTAACAAACCCTCTATGTCATCCATTGTCCGTGGACCCCATTACGCTTAGTCACGTATTAAAATTCGTCTATGGCTTATTATCTGCGTTAAAACTCAGCACCATTGTTGTTTAAGTCAATAAACAAAGATTACTTTCATAGAACCAATAATAGTCTGAGGGATGTTATTGATGCATCGGGATTAGGTTCTAATCTGAAACGGTCGATGAAACAATATGGTATTAATTACAATAGTTTATTTTGATACGATACGTCGATATAATAATCCATTTGAGTTGTGGTCACGGCTTGATCGTAATAGTTCGGAGGCAATCTTAAAAAAAACGGTCAAGTGCGTGTCAGGATACGCGCAATGTAGGGATCCGTCGTAGTTGATCGAATATTATGAACTCAATTAACTATTAATCAGAAGCTATCCTAGTCGTGATAGTATTCTGATAGATAAAAATAGAGCATATTGGATAAAGAATGTTTAAAATCAGTCTAGTCGTCTTTGAGCTTATACACATGTCTGTGGCCTTTAGAAAAAAATACATAAAAAACCACGTCTTCCCTGTTTATTACATAAGAATACAAAACAAGAACTTGGCTTATATATACAGTACGATCTTCAAAAGTGACGGTGGCCACATTGACCACTTACCATAATAATTATAAAAGTCATTCGTCGTCAGTAACAAATATCAAGGCCCAATGTCCCTGTGATGCAGAGGATAGCGGGTTGGACTTCTAATCCACAGTCGATGTGGTGGTCGTGGGTTCAATCCCCACCAGAAATGTTAGAGTGCGCCCCACAAATCTTATATTTACTCCCCCGTGAAGCTGTAAAGGCCGATAAATCCAAGAGCGAATGTCCATTAAATAAATTAAAAATCTTTTCCAACACCAAATCTTTTAAAACACCACGGCAAAATCGACGTGTTGCCGACCGTAAAGGAAAGGAGAAGGAGAAAAAAGATCGATGGTGCGCATTACAATTTACACCCCAAACTTTCTTGGGTACTATTTAGTTTTTAATATTGTTGGTAGGCGTAGCCGAAGCCTGGTATTCAAAGAGATAAGGATCCTCTGACCTCTCTTATTGCTTCGCAGCAGTTTTGGTAGAATAGTTCATTGTTTCTTCGTAAGATGTCACTACAAACTCATATTCGAACTTTATATATTCACGCCATCTGTAATCTGTATGACGCATTATTTTTTTCTCTCTTAAGTTCAAAAAAGCTACTAGATGGCGCACAATAAGTAATTGGCATCATAATATATTTTATAGAATGATACAATAATAAAGGCATAAAATAAAATAACAACAGTTATATTTAAGAGATTCATTGAACTGGATTGTTTCTTCTTTGGTTAAGTTAATGAAGCCGCGGGTACAAGTGGGCTATTTATAAGTTACTTACATAAGTACTTAGTATAGGGCTGACATCACCTAAATCGTTGTCGCCGGAAAACTGAAAACATCAAAAACGGGCAGCAAGGGGTGTACTATGGCGGCTGGCCACTGCATTAAGGCCCCCTGCATTGTAGTCATTCAATCCGTTATTTTCAGGGGTTTGCCCGCACCCTTCCATCCATCCATCCATCCATCAGCCCTTGGAGGTCCACTGCTGGACATAGGCCTCCTCTAACTTGCGCCACTCTGACCGGTCCTGAGCCTTCTGAATCCAGCGGATCCCCACTGTCTTCTTTAGGTCGTCAGTCCACCTGGTCGGGGGGCGTCCTATGCTCCTTTTTCCGAGACGTGGGCGCCATTCGAGGACCTTTCTTCCCCAACGGTTTTCGCTCCTTCGCACTATGTGGCTAGCCCATTGCCACTTCAGCCGGCTAATTCTTTGAGCTATGTCGGTTACCCTTGTTCGTCTGCAGATCTTCTCATTTCTGATGCGATCACGTAGAGAAATACCGAGCATAGCGCTCTCCATTGCCTGCTGTGCTACTTTGAGCTTGTGGATTAGGCCAATAGTAAAGCACCACGTCTCGGATCCGTATGTCATCACTGGCAACACACACTGCTCGAACACCTTCGACTTCAGGCACTGAGGTAGTGTTTTGGACGACAAGATATGACGCAGTTTCCCGCACCCTTAAACTAGTACAAATCCGGGGAACCCCGGGATGGCAGCCCTACTCAGTATGTACTATGTAATGAACGTTCGGTATAATAATCGCGGAGATTATTAAGTTAACGTTATAATTGTAACTTCTCAGGGTAATCATACCGGCTTATAGCCACTTGACGACCATTATTAGGTACGTGTAATAAGAAAACGCCATAGAAAACTCGTTAAGTAGGTAACCTACCACGGATGTTGTTATCTAGGGTTGACAAAACCCTGCGTGGATTTTAATAGTTAAGTTTTATTCAGCCTTTAGCCTTATTGGGCCGGCTTAGAATATTAACCCCAATCCTTCACCAGATGGGTGTCATAAGAGGCAATTAAATCCGGCCCGATGGTGGTAGAACCCCTCGGAATATA
Source organism: Thymelicus lineola (assembly GCA_963932265.1). Classification (NCBI taxonomy): domain Eukaryota; kingdom Metazoa; phylum Arthropoda; class Insecta; order Lepidoptera; family Hesperiidae; genus Thymelicus; species Thymelicus lineola. The sequence goes on from OZ010685.1 coordinate 2,333,238, forward strand.
ATCCATATTGGTAATATTGATTTTAATTGTAAATTAATACCATTATTAATATTATTATTTCTCCATGGGGTTCTCCTGGATAGCTACCACCCTTGAGCATGAGTCAGCCGCCAAACGACTCGTCGTGTTCCGGCTGGGGGCTTGAGAGCCGTAAACAGTTCTTTCTTTCTTTTTCTTCTCTCTTTAAACAAAACCATTTTATAGAACAATTGATAAAAAAATATCAATAAATGTATTGGGTAATGCTTAGTATTTTTTACCAAAACAAAGCGGGGTATGAAATCTTTAATATCCCACATTTATTTTGCTTGTACGTACCTATTTAAAATTTCATACATTGAACTCTTCGTAATAATTTTAAGATTATGGTTCTTCCTTCTCTAGAAGCGGCAACCCTACGAGAGCGTGGGAAGATTCCAGCTTCAGTCCTACTAACTAACCTATTTATGCGAGTTGCATCCAAGTTGGTTGAGCCGTTTTGAAATTAGCTATTACACATATTAGCACAAACATATTTTAAAGAAATAGTTGGTTCTATTGCTTTAATATTTTTTATTGCCTGAAGGGCAGACGAAAAAGCATACGGGCCACCTGATGGTAAGTGGTTACCGTCGCCTATGGACATGAGCAATACCAGAGGAATCTCCAATGTAACGCCGGTCCTGAAGGAGAACTCTTTTCACACCTTTTTTGAAGAACCCCATGTCATAGCGCTCCGGGAATACCTCAGAAGGAAGCCCATTCCACAGTTTGCACATACGTGACAAAAAAAGTTCGTAAAAATCGGACTGTAGAGGTACTCCACAAGTCCAATCGGTGTGGATGTAACTTCAATCCTCGGCAAAATAAAATCAATTATATGTAATAGGATTAATAGATAACTTTGGTCAAGTATTTTTCATGTAACTAGTTACATACATTGATCAGTTACAGTTTCATTTAGGTGTAAGATGATGATAATTTATATTAGATTATTTTCTATCACCTAATCACATCGCGTTAATATCCCGGGGAACTTCAAAGGAGGTATGTCAGGAATTATTAGAGCAATTTTGGAGCATTCACTTTAATGGCCGAAGATCATACTGGCACCCACGTGATGTAAAATGTAGAGTAACTAACTAACAGATGGGTAACTAAAAATAAATAAAGGCTTTTAAAACTTAATGGAATACTGAAACTTAATTGCAATACGAACATAAAAAGACAATTATATCGTCAATTATATATATTATAATTTAAGTTCTTCACCGTTTCAGGCGTGGTTCAAGGCTGTCATTAATCTATACAAAAAGGTGGAAAAAAATAGTGGTTGGAGGAAAAATACCCACGGTTTTACCAGACCCATAATATTTTTGAAAGAACTTTTCAAGGATTATTTTACACTATGGGGTACGCGACGAAAAAAAATTCATCCTCATGCCTTGCCATGCCATACCTTTATGGGAAGTACCCTGAAAAAAATTGTTTTCAATATTTTATTTTACAATTTTGTTTTTATAAATATGTATATTCATGCCAGATTACAGCTTTCTAGCGCTAGGGATCTAGCTCCTGTGCTTCACGGACGGACGGACATGTCGAAACTATAAGGCTTCCGATTTTTCGTGGCAACCTTAAAAATTGTGTGGGTCCTAACGAGTTCTTAATTTTTCTAATTTTCACAATATCTACAGTACTTATTCTTTGATACAGACCCCAAATTGGGTCCAGCCCAAGTCCAGTCAGCCTTTTTACTTTATGGCTCTGAACATTAGGTTTAATTTCCATTACGGGCTGAAACAAAGGCCTCAGGGAACATCACCGTTCTCCCTGCAAGTTTTTCTCATACTAGAGCAGGCATGCGGTGTGGCGAATAGATTATCTGGTATTTTGTTTTAGAATGTTCTATTACCAAATTAGATTTTAATGCTGTCTTGCGTTAGAATTTTTATGTTGGTCAGTTATCAAAGTATTTTCATTAGAGCTTGTAGAATTCAAACCTTGTGCTTACAAAATGGCTACTGCAATTAGTGTGCCTAATATAAAAACCAAAATAAGTTTTTTAAAAAGTTCTTTTAATTATTGGGTGCACCCTCAGTGGAAAAAAACATAAGTCGTGTTACTTCGTATTTTAGTTATTAATATGATTGGAAAGAGGGACAAAAGCTGCATATACTCAATTTTTTTCAAAATTTTATTTTTAATCTTGATGTTTTTGTGCAATAAATCGTAATATAAATTCCTTCGACTACTTACTGATATTTTAAAAGATTTTTGCTCTCCTGTAAAATTGCAATTTTCATCTTATGCCTTTTTTCCACTGAGGGTGCAAATGTATGGAAAAAGCGTTTAATACTGAATAAAAATTTCAAGACAACACATATGAGAACAGGGATTAGATTACCTACACTTATGAATCTAACCCACTCAGACCTACACAGCTTTTACGTAGGAAAAAGTACTGATCAAATGTATGTAAATAAACAATAAATCTGCTACTTTTTTATAAATAAAAAAGAAACCGAAACCATTTAGAACATTCACTTGGAATACCCTAGGATTTTTCCGTGCAGCATTTAATGAAAATTCTTTTAAAAACCAAAAATTCTTTCTCGTAGTAGAACGACATAAAAGAGTTGAAATTCTTTGAAACGTCGTAATACGAAAATAATTGTCTAGTTGGCTCTAGTTCGCAACGCTATCAGACGAATCCCCGAGATTTGTCGAAAGCGTAAAGGAACGAGCATAAAACTATTTTGCTGAAAACATCAAAAAAACTCAAAAAATTGAATAAGCCTTACAATCTGCCACTGGGATTATTGGATTACAACTCGCACCTTCGGTGCAACAAAGTCACAAATAGCCAAAACTGTAAAATTGAGTTAGTATGCCAAATTGTCTATAAAACAAGCATTTTACGTGAAACTGTAGCAAAAACTATAAACAATTAATAGTATGTATATTTTTAACCTATTACAGATAGTAATCCAGTAATATGACGGCAGTGATAGCCTAGCGGTTAGAACGTTGGTCTCCCGAACCAAAGGGCCCGAGTTCAAATCCTGGCACGCACCTCTAATTTTCAAATATTATGTGCGTATTACAAGTTAATTATCACTTGCTTCGGTGAAGGAAAACATCGTGAGGAAACCTGCACACCTGAGAGTTCTCCAGAAAGTTCTCAAAGGTGTGTGAAGTCTACCAATCCGCACTTGGCCAGCGTGGTAGTCTATGGCCTGTACCCCTCACATTGTGAGAGGAGACCCCGAGCCCAGCAGTGGGTCAATTATGGGTTGCTGCAGAATCCAGTAATATGGAAATAAATGTGAATGTGAAAAAATCTTAAAGTCCTCTCCTCTAAAATTACAAAAAAAGCTGCTGTGCCTTTGTTGCACCGAAGGTGCGAACTGATGTGTCACCATGCGAGGTATATTGATGATAAATAAATAAAACTCTCACGTACACACGCATTTAAATTCCGTGTTGAGGATAAAACGGACAAACAAATGACGTATCACAACAAGAGTCTGTGAGCCTCATCCATCCTTGATCATTGAGTACAAGCCAACCTCCGCGATAAACAACGAACGAGGTTATAAAGGATGACCCACGTATCCTGGGCCTAGGTTCGATTCCCAGCGACGCGGAAATTTGAATAATTCTCGGTCTGGGTGTGTTATCCATGGCATTTATGGCATTTATGTTAGTATGTGGTTATTTAGTATTTTAAGAATACTGACAACCTTCAACCCCAAATTCATTACTAAACTTGGAAAAATCGATAAAATTTTCATGGTGTTAACACTTGTACCACATTATACCTATTCACATGATTACTACATGAACATATCTATTCATGTATTGCTATAAAAGCAAATAATAGATAATTAGAGGCCACGAAGAGTACGGAATGGTTGCCCAATCCGACCCAGATCCCTTTGAAATCGAATGTTTGATTACACTATAAAGGCCATGCAACACGAATGAGTTAGACTTTTTTCCGCATTATAATTTTTAAACGTTATGTAGGTACCTACATAAATATTGTAAAATACTGTTTAAGGATAAATATTTTCTTTATCCACACAAAATAATGGTGTCACTAAAACTTTTCTATATCAGGTTTCAGAGATTAGCGCCATAGCACTTATAAAGTTCTTGTTTGAACTTCGATAAAAAAATAAACTTTTGAGAATTATTATATTAGTACCTATAGCGTTTATTTTACCTATTGTTAATGCATAGTAAATAAATACGAGACACTACGATTTTTTCAATATATTATGATCTTATTTTTCTAATGAATTAATTGAATAAAATTATGAGTGGAATATGAATTTTCTAGCCACTGATGAGGGCTGTAGAAAGCCACAGATAGCGTCCTAGACGAGTTTTTTTATTCTAAATATTAATAGGTAGGTATTTACTTATTAATGGTAGATATTTCTGGTATTCCAGAACTTCAAGACAATCCTATTAAAAATACGAAATAATGAATATTGAATGAACCACTTTTTGTGATCAATTGTGATCAATTACAATTACAATACCAATCACAACTACAAGAACGATCATAGTGAATAAACTAAGTCATAGAATATAACTTCATTAACGCTAGGTAAGTACGTCGGATAATGAATGTCAATATAAGTCAAAGTTTACAAACAGTTTTTTTTTAATTTTGATTTCGTTAATTTTTTTTTGTAATTCATTTGTACTTTCTATACTGTACAGTCTTTATACTTTCGTCTTTGGGTCACAAAAAACACATTATGAGTACCAAATTTCAACTCATTTGGTCCAGCAGTTTCGTAAACGATTGGCTGTGAAGGGTGGTCGCCCAGACATACGAGTGATCCTGTAAGACAAGGGTTTCTTTTTTCGTTTGGAACCCTAAAATCAGATAGGGTAGTTAAAATTTGTAATGTCTTTATCATTTTATTATCAATTTATCAAAATATAATTTTATACGAAACACTACTTCAGGGAATGTATCCTGTTACGTTACAGGAGGTTGTGACGAGGCCCTAACTCCTACAGCGTGGTCTCATTCCGCAAATGAAAGTTCAGTGCTATACGGTTGTATTACGCTTTAATCTTACCAATTACGGGGCAGTGGCTTCCGAACGCCCAGCTTTGTAAATAAGTAAAGCTATTCTTGATTAACAACGAAAAACTAGTACCTACTTAGTCACCTAATATGTTTTTGTGTATCAGTGTTCTGAATTTTGACTCAGTAACTTCGGAAGAGCGAGGACGCCTCGCTGAGGCGATTTCTACGATTTAATTAAAAGTATCTTTACAACATTTTATGCTGCATAATAATGCAGCATAAAATGCATAATAATGCAGCATAAAATGTTGTAAGCGTAGTAGAAATAAAGGCTTTTTATTGACATACCTATTTACTAATTTCGGAAGAGGCAAGTTTAAAGAAATTAGGCAATTACAAAATTTAATAATGGAGAAAAAGTTATTTTATATTTTAGTAGAGGGACATAATTTTCTTAACACTTTCATTTAATTAATTAATTTAACCCCAATATTAAACCCACTTCTAAAAATGGACCTAAAATTACTCCCTTCACAATCCATACCAGCATTAAAAAATTCCATTAAAATTATATAGTTGTATAATATAATATTTTCATTCATAAGTACGTGTCGGCGCGCTTGTTCCCAACAATTAATCTTGTTGTCTGTCTGTCTGTCCGCATTGTACGAGATAGTTGTTACCGCTAACGATGTACCGATGTTTACACAACGAATGATTTATAAAACATGTTTGTTTTTTGTTTCTCAACAGGTCAATCCGAGGTGCCTCAGGCACAGGGTAGTATATTGGGCCCCATACTGTTTTATTAAGATAAAATTGTGCAAATGCGCTTTAGAAAACTACAAAATTATATCTCTAATGATTTTTCTTCTTTCTACAATATTTAGGATTTTTAAAATTTAGCAAGTTATTTTACCCACTAGGCCACTTGTTTTAAAGCCAAGTAACATTATAATATGGAACACGAGGTTTTACCTACTTTGTCGTCTTTTGAAATTCTTAAAAGATATTTGCCGTCTCTAGGCATGGTCAGGTGGAAATTCTACTCAAAAATCTCCCCGGCGTTCACTCGTAACATATAGGAATTCTCCAAGGCCTATTAAGAGCCAGTGTTTCAAATTCTACTAGATTACATGGTGCCCCTGCGCAATTGAAACTAATCCAAACGCACTTCAGGCAATAAATTGAAGACTATTTTGTATCTGTGACGTGATGCGGGTCCACTTAGCACCACACTCAGATCTAAAACTTAGGTATCTATTTTATATGTAGCTACAATATCACCTACTACAAAAATACTTTTCACTTCAACAATAACAAGGTATTCATAATTGACGCTCAAAACTTTAGTCTAAATAATGATTAAGCTAAACTTAAGGACTAACTATCACATTGGTTTGTAATGACTCTTACTCAGCCCATCATAGGCCTATGTTAACAATGGTTTGTCATTTAACGCACTTCAAATTGACCTTATTGAAGCGGTGTAAATGAAATCAATCAGCAAAAACTGTTTCATAGTTATCGCCCGCTGATAAAAATACATTAAAAGCACACGACGAATGTAGAGCAAGACGTAATGAAATTTATAACCACGATATACACCGGCACCGTTAAAAGCGTAATTGTTTATTTTAACCCGTAAGGCAAAAAAGTTAAGTTGTCCATGTGCATCTATGGCATCAGTACCTCGATCACGAGTTTTTAAAACATTCGTAGCGTCACCGTATCGAATTGACGATACGTAGTTTACGTAGACGTTAGTTGGCATCACGAGTTACTTGCGTTACGCTAGCGTCAACTCGCAAGTTCAACGCAAGTGACGTCATCCTATCGTAAATAAGAGAGGGGTCCAAGTGAATGAATGAACGAATGAATGGTGCGTTCAAAAGTTACATGTAAATTGAAAAAACAATAATTATGCAAAGAAATTTCATTAAAACTATGAAATCACACTTTTAACACAGTTAATACAGCTTGTATTAACTTTTCAATAAAAATAAACCTAACATTAAGAAACATTTAGGTACCTAATGATATATTTTACAAAAATAAAAATATTTTCGTGTCTCTTTGACCTTGGTATTCGAACGCGTACATTGTCAAGGTGAATCTCTACCGTTTAAGTACTCTGTGTCCCTACCTAGCCTGTGGTTTGGCGCCCTTAGCGGTCTGCCGTAGGTACTGCGTTTGTTAATTGTTGTCAAACTAATATTTTGTGAATTTTATAATTTTATATAAACTAAAGTAAATAACAAAATTCACAATGTAATACTTAATAGTGATTGCGGCGTTTATGGAAAAGTACCCATATATTATTGAGGACTTATTTGTATATGTATACATTTATACAATGACCCAATGACCTATACGATATACGAGTACAAAGTTTCTCGACTTCATCTCCATTACATCGCGAAGGTCTCCAATGTCGTGGAGTAGTTGGTGAAGAAGACGAAATACCGGTTGTTACTCCGCCATAAGTTGGATTCGCGTAATGCAGTGAACTTCAACCTATTATATAGTATTTATTTTGTGCTTTACAACGGAGCTCTTGTCTACATTCCTGAAGTTATAGTGATATAATAATAATAATAACAGTGATAAAATGAGTGATTTAGTTATAAAAGACGTGTAATAGTAGTTTAAGTATGTTAGCCTACATTTTGTAAGGTATTTATTTATGACCTCGTTGCCTGAAATAAAGATATAATTATTTATTATCTTCTTTTATTTGGCGCCTCAAGTATTATGTGTTATTTAATTACCTATATGGTGTATATTTTAGTCGTTTCTAGGTATTTTACTAATAAAAGAAAACTAATATTATGTTGTGATACTAATGGAAGAATTATTAATTAGGAAATGCATTTTTATTTCGCATAAACGTATTTCTCACTTCACATAAGTAGCAGGTATGCACACAAGCTTGACTTTGAGGATAATTCTTTGGTTTGATTTTAAAGACGATTAAGTTAATTGCACTAGATTTTAAAACCTGCCTTGCTAAGAAGATATCAATTTTAAATACTATTTCATTGCACTTAGCAAATTAGTGATTATAATCTGCTTTGCAATTTATTTGGCTGGGACCAAATTAAATAAGACAATCATCATTATGACAACATATTAATATATTATTATTATTTTAGTAATTGGATTACTCACACAATGTTAAGCTTATTTTCATATAAACAAATATTTTTCCCTTAGAAACTACTCTATATTTCATTACTCCGCTGCGTGATAGTAAAATAATAATAGGTAATAATAAAATGTGATACGTTCAATTATACGTTTTTCTTGCATTTTTACTTCAATATAGTTTTAAAAACAATTAAAACACTGAAATTCACTGCTTAAAAGTGATACGAAAGTTTTCTCACGCAACAATTCTCCGTGAAAAAACATTCGTAAGATGACGATAGCCAGCTAGCGTCCGTATGTCAAAAAAATATTCGTGCTGCCATTTTCCACCGTTTTCCATACAAAATTCTCACGTAGCGTTACGCAGCTTACGCGGCGATACGCAAGTTGTGACGCAAATATTCGTGATGCCGATTTTAGTACCATTTACGCACGATAGGGGCGCTTTTGCAAAATGTCATACAAATTGCTTACGTCAACGATACGAATACTTTCTCGCAAATATTCGTGATCGACCTACAGAAGAGTTTGGTGCTCAGGTGAAGATGAAAGTGTCGGTTTTTTTATTAAGCCTAAAAATGCACTATAGCTACCAACCTCTTGTTTGAGAAAACCACCAAACAATCCTCGTATTAAGGCTGGGAATCATCAGATCATCAGTGGATCGTCAGCACATTTTGTCAACAGCTTAGTTATGTACAAAAACTCTGCAACCTCAGGACCTGGCACAGTACCTGATGCAACCTTTTATTCTGCCATACAATAAACTACACACAATATAAATAAGTAAGTACTAACCAGTTGACCAGATACCTGAATATATTCGTGTAGCAAGAAACAATGCCAGTGTATCCTTAACACGCTTACTTTGATAATCGCGTCATAATTAACGATGCTCTTTAGGTCGTAAAGCGAAAGTTTGAACAATGGCAATAACTTAAGTCGCAATGATAACTAACGTACTTACTACATATCGTCAGGCACGCCGTGGGAACATTCAAAGGAGGCGTAACTCGAATTTTTCTTCTCCTTCCCACTAGTAACGAAGTGCATAACGCTTGTCCTTTCTCCCAAAATTCGTGACTGTACGATTTGGTCTGAGAAACACGAGAGTAATTTGAGCGTTTTTGTTTCTGATGGATTGTTCTGATGAAGATGCTATGTTTGATGTGTTTTTTACTGAGTATAGGCAGATGATGCGCATTCCTTCCTAGGAATCTTATAGGAAGCTACACTGCACAAGGAATACCCGTTCCTTTGGCGCGTAATCTCGCTTGTAATATTTACACAAACCCTGCAAAGAAATGTCCATGAATCTTTTTATGCTTTACCAAATTTGGTTCAGAACTGGTTGCTCGTGAAGTTATTAATTTAATTGGACTTTTGTGCTTTCGAAATTGCTTTCGAATGCGTTTTTGTCAGTTCATCGAATGCATTACTGGTGCAATTGTTTTTATCAGAATCACGAACGACGTTATGGTGCATTTTACCATTCTCAATTCCACCAATACCATTCTAGATTTTTATACATTCAGCAATAATTTTTACTTTTATCAAAACTGTCATAACATTATTAAGTATGCCATTATTATAAAAATAGCGAGATGCTAATAAAGCTAAGAAGTAACAATGCATACCTATAATAATAACAAATCTATTACAAACACAATTTTACAATTGATTTAAGCCATTCAGATAAATATGATGGGTGACCCTAGAGCTGGCAGTTTTCTTGCTCAGCGTATTAGTATCGCCATACAGCGAGGGAATGCTGCCAGCATCTTAGGTACTGCATCGCAGGGGCCTAGTTATATACATTTATTTTAATTAATTTTACTTTTGCTTTTAAGTATTTATTTTTATTTTATATAGTGTAAGTATTATGTTGTTGTTAAATATACCTATATTACTGAAAGAGATAAATATTAATTTATATTTTTGAATTTGGACAATCTAACGGAATCCAAAAAAGGCCCAATAATTCCGTATGCAAACATGATTCAAAGTTTGAATTTCAAACATAATGAAACCTTTAAAAAATATCACTTAATATCGTACAGAAGAAAAGTCACCTTGAAAGTCTCTGAAAGGTAAGACGTAAAGTTTATATCTAAACTAGCTGTTGCCCGCAGCTTTGCATACGGAAATTACGTTTTAACTTATTCAAACTTTTATCCAGTTTTCCCGGGAAACCTTTTAATTTTCAGGGATGAAAAGTTGTCTTTAATATGACCCAGGGTATCGGTAACAACTATACCAATTTTCATCGAAATCCGTTCAAGGGTTTTTATGTGATACCCGGACAGACAAACAGATAGACAGAAACTTCGGGTTTTATTATAGTAACTAGATGAAGTCCGTAAATTCAATGGACTCAAACACAAAAAAGAAATGAGGTAGAACTGGAACCACGTCACGCGTAGGTGGTATCGGCCTACGTGTTAAATGGTTCCCGTTTGACACTGGATAAAGTGCTACATTTTTAAAAGTAGACTTACTGGTCGGCCACAGCCTGATGCTAAACGGCTCAACTTGTTTTGATAATGCATTAGCTGTAGATGTTTTGAATAAAGTTATGATGTCATCGAACAGTTAACTGTTTGTATTGTTAATAGACTCTGTTACCGGTTAGATATTATCGAGGATTTGGTCTTTGTTTTCTTTTACTGGTGATATATGTAGGTTACTATCATTAACTTGATCATCAATAACAATCATAGGATCATCCATCATTGATCATTTATTTGGAGTCTTGTTTTGGGTTTTCGAATCATTTATCTGTATCGCCAGGGTGATTGTCAAATATCTTCCGAACGCAATCCATAACTGTTCTAATTCTATGCCCGGATCTCCTCCCACAACTATAGGATTCAATCAGTCTACCGCTGCGGCCAAGTGAAGATTGGCAGATATCACATCGTGGGGACCATAATAGATCTCTCAGGTGAGCAGGTTTCCTCTATTTTCCTTAATACAATTAAGCACATTATTTGAAATAATAATATTTGGGTTGGAACTCAAAATAGGAGTACAAGCCACTGCTTGTCAAACTGATTACCAAAATAAAAATAACTAGTTTTACGAATAGAATTAGAAATAATTTTCATCAGTGAGATTCAAGATCTACCATGCTTTTCATAAACACTTCTCACACATGTCCACGGGTTATCGACTATAGTCTACACTTCACAGTACATTTAGATACCGATGTAGGGAACGCAATAAATAACAGAACATGCCATACAAATCATACTTTATAGCTGTTATGACAGTGTTTCGGGTAAAAAGCCTCGTCCCACGTAATCAATTCTTTCGGGGTCGGGCTCCGATATCATTCATTGGATATTGGGCACTGTCGCTGTTTCCGTATTGTTTACGATACACCTTGTTCTCTACTGTAGTCTCTCGAGCCTGTGTAGAGTGACCACAATAGGGATGTTGACTAATTTTAGGATTCAATTTTATTTTATAGACAGAACCTCAATATTCACGAAAAAAATATAGTAAAAATAATAATCTTCAATTTAAAAACAAAAATTGATAAATAAAAATCATTATCAAATTTCCCACCAAAAACGTCACGTGACGTCAATATCCGATATTCAATACTATCTGTCTACTGTAGTTTGTTGAATTTCCATATAAAATAGGAACAATGACGTCATATTCTCAAAATGGCGTTTGAGGTCACGTGACAGTGAGTACAATTTTTTACATTTTAAATTAATGATATTTCATTTATTGTGATTGATTTTGATAAAAAAATAATATTTTAGGCATTTAAATGTTACCATTAATACTTTAGTCATATATTTATATTAATTTATAATTAGTGTCAACATCCCTATTACCTTTAGTTTTAATATTATCTTCCATAGTTTTAAGAATGAATTCATTCATTTTTTCTGTGTCATTGCAACTTTCAGACTACCGAGTTTGGTGTAAAAATAGGAATGTGTTACCGATTTGTTCCTAGTAAATTAATTTGCACAAGGTAAGGTCTTTTTATTCCATCCTCTTTTAATCCATTTTCGTTTTGCTTTGCCATATTTGCTTTTGGACTATTGAATATTTCGTAATGAGTATTCCTGAATAAATCTTGGTTTTTTTATTTCTATGTCATTGTTTTTGTGTACAGTTTAATCCATAAAATAAATTAATTGCTTCCGTTGTTTTCCTCAAAGAGTCGAAGTAAATAGTAAACAAGGGATAATTTTCATTGGTTGCAGCAAGTGAATGCAGGTTAAGGCATGCGTGGAATGAGGGCACACTTTTATGGTTACTGGTAATCTTCGTTGGAATACATCCAAACAAAGTAGCTAATATCGGGTTTTTTTTTCGTTCAGTGTTGCCAGGTACTAGATAACTACGGTAGATCTACCGTATTCAGCTACGATCTACCATAATGATTCTTAGTGTTTTTAGTAGGTACATTTTACCGTATTTTGACCCATTAAAATCTGATTTTAGTAGGAAAAAACCTCAAATCTCATACTATCTTTACTCGAATCTACGGTATTTTACTGAAGAATCTACCATAATCCAATTTTTAGACCTGGCAACACTGCTCTCGTTTGACACATTGAGTCGGCTTATGACACACTGAGGCCTTATACCTGTGACTTTTGCCTTGTGGTAATACTGAAAAGCAGTTATCATAAGCTGGTATTAATCAAAGAAAAAAATCACAGTTGTTTAGATACGAAGTTATTGGACTCGAAATCAATACAATACCTTAATTTAAAACTTACTAACTATTAAAATTTAAAATTACACTATCGTGACAAAACTATCCGTTTACAAAATTACAAGAATGGACACCACACGAGACATTCTAACGTATTAAAATCCAGCGCGGAATTTGAATTTAAAATGTTTAAGTTATCTGTAGATAAAAAACGTAATGTGGATGTATCAACCTTTAAACCAAGCTATCCAATTACATGTAATAAATATCGCATAATTATTATATTATTTGAGTACTTCATGTTTATTCCACCACAGGCCTATGAAACACAAACTTACCAAAACATACCAACATTTTTTATGCCTTAAGCCGGCAAACGAGCAGACTGGTCATCTGATGATAAATGATCACCGTCGCCCATGGACATTAGCAACACAAGGGGCGACGCCAATAAGTTGCCGACTTCAAAGAAAAGCCGCTTCTTGAAGGACCCCATGTCATAGCTTAGTGGGAACACCGATGCAAGAAGTTCTTTCCACAGTTTACCCGTGCGTGTTAGGAAATCACGTGAAAACCAAACTGTGGACGAACACCAGGTATGCAGGTGGTGTTGATGAAACCTGGTACACCGTGATGCGCGGTGATGGAAATCAACCGAAGGTATTCAAAGAAACAGTTCTTCAGAACATTCCCCGTTGTACATACGGTAGAATACGCATAGGGAGATTAGGGAGCCTACGTCTCTACTCAACTCAAGCGATTCTAATCCGTTTGTATGATTCGGATCTTCGACAAGACGAACGGCTCGTCGTGTGGTCGGTCAAACGTGTCCACTTGGCCAGCTGAGGCTCCAGCCCAAAGATGGGAGCATTACTCCATGTGTGGTTGAATTTGTGCCTTACAGAGCACCAACCTGTGCTTAGGCGTGAAGGCTTAGCTCTATTGAGTATTCCCAATTTCCTTGCAGCTGGTTTGGCCTTACTAATAACATACATAAAAAAAATTGGTTGTCTGTAAAGTCGGTTTACGGACAATGGTTTTACGTGATAACGTCTATTTCGTAGAAGAATAATTTATGATATAAATATTGTCAATTCGCACATTAGGAACGGGATTCGTTTTAAATATCAGGAGCTGCGCGACATCTGTGATTTTCTTGACTACAACTAAAGTCCGAGTCGATGTACTGTGTAAAGTTCTTTCAAGTAGTTCATACCTATAAACAGAGATGACGCTATTGTAGATTTTCGTTTTCATATAATAATAATACGTACGAGCTACGAGAAATCATTTCTTTTCAAAAGATTGTAAAATAAAATAAAAATGAAATGAAAAATGCCTTCCAAGCGGACCGATTACGCTTGAGTGGGAGAGAGACGGCCGGTCTAGCGTGCCTCTCTCTCTAATGCTGCGCGCGCTTCCGTGACGTTACTCCGGCCGTTACTCGGTTTTCGTGAATGTCTCTCAGGCTCATCGTCTTTATAAACGTTATCACGTTAAAATAATAAAATTTATTATGTTGTTTATTTATTAAATACATTTTTACATTAAAATATATTAATAGTGACAATTATAGTCCTCTGAAAAATTCCACTAGAAGGAAAAAAGGTAGAGCCATTGTAATAATAAAAAAGGTCAATTATTTCAGTTACATCCGCCGACACCATCGCACCATGATTAATGTATAATATTTACGTAAAATCGTGGGTACCTGTTGTTTTAGTGCTCGCATAAAATCAAATGTATAGCCATAAAAAAGTTGTGAATCAAACAGCAAATGTATAGAAGTTTAGACCAAGTTCATCATGCGACATTAGCGGTTCATGGACCGTGCCGTGTCCAAAGGGATCTAGAATCTAGACATTTTCTTCCTTCCTGGATCGAAGAAACGATCCAAGCGACAAGCAATCATTTGGCTGAAGACACGAAGTCCAAAGCAACGTTGTGGCGCGAAAACCGGCAGTCCGATCGCGTTCGGCCACAAGTGCGCATGTGTATCCGCCATCTTGTCCGCACCGGTTGCTATGGTGATGTGTTCGTAATAAATAAAACAGTATTCCATTTACAAAAATTAAAACAAAACAAAGTGTCTGTGGTTTCAAGCTTTCATTTCTGGTGAACCTGTCGAAATATGGTGAGATTTTTTTTTGTTTTTAACGATGCGTAGTTTGTGGTTCTTACGTGTTATTGTATTTGAAAAGTATTTCGCTGACATCATTTTTCAAACACTTAATTTTGTTTAGTACACGCTTCCTTATCCAAGGATAAAAAATACTGCGTAAAAAATGGAAGTAAAGTAAAATACCGAATTACTACTTGGCAGCCATTGTAGAATATTTTAAACTTCCCGCTTAGGAATTTTAAGGGAGATGACCTATAAGTTTAGGGACTGTGCCAGCCGATCCTGGGTTCGATTCTGGACAAGCCTTATTGTGAAAAATTAAGGTTATATTTGTTTTCCAGTCGTGTTTGTTTATTTCATTTTTATGCGTTTTAAGTATGACCTACAAAACTAATACATTAAAATAAATGATGAAAAATGTTATTTTGCAATCGCTCCGAATTCCATTTTGACCAACTGAAAAAATCACCTAATTAGTGAATATAAATTATATACCTAATTTTATTTCAGATTGTAGGTACTTAAGTTATTAAATAGACGTGGTTATTTCACTAATGTTGCACTTTTACCTGCAATTTTTTACGGCTATATTCAGAGGTTCTCAGAATTTTTTTCTCATAGACCACTTTCAAAATTTGGTTCCTGTGGACCCCCTGCAGCTACATTTCTACCATATTCCCAAAACTTGACAAAAAATGTGAAGATTAGTTCTAACTATGGTGCGTTGCGGCTGAGTTCCAACCACGAATTGATAGTTTTCGGGAAAAGTGAGAATTGCTTGGTTAATTTATTAGTTGATTGTGCTGTGAGTAGATGTCAAAAAAGTAAAGTTGGCCAATCAAAAATGTGATTCCATCCAACTCTATTTTTTCGACATTTACTCACAGCATAAGGAACCAATCCATTCTCACTTATTTAATTTAGAAAACTGCCCATTCGGAGTGGTAAAAATAAAAAGAAAATTAGTATATTCTTTGTCACGCCATCGTAGACCCCCGTTGAGTGTCCCGTGGACTCCAGGGTCTGGGGGTCCACCTGGACCACTTTGGGAACTAAGGGGCTATATCGTCTATGACGGTTGTCTAGAATTGTTTCTAAGATGTTGAAAACATCAATTATTGTGAGTTAATAACATCAGTTATCGACACTTTGAACCGTTTTATAATTATGCAGGTAGCTATGATTATGGTAAAGTAACCTATTTATTTTATTTTCGACTTTCGCGACATTCGCACTGAAGTCAATTGTATCTCAATATCATTCGAATTTTGAATAATATTGGCTAATTCAGTTTAATCTAACGATCCATGTCGCATATGAACGAGTAGTAACGACGAGGCCTTATAAGTGCAGTGGTACACTTAAAGGAAGTTCTGTTTACCGGTGCAGTGTGCCGCGACCTTTAGCTTAACGAGTTACCTACTGTGTACCAAGCAGAAGAAAATCAGTACTCGTTTTCAACATTCGAATCGTATTTTTTAATCCCCGATAAAAAAGGGGGGTGCTATAAGTTTGATATGTCTGTGTATCTATGTATCTGTATGTCTGTCTGTGGCGTCGTAGCTTCCAAGGATGAACCGATTTTGGTCTAGTTTTTTTTTGTTTGAAAGGTGACTTAATAGTAGCTTGCATGACTTTCAAAAAGTGTTTGTAAACCAAACCAATTTTGAATAAAAGTATTTGATTTGAATTGAATTGAATTGAATTGAATCGAGAGTGTAAGAGAGAGCTAACTGTTTAGTGCCAACAAAACTATCGGAGGTTTTTTTAAATTTTAATCTAAGATTATTAACTTACAAAAGTTACAACTGTGTATCATGTGTAGTTACCGCTACGGAATCAATCGTTACTAATTGTAACAGGCGATTTATAAATTTTACACTTAAATGTTTACTCCATTCACACAAATCTTTTTTTATGGAAATAGCCGGCAAACGAGCTGACGATCCACATGATGGTAAATGGCTATTATCGTCCATGGACATCAGTGACTCCAAATCCAAAAATCAATTTTCCCATATTGGTAGTAATCGCATGGAAATAAGTTCTATTAGTACCTATTAGGTATATAATATACCTACCTATTATGTACAGAATACAAGAAAGAAGATATAGCATTTAACACAATAGCTTACATGTTTTAAGCTAGAGCTTCGAACCCTGAACGCAGAGGTCCAGAGGAGATTCAGCATCGTAGAGTAAAATGTACATTTTCCTCGTCGTGGAATGAGCAGTGATTTAGGACATGCGATACCGGGTCGCGTAAAAACAGGACAATTATTAAAATAATGTAACCTTAAAGTATAATATTTGGTAATTGTCATTTTATGGAACTTATTTGATCGGGGTTTATAGACCGGATAATTGCGAATCCGTATAACTGACGGCCGGATAATTGAGTTTCCACTGTATTTGTAATAGTATGCATAAATAAAAATCTTCAACTTACGCGTTGTTGTAAGTAATATCTAATTTCGAACCCGCCATTCATGTCCCTGTGGCGCAGAGGATAGCGCGTTGGACTTCTAATCCAAAGGTCGTGGGTTCGATCCCCACCAGGGATGTTTGTGATGTTCGGACATGAATTTAATTTTTAATAACTAATCCTCGTGACCACCTATTTATACTCGTATAAACAACAAACTGTGCCTCGCCGTTTCACCCGCATTAATTATAGGAAAAAACTAACTACATACTAAAATATATGATGAACCAGTAGTTCCTGAGATTACCACGTTCAACCAAACTCTTCAGCTTTATAATACTCATATTATAACAATAAGTAACACTAATAATAATTAATCAAAAGTAAAGGCTCTATTTCTATCTTATTTGATAAAGAATTCCGTATACAATCCAGAATTTTTCGGATAAAATATTGGTTTCAGTCCGTTAGCGGATGACAGTTTTCCCAACTTGAGGAGGAAAGCCTCCTTGCTTATTGAAGAGCTATGGAGCATATTTCACCACTTTGTCCCACTAACTTGATACCATAACCACAGAACATATTATTATACATACCACTACAAGCAACCTTAACAAAATATGAACAAAAAAATAGTTTTGAGACAAAATAAATCACATTATCTTTAACCCCCGACGAAAACAAAGGGGTGTTACAAGTTTCACGTGTCTGTATATCTTTGTGTCTGCGTATCTGTGTATCTGTATGTCTGTCTGTGGTATCATAGCTCCCAAACGGTTAACCGATTTTGATCTAGTTTTTTTTGTATGAAAGGTGGCTTAATCGAGAATGTTCTTAGCTATGTGTAGCGTAAATAAAACCGTCGGTTTTTTTTATTTTAATTTATAATAATATTATTTAAAACTATTTTTACAGCTCCATATCAAAAATTAATAATAACATCATTTCAAAGTACGCATACGACGTAGGTATACCAATCAATTTAGATCTACATAGAACTACAAAATTGAGATTAATGACGTCACCCAAAAACAACCTATCATCGTATATCGGTGAAGGAAAAAACTTAAAAATGTTTACTAACCTTCCCATCAATCAGCAGTCAGTTCATTTCATTTCATTTCAGTCGTATGTAGGGCAATTACGAATGGAATGCAATTATAGTAATTACCTACTAAATAATAATTAGCGAACACGTGGTTTGATCAGCCTTGCTGAAACCGCACCGTTTAGCTGTATGATCGTCACATCATTAGGTAATGTTTTGATGGTATGACCGTTAGATGGTAATGACTGTTTAAAACTGTCAGTTTATTATTTTTGAAAATAGGTCTGCTTAGCCCTAAACAATTTTTTCTTATTCTGTACTGTTTTACTATAAGTAGACCGTAGAGCTACGATTAAAAGATACATGTTTTGATAAAAGATTTTTTTACATAAAAAATTTAATAACTGTATAATGCATGTAAATAAATGTGTTTTTAATTAAATTTAATAAAGCATTTTTTGATGTTTTAATTCAAAATTTTACATGATTAATTGTATTATAAGCAGGTTTATTCTAGTTTTAATTGATGCACTTTTTCACTAAATTTTTTTATACATGCGGCGCGACGTCGCGGCGTCGTAGTGACTTTTTTTGTAACTTAAAATAAACGATTAAAATAAAGACTAAATTTCACCCTCAAGCTCACATCATTGACTGCATCCAAATCTGATGATCTGAGATTAGGGGCCATCCATATTACGTCACACTAATTTCACGACTTTTTGATCCCTCCCCCGTCCTTGTCACAGCTGGTCACATTTGTGAGATCTCCCCCCCAAGTGTGACGACACATATTATAAAATTTTACACCTAGAAATTATGAAATTAAAACAGCAGTTTTGAAATAAGTTTCCCTCAATTGTTTTTTAATATTTACCTATACATACCAATTATTAGATTTTGAAATGCGACGTCACGAAACTCAAGACCCCTCCCACCCTTTGTCACACAATGTTACATTACATCGACCCCCCCCCTCCTCCCTAAAGTGTGACGTAGTTTATGGATGGTCCCTTAGCGGAAACCAAAAAAAAACAGAGAAAAAAATCAATTTTGTAATGGGTTTATCGCGTAAATATAATAATAAATAATACTTAGTTTTTCTCAAATATCCATAGTTAATAATAACATAGGACCTATACTTAAGATCTATATTATTGTTTGTGAAACCCATGGAGTGGTTCAAGGCCTTCTAAAGTTTTAAACCAGTTACAACTCAATTGTTTGTTCTCAGATTCGTTATGTAATAATTATGTGGATTTCCTTATACGAAGCATAATGATATACTGCTGTTTATCTCAGTTAATGTGAGCTAATATTTATATGTGAAGATCTGTTGTAAAAATTTGTGAGTTCACTCAGTTGGATTTTTTGATGATTTGTTCCTATATGTAGGGCTGTCACCTTTCACAAAAAGCGGATACGGGATTTTTGTTTTTTAATTTTATTTTATTTTAATAAAATAAAACATATTTCATTGAAGTTCTTCCCCCTCCCTCGATCACCCTGCACTAATGGGGATTTCTGGTGCATCGTGTTGGAATATGCTCTTTGCCTCCTCAGTTTTCAGGAGAGACCCTTTAGTGGGTCATAAAATCTCACCATCATGTAATTTTAATGAGTTAAAGTGAAACAACGGTTGCAAAAATGGCAACCTATTTTTATTAACATTAAATAAATGAACTCAAACTCGAATACTGCTAGGGTCAGCATAATTTTAAGTAGTGACAATTTTTTAAAACATTTTTTCATCTTCGATACTTTTCAAAATATCAAAAATCTTTGGCATTGCTTGGTTAAAGCAATGCTATGGTTGAATTTCGTTTGCCATTCGGATATCTGTCGGGAGGAAATCAAGGAATCTGTGATTTGATCAAATCCCTTATATCGATGTTAATTAATATGTTTAATATGTAGCCCGGAGAGGCACTATTCAGTCGTAAATTCCATATCAATCCCGAAGTTGTGGCGGCCCTAATGTTAATCCATATTTGCTTTTTCGACAAAAACACTGCGTACTTAATTTTGCTTGTATACATCTACATGTAATATGTACCTACCTACTTATAAGGATAAAGCCGAGGCTTCTTAGTCACTTGATGTGTTTATTCATTCTATGGCGATTTATGTAAACTAAAGACATTTTAAAGATACTTATAAGATTTATACCTCTGTAGTGGTGATAAATATCATAGATTGAGCATTGGATTGAGCCATTTCAGATGCCGCGACCGCAAAGATTATTTAAATTTTAAAATATTCTCATACTGTACCATACAGAAGAAAAACAATAGGTACCTGCTTTTTGCAAAGAAAGATGCCAAAATACCTACTTTGGTTTGGTCAGGTATTTGAAATTAAAGTAAAAAAATCGAAGACTCCCGAACGAAATTAGCTGAACTTTGATATGTTTCTTTAGAATTCTAAGGCTAAAATAAATTTCTAACAGTAAAATATTTCAATGACAGATCGCCTGTACCTGACGCAATTGTCATGCTTATCGATGACACACAATCGCATACTAATTGCAATACCTTAGGGAAAACGTATATGTGCCGTGTGTTGATGATATAACCAGCAATACGTATTCCCCGCAGAAACTCCCCAGAGATACAGCGACATGCAGTTGTGAATTGCTTTCTTGAGGTCGTCGCTATATTGATTCGACCTCTAACATCGCGGCACTGCTCCTAGAAAACCGCGAGGGCTATTATTGTGCGACGCGTTGACACCTATGTAATTTTCTTTTGCGTAAAGTCTCTATTAGACGTTCGAGAACGAGCTACTGTTCTATTCTATCACTGTAGTATCAAAGTCACTTCGTAAACTAGCTGACTTAGCTATAATAGCTTGGCTAGAGTTTCTAGTTATTAAATAATATTATATGACGTAAATATTAAAAGGAATACGTATTGTATTCATGTCGTAGGGAAATAATGATAACATTCGATGAAATCCCTAAGGGATATCAGATTTCAGTGACTTCATCACTCGACACGGTATTTCATAAATTTTGACATTCGTATAAAGTGCATAGTTTGTAAACATGTAAATGTTAGTATTTTTGCTTGCAGTATCGGAAAATTCGGAAAGTGAACTCGCTTTGGGTTCATGACTTTATTGCCCGACACCGCGTTGATGGCTTTGCTGTAAGACTGTGAGTGGCAGTTACCACTTAGGTACTATCAGACTGCCATTTACTCATTGTCATCGAAATAAACAAAATCATCAGCTATTTACGTAAAAAATGTACCTTTGTACATTATTTCCTCAATTGTTTTCCTATAATAGGGATGTTGACTAATTTTAATATTCAATTTTATTTTATAGGTAGAACCTCAATATTCACGAAAAAAATATTATAAAAATAATAATCTCCAATTTAAAAACAAAAATTGATAAATAAAAATCATTATCAAATTACCCATCAAAAACGTCACGTGACGTCATTAAACGATATTCAATACTATCTGTCTACTAAGTTTGTTGAATTTCCATATAAAATTGTTCCAATGACGTCATATTCTCAAAATGGCGTTTGAGGTCACGTGACAGTGAGTACAATTTTTAACATTTAAAATTAATGATATTTAATTTATTGTGATTGATTTCAATAAAAGAATCATACTTTAGGCCTTTAAATGTTACCACTAATATTTTAGACATAAATTTATATTAATTTATAATTAGTGTAAACATCCCTATTATTTAAGTGTACATATAGAATAAATAAATAAATAAATAAAATGTTAATTGAAATCCTCCGAACCAAACATGACAAATGATAATATTATGACAAATTCCAGTATATTTTTTAATCAATTAGAAGTAATATGAGTCATCGGGTTATCGGAATAAGGTAAAAGATAAGCTAGCAATTTATCGTAAAACGTACCAAATAGTATTTTCTTAGTGGTATTTCTATGCGCATACGCCTAATACGTGATTATAATGTTTTTTTACTAAATTTATTGTTTTTAGCAATAGATAATCTATCATTATTATCAGTTTTAACAGTTAGAACTGTTTTATTTTAGTTGAAGAGCTATAAATTATAAAATCCTCAATAGTGTATTTATACAGTGTTAGAAATAATACCTACGTAGAGTGTGTTTATTTGTGCTATGAAAAAATTTGTGAACATATTTCTCACTGTAAGTACATCTAAAAATTCACTGTTATTTGTTTCAAACAGACTTGGTATTGGTATTATTTACCTATTGTTAACTACGGTACAGTACGTGTAAAAGCTATGTGTAAAGGATTTATAATTTATTTGTGAACATAAGTTCATAATATTTGCGAAGCGAAGACTTGTTACTCATAATCAACTAAATAAGTACATACGTTATAACAACAAACACAATATATCTAATATTACAAAGGCGTTGTTTCCCTTATCAGCAATTTTGTCGATAAATGTTTTTGTGCAATATTGCAATTTTCTTACTTCTTGCTAACTGCGAAGTGTCATATTTATGCAGTTATCCTACCGTAGAATTCCATTACCAAATCCATGATATTAAGTTTCATATTTTATGTTTAACAATTCTACGGTAACAAGGTTTTTATATTAACTATTGTTTATCTTTATGTGATATTATAGACATAAACTTTTATTGGATTAGTTATGGCACTTACGGCAATCTAATAAGTTATGCTTTAATAAGTTATAAAAACATGTCAAGTGTAAGTTGGACTTGTTTCGATATGGTACTTAATTTTCAGTTTACTTAAGTTTTTATTTAATTTCAATCTTATTTTATATGTTTTTTTTTTATCTTATTCCTTTAAGCTTATGTGATGTCTCTACATATATCGTGGTTATGGCAAATTTTATCAGCATATCCTTTTTTCCATTCAGAATCCAGATCCATAAATTGTTTGAACATCGTGGGTTCTCTAGGAAATATTTTATGCTTGTGCTTAGTTAGGTATTTTCTATATTTTCAACTTTTACTTCTTATTTTAATCGTTGTTATTTTAACTTTGCACAAGGTTTTATTTTAACGTTGTCTTTTTCTTCTAATCCCATTTCATAATTCGGTCTTCGGAACCCAGAAACCAGAATAATTGTGTATGGGAACGTTGAGCGGACCTTGTTTCGTTGATTCAATAACAATATCGAGAGGAGGCATAGCTTGTGTCTTGATGCTGATATTGTTTGGCAATGGTGATTCGTGTGACCTTAAGGCACTGTTTGCATGAGGCGTTGTACACGCTGAAATTGGAGATTTGTATGAAAATTTTAAAATATAAAGATTTTGTTGTCTGGAAGAAATTGCTGATTAGCAATAAGACGGCCGATTGTTTTCTTATTTTTATGTCTTTTTATTGTGTTGAAATTGGTGAACAATAAAGAATATTTGTATTGTATTGTATTTTGGTATTTTTTTATTTTAGCTAATGAAAGTACCTACGTACAGGCCCAAATTATCTATATAATTCTGCCATTTTGATGGCAGTTTGTTTATCCCCTTACTATACCTAGAAGTCTGTCGGACGGGAGGCTATGAAGTCAGCGAAAGCGTTTTTTACCGCCTCTCGGTTGTTGAACTTTTTCCCACTTTAAAAATTGTCTAAGTTTTGAAAAAAGTAGAAATCTGTTGGGGCAAGGTCCGGTGAGTACGTTGGGTGATGGAGAGTTTCCAGCTGTAACTCTTGTAGCTTTGCGATGGTCTGTCGTGAAGTGTGAGCTCGCGCGTTGTCGTGGAGAAACAATGGGGAAGAGCGATTGATCAGTCTTGGTTGTTGAATTGCGAGCTTCTCCATCATTGTTTGCAATTCTTAGCAATAGACACGACGTCATTGTTTTGCTATTCGGTAAGAAGCTGTGATGTGTAAGTCCGGCACTGGTCCACCAGACAGTCACCATCATCTTCCTATGAGTAATCTTTTTTTAGTGCACTGATTAGGTAAAAATAACACGGCTTTCGAATAAATTTTATTTGAATTTCGAATTGCGCGCCAATCCCCAGATAATTAAATAAGCTGACTATAAAATTTCCAACTTCATAGGTAAAGACCTAGACATAATTAGGTATGTTTGTAAATTGGCTTAAAGAAATAAAAAACCGGGCAAGAACGTGTCAGGCCACGCGCAAGTAGAGTTCCGTAGTTAATCAACTATTGGACATTGACCATTACTGAACTTGGCTGGTTTTATTTATTTGAGCACGTCGGTCGCACAGCCGCGGTTAAGATCTACATACATTAAAACGACTAGTTCGACCTCGCTTCGACTGTGGCAACCATGGCCTGTGTTGTGACAGTTCTGTTGACACCGCGTGGGGCTTGGGGCTCCAGTTCGACTGCGGTTCTAAACCTGCGGTCCTTTTGTTGTGATGTCTTCAAGGTTGGAGTGACCATGAATCTATTTTATAATGTTATGCTGATTTTTATACGAGTATTATGTTTCATGCTTTGAATGTGTATCTTTTTTGTTTTCAGAATTGAAAGGTAATGTAATGAGTTCCGGTTAGAATAGAAAGCTTCTACGTTGCCAGTTTTGCCTGTGAGTTAAGTTAGGATTAGACAGTTCATCTCTCGGTACAAGTTACCTACTACTTAACTCATAATAAAATTGACCCCTTGCTAGGGACAGATCTTCTCTAACAGTAACAAAGACCTCACAGATCTTTGAGGATGATGGAAGACTTTCGAGTTTGCGGCTAATTTCTTTAGGATTATTTATTTTTAAAAGGCTATGTGAATATCAGCGTTTTACCTTACCAATAAAACGCTTATTAAGCGGTAACCTTATTTGAAGCCTAAATAAACATATTAGAGAGTAGCGTATTTGATTTCCGGTAGCAGGTCGGTATTATCCTCGAATTCTCATTGGTCGTCCCCCACCATTTTAGTTCTCTGGCTGTACACCAGGTGGCGCCGTGTGCACGAGGAGGTTAGACTCGGCGCATTGCTTCATTGGATCTCAAATATTAGATAAATGTTTTCACCAGGCAGGGTTAGAATGTTAGGCTTCAAATAAGGTTACCGCTTAATAAGCGTTTTATTGGTAAGGTAAAACGCTGATATTAAGCTTTGAACCGTTATTTGAAGCCTAAATAAACATATTAGAGATGTGTCTGTTATCGCCTGGTGTACAGCCATCGCCAATGTGACGATATCCTGAAAATTACTTTAAAGCATTTTTAGCCTTTGAGTACAGTATACATTACTGTAGGTTAGAAAGTTATGTACCTAGAATCGGGATACATGCAAACATAAGTAATGTTAGTATATAGATTTCAATTGAAAACTACATTAATTTATCGTAAATGCTATTATAATATTATAAATGTGAAAATTTGTGAGCATGTTTGCTACTCTTTCAGGCACAAGCCTTCAAAGAACTTTCGTGAAGTCCAGCACACAGGTAGGCCAATCTGGAACAAGACAATAGGCACAAGTTGTTCCGGAAAACACAGCAATGCTGCCGGTAGAACGCTAGTATTCAAATAATTAATGAGCTAAATTAACTGTCGTATATAAAATTATTGTAATTGATAATAATATTATAAACCTTTCATTACTTATAATTCGTAGCATCAGTTAACCTTTTAGCATCACTTATTGATTAAAAAGTTGTGATACAACTGTAGGCTAGATGGTATTGGTGAACTTTGAATCGCTGTGTAATAATATCTCAGAAAGCTATTTTCTAATCCTCAGTTACCCCTATATAGTTAGTAAACATACTTAAAGATCATACCCCACACAGTAGGGAGCAGTTTTGTATTAGATTCTTGGGCGCGACTGCAGGTCGATAACCACCTGTGTTAGCCTTAACTTAATACCTGGTCGAAGTACATAAAAACTTATATATTAGTATGTGTAGCTGCCTTTGTTGACCCCACATTCTACGTAATAAGCTAGAATTTTTGCAGATATTGCGCTTGGCTTAGGTTCAGACAGGTCTACAACTGTTAGTATTTAAAAATAGGATCTAGGGCCTCACAGTCTATTTTTATGGATAACGTATACAATAGGCGGTTTTGCACCATCACATATTTCTTGGTTAATAAGCAATTATTAGCTCCAATATCTAGTAAAGTGCCACTTAGTATATTTATTATTTAACAATATGTACTCGTATTTGAATCGGCTTCGTTTGCCTTAATTACAGGAATTGGATTTTCTTTCGCCAATGTGACTCATTTATACCGTAGAGGTTGGATTATTAATGTGAAGTTTCACGATGGTTTTGCTGAACTGTCAGATCCAGCGTGCTGTAACCTGAGACTACACGAGTTGTTCATGAGGCAAAATGGCCTGTAGCGGTAAACCAATCTGGTAAAAATCACTATTATAATCTGGGAAAAGGTGCCTTTCTGGCGGCGGAGTTAAGCAGTATAGCTGGTCAACTTTACCATTGTATTGGCCATGAATATAATGAGCTTGAATTTAAATACTGAAACTGATTGAACAGGCTTAATAAATAAATAAAATTGTTTATTATGTACCGAGTTTGTTATTTCTATCAAAGACATTGATTTGGTACTTCCTTTTCGTATGTACTTACCGTTCGGTTAACGTTTTGAGTTAACAGTGACTGACCTACTAGGTGCGGATCGAACCTTAGAGCGTAACAAACAGCGCGCATGTTTCTTAAAATGGACTGTAGAGCCGTTTGGAGCCCAATGTCAGTACAAGCGGTTGTTCAGTTTAGCACATTATTTCAACTGACATATCTATCACTAGGTAATCCAGTATTGAAGGATGTTAAAGTTTCAACGGAGTTAGGTTGGCATTCCATCAATTCGAATCATTAAAGGCACTCGCTGGTATTGTGGATACCGATGACGAGGATTTTACGTAGTGGTACATACTCTTTGGGTAAAAACCGTTATGCCTTAAGAGGGCTTGATAACGTAAGTGATCCCTGACTATCGGGGAAATAGCAAAGGTTACTTATCCTATTATACGTTGGATACCTTTGCGACCAGCCGTTTCTATCTTTCACAAAGATAAAATATTCTTGAAGATCATCTATGGATCCTTTTACATATGTTGTAGTAAAGTATAATGTTGTTATATTCCTAACTTGTGTATTATGTCCATTAAGAAACTATGAGACTTATTCGGTTGCACGACAACCAATCATAAACGATTCCTAGATGCTAAATGATGATCTGTGGTACCAAAATCGACTTATCAAAGTTAATTTGCCAACCCATGTTTAAAAATTATTGTGGCTTGCTAAATCTGATGTTTTAGGGGACAAGGTCCTTGCAGTCTATTAGATTATCTGCCGTTATATCTGTGCAACACAATTGATCAGATACGCCAAAAATATTTGGTGTACATGTGCGCGAGGCCATTAATCTTTAGTGAAGGTCCAGGGACGCACATCTTTATTCTACAATGCCCGGCCGATGCAGAGGCTGCCATGTAAGGAATGTGATGAAGAAAAACTAAGTAGTAATAGATGATTATCGATCACGTAGTGTTATGGTATTTTGAAATATTGATGTGAACGTTAGGAGAACTGGACGTACATCATGATGTAAAGTAAAAGGAATATTATTGAATAACCAATACCGTAGAATACACCTTTTCCTATATATATCTACGCCAATTGCAATAGCGGGCTATATTCAACGAAGCATTGATGTGTTTTGGTATTAATGGGTATGTGGAAATATACGTTGGATAAATATATTTCGCTTAACCAATCCAATGGTTGTAACCAGTTTACTACTCTGTATCATTATGAGCTTGCACTTACTTAATCAAACACGATAATTTAGGTTATTTAAAATATTTGGAACACCAAGCCGGTACTAAAAAGCACGGGTTCTGAAAACACTCTTTTCATTAATTAGCATGAATCCATGGCCTTCGAGGTAGGTGTTTGAAGGAGGTCAAAGCTGGGTACTGTTCGGCACAGTAGGTACTGCTAACAATAGCGTGGCCAAAAATGGAATGCGAAAATTTTATAAAATTTTTTGTTTGAATTTATAGTTTCCAGTTTGTGGTGCTTGTAGAATTTGATATTGTTCTAGAAATTCTGATAAATTAACCGCTCGATAAGGGTCATG
Source organism: Thymelicus lineola (assembly GCA_963932265.1). Lineage (NCBI taxonomy): Eukaryota > Metazoa > Arthropoda > Insecta > Lepidoptera > Hesperiidae > Thymelicus > Thymelicus lineola. The sequence goes on from OZ010685.1 coordinate 2,361,748, forward strand.
GACCTTTACTTGTGTTTTGAGTGCATTTCGGGGCCATGAAAATTCTCAGGGCCAGATCTTTGTTGTCATCAAGAAAAGTTATTTCTTGATGGGTGTTTGGGGGTGAGGGTACTCACGCCCGTGGTTCTTAAAATTGTATGCATTTCCGATACCTTGAAAAGGCAGTTTACTTAAGTAATCTGAATGAGGGTAATTATGATTCAATAAATATATATTTGTACTGTACTTTAAAGCATGACTAGAGGTGACCTGAGTCTGTTAATAGCACTGTGCTTGCGCAGCAGCTTTATTTTGTTTCGGTGCTCGGAGCGGCCAAAACTAAAGATATTTCATGGGGCGTGGGTAGTCGCGCCCATGGTGCTTAATATTGAATGCATTTCCGACGCCTTGAAAAAGCGGTTTTAGCTTACGTAATCTAAATGAGGGTAATGATAATTCAATACATACAATATATTTATACTGTACTTTAAATCATGACTAGGCGTGACCTGAGTCTGTAAATAGCACTGTGCTTGCGCAGCAGCCTTATTTTGTTTCGGCGCTTGGAGCGGCCAAAACCAAAGATATTTCATGGTGCGAGGGTAGTCGCGCCCATAGTGCTTAATATTGAATGTATTTCCAACGCCTTGAAAAAACGGTCTGCTTACGTAATCTAAATCAGGGTAATGATAATTCAATACATACAATATATTTATACTGTACTTTAAAGCATGACTAGGCGTGACCTGAGTCTGCTAATAGCACTGTGCTTGCGCAGCAGTTTTATATTGTGTCGGCGCTCGGAGCGGCCCGAAGTTTTTAGATATAGATATATCCGCAGCTTTTTCTATGAAAAAAGAAAGATTCAAAGATTCTCGCTAGTGGGAGGGATTTTACATAAACGGGCCTTCAGAAAATTATCCATAAATGCAAAATGTTATAAAGTCTGATGCTAATGCAACGAATTAATAACTCTGCACTTCTACCCACACGATAGCTGTAAAACATCATTAACCTCCTTTAACATCTGCTAAGACTGTCAGTGCCTATTATATTTTGACATTACTTTAGAAGAAAAGTACACGACAAAATGGTCGAAAAATGCTACTATTTATGTTGTAATAAAATTCTTATTAGTATTACCTTATCTTTATTTATTTTAGTATGTAGATTATGATTAATTGATTATGTTGTACGCCGTATGGTAAGACATAGCAAAAAACTATCCACTGTCACCTGTGATTGTCACCTTATGTACCTTCATATTCACAGTAAATATGTTTGAGTTTGAGGTTGTGTTTTATTATTTATTAGAGCTATGTGTGACAGTTTGCATGCCCAAAGAGGCGGAACGTAAGGTAATCACGTATTTTTGTGAACCACCTATATGTTGTGCCCGTCTGTCAAGGATGTGAAGGCGCTTTGCGCGGCTAGTATATATCTCTTGGGTAATAGCGGCAAAATCTTGCTCACTAAATAAATGTAAGTAAAGTGTCATAGTATACGGTATCATTTCATCCTTGATCTTTCAGTAGGGTAAAATTTAGACTAACGGCAAAATTCGCCCATTTGTCTAGGGCCATGTCCCTGTGCTGCTACATAGCACTACAGTAGATAAGTAGGTTGAAATGCAACGCTATTCTTCGCAATATAATTTAGTATTGTAATAACCACTTACCTTATACGCCAAAAAATGTACGAAGTCAAAACTTATTCTTGTCATTTCTTACTGTTCTTTCCTGAATTGAACTTTCCATTTTTGCGGCGCACGTGGCTAGGTGCTGCAGCAGTATTGGCTCCGAACGTTACGAGAACTCGAGTCATAAGAGGAATAAATTTCACTCATACTAAGAATAACTTTTAAATAAAATACGAACGATAAAATCGTTAAATTAAAATTCTTCAGTAATATACTTATTCTAGTAAGGTTAGGAACTGCTTGGATGTCTCTTAAGACACAACCGACTGTTACGAAAAACAAATCGCCAATGAAGCAATGCGCCGAGTCTAACCTCCTCGTGCACACGGCGCCACCTGGTGTACAGCCAGAGAACTAAAATGGTGGGGGACGACCAATGAGAATTCGAGGATAATACCGACCTGCTACCGGAAATCAAATACGCTACTCTCTAATATGTTTATTTAGGCTTCAAATAACGGTTCAAAGCTTAATTGCTTATTAAAAAGAGAGGGATCAAAAATGGAGTAGTCGAACTCGAATCAGCATGCGTGGACGTTCAAATTCTGACCTCTGTCTAGATCTGCATCAATACGGAATCATAGAACAGTAATTTCGATACATTATAAACTATGCAATGCAACCGTTAACAATATCGATTATCGAACCCCGAACCGAGTGGAACCGATTACGGCGCGGTTTCTCTCACGAAAACACTCGCCTTTCTCCAAGATATCTTTCTTTCCAGTTCATGATTCTCGCGAATGGCGAAATATGATATTTGCGAGAGACTACTTGCATATTAATAACTTTAGGTATTATCTATATCTAGTAATTCTATATAAAGAGTGATAGAAAAACGCTTTATCTGAATTAAACAATGGTTACAAGACCGACAATTTGACACGTAGCAACCGGCTACCTTTACAAAAAGGTGACCTTGTCTGTTGTCGCTAAGTAAATAATATATAATATAAATATGTACCTATAAACATAAACTATACTACACTAGTCTCATCGCGACTTCATTTGCGTGAATATTTGAATTACATACGTCTAGTTTCAGGATTACCTAATAAAAAAAATGGTTGTCTGTAAAGTCGGTTTACGAACGGTAGTTTAACGTGACAACGTCCGACAAAACATTGATGAAGTAGTGCTCGAATATAATATTATCTCTGGAAATTAACTTATAATTAGAAACTTTTATCTTTATACTACAACGCCATCTAGAACTCCTGAACTAAACTATTTTTTCAGCAAGTTCCTTTCTGACTTAATTATGTATATAGTTTTGTTCATAGATGGCGCTTAATTGTTCGCTCGCTCGCGGAACGCGACAGATGAGTCATGCTTTTTCGTGCGTGCACCCGGCGTTCCGTTTTAATAGACGTTATCACGTCAAAATGGGATAAAATTTCAAATCTATTAGCAGAACCTTCCTCCATTATTTCGGAAAAAATATTTGCTGTTAATTACCAGGATAAATCACACTTGCGTTGAAATTCAAAATGAACAGAATGACGTGTGATGTGACGGATCGCACCGAGGTGTGCTGTCTATGTTTACCTGTGTTAGAAATAAAACACAAAATGGTTTTCAGAACACGCTCACTTGACGGCTAGATGGTGAATGTCTTGTGTGCGGGTAGTGCAGATACTCTTTTATTATTATATATGTCACACGAGGTGGTACTCTACACAGGTGGTGAAACCTCCAGCCGCAGCCGGCATCCTCCACTGCCGACCACTTCCCTTCCTTTGTACCGTACTGGCGGATGCGCTTCGAGAGCTCGCTTTGTTCTAGCTATACCATGTGTCACGTGAGGTTGATTCACCTGGCGTTTTAATTGGATTTAGGGATTCGATGTACCAAAAGTCAACGTCAGCAAAAGTGTTGTTTTAATAATTTTAAATAATATGAAAATTCAAATTCAAATATTTTTATTCAAAATTGGTTTGGTTTACAAACACTTTTTGAAAGTCATGCAAGCTACGCCAATGCTTCAACAAGGCCCTACTGTGAGAGGGTCCGGGAGAAGAAGCAGTAAGAAACTACCGGAGTGTTTTTTTTCCTACTCACAGTTACAGATAGCCTTATTGACTATTTCAATCTATATTTATAAAACTCATGACCAAGCAGTCTTGTCATTAATGAATATTAAATATATTTATAGGTAGCATTTAAACATTACGCAACGTATTTGTATCTTGTCCTACATACTTTATCTTTACTCAAAAATAAGTTAATGCTTGAGACAATCCCACCTGATGTTAAGTGGGGATGTATTCATGATGTGAGGGCACTAACTTAGTAAAAGCCTATTCCCCCTTTTCTTGAAGACATCCACGTCACTCTTTTGCTGACTGTACAATGTTTTGATTGCTTTTATTTTCTCCACAATATTCTCAAAGATGTGTAGTCCTCCCAATGTACAAATGCACTCCTAGAATAGATTATGCAATGGCCTTTAGATTTCCATCGTGAGATACCTGTCCAGTGTCCCATTGATGCACGTGATGATATAACTGTTTAAATTAATTATCTGTAAAGTACACGGTTGCCGTACAGTGTCCGTATGACCGTATGTACGTCACGGCCAGTGACGCTGGACAAAGGAGACTTGTTTTGGAGAGGGAGTCTGGTTGCCGCTAATTAGGGCTGTCCCAAATCAGAAAGCAATTTAGCAAAAGTACTATTTAAGGATTTCGTGAAAAGATTTCGGGAATGATCTTGTAGTGTAGTAGGTAAAGTTAATGATTGTAAAAGGACTATATAAGGATTGGTCTGCATTATCATCTGGTAATTATTTTTGGAAAAAAATTACCGTACAAATAATTTTTTTATTCAACGAAGCCCCTTAAGATATAAAATGTTATAAGATATTTCCCGGTCAAGTAATAAACAACCCGTTGGAATATATCAAGTGCTCTTATGTGCTGCTTAAGCTTTTATAATGACAAGATGAACCTAATAGCCAGACGTGATAATGATCTAGCTAGCAGATTAATGTCATTAGAATATATTGTGTTCATGTGTGGACTCTTCAGTTCAAATAGACGAACTGTAAATAGATGAGAGAGTGAGAGCTAAAAAACAAATTTTATTTACTATTGTAAGTAACTGATCGAAAAACAACTGAGTAATCTAAACTAAAAAAATGTGATGTATTTCTAACTCATTATTTTATAGAGATACGCTTTTTAACTAAAAATATTACGCTCATTAACATGTACTAACAAGATATCAAATTTTCGTAGCTTATAATTCTATTCTTTCAATTACATTCTATTCTATTCTAACTGGACTCCCAGTTATCATAGCCAAACAACTACAATTACACTTCCACTTCATATATTATAAGATAATTTTGTCGTCAATTCATCGTTCTAATATCGTGTAACAAATTTGCATAGACACAGGAATAAATTGCCTTCGACGGTGGTCCCGTTTGATTATTATAAACAGTTATAAAAGTTATTATAACGTCGGCCTCTTCAAGTCAGGAGTAAAAAGGTGTATTTCGTACGTTTAGCCCACTGGTTTAGCCCCTAACACTACATCGCTACTTAATACCATTAGGCTCGCTTTATCTCAATTATAGGTTCTATTAACTTATAACAAAAATAACTGGATTGAATTTACAGATTCTAAAATTGCCACCCAATAAAAATTTGTCATTATTTCATCGATAACATGCTGATACATTACCTATAGCTTCAGAGTTATGTGGGATTTTTGCCAAAATAATAATCATATTGAGTGGATCTGGAGACGTATTTTCTCCTGACTCCTTCTCTTGACTCCTCTCCCGGATTTTTGCCAAAATAATAATCATATTGAGTGGATCTGGAGACCGACTTTCTCCTGACTCCTTCTCTTGACTCCTCTCCCCTCTCTCAGTGACAATTATGTCACTATCACCACTTTAATGCCATTTTTTTATTTAAAACGTGCTTTAAACGGTGCTTGCATTCTAGTGTTAATATTAAAACGTCGTACCAATTAATGTACCGTTAGGGTTAATGTGCTTAGTAATCTGTTGATTATTTATTCAATTTTTGCGGTATCAGTGCACACATTCTTGATTTTGCAAATGCTAGCTGAATTTAATATGCATTCACGATAAACATAACTAAATTTAGGTTAATCCTCTTTAATAAACAATTAAAACTTCGTATAATCCGTCTGTTTACTATTTGAAATAAATTAAAAATCTTTTGCAATTATTTGCTTACTGTTTTAGCAATACGACATATCCTCTAATCTAAAACTGTTGTATGATTTAAGAACTTTTAATGTACTGTGCCCAAACAATACAGATTTATACATGTACAGACAAAGTCGGAAGTAGAAATTATAATTTTATCTATTATTATTTTTTATTTTTTTCTCGTAGCCTAGCTCAAATAAATGACATCCAAATTCCAAGACTTTAAGGTTACCATTACGTACAGAATTATTTTAATTTATACTCCAACTTGAAATTAATACAAGGTTAAAAAATTATGCCACTCAAATATACTTAATACCAATAATCTTTAACAAACTTTAAGTTGCATTGGAGAGTGCCTTTAACATCCATGGCAGGATGCAATTACTAAATGATTATTAATTTATTTTACTTAAATCATTAAAACAATAAATGTTGTTGGCAACCCTAGGAGCCGCCATACTGGCTCGCGAATTAGTTTAACGTAGTTAGCAGTCACATGTACAACTCTAGTTCTTATTAACAGGCTTAGAATTTAACAGGGTTTACAACAAATTCTGGCACAGGTCGTAACACAGGTAGAAACAGGTCAAGCTTTTGTTTATGTATTTTACAAATACACGCATTATAGGGTAAGTTTATCGTGGTCATGGATGGATACATAATTATGAGGTAGGTATTATATAATTATGATAGGAGTATATCCAAGATAGGAATATCTATCCAACGATTAGCCCTAGAATTTAATATCTTCTGTAGGCCACGCTTCGAAGAGGTACTTGAAGACGGATCACGTGACATAAAATAAAAGAGACATAATGTCATGAGAACACTAGTAGTATTACCTAATACTAATTTAAGAACAATGGTCTTCATCAAGGTAACTGATAATATTCCTTATCAGCAAAGAGAACAAGTTCAAATTGAACCATTACTACCTGCCGTGTAAGTCAGGGTTTCACAATAAGGCAGTGCGTTTGACCGTGACGATTCTTTAGTACGCACTTGATAGTCCTCCAATTGTACCACAGTACAATTAAGTCGCTCATAGCCCGATTGTGTCGATTCTAAGTGACCGACCGAGTTAAGCAACAGTGGACCCGGTCAGTATTTGGGTGGGTGACCGCTAGGGCCAAATAATTCTTCTCTTCTATTCTTAATTAATTATTCGGTTTTCGATTGAATAACAGAGTTCAATAATGTAATTATGGCTTCAACCCATTAATTGCACTGGTGGAGTGTAGACTATACTCCTCAAAAGTATACTTAATCACGCTGCCCCAGTGTGGATTGGTTGGTGGAGGAGTGTCCAATTCAAGTGTCGAAATGCCGCCCGAAGGCCTTCGATATGGATTATCGACGACGGCTTAACGTGCCCTCCGAAGCACAGAAGCGCGCAAATGTTACCGACCGCGTCCGCTGTTCCTTAATTCTGATAACAGTACTCCAACTGTAAGTCCATACACTGTGGTCCAGTAGACTGTATGGGGCAGAACAGGCTTGCGCAATAATAGAAAACGAAACGCGAGTCGGGCAACAATAAAAGGAATCTGTATCACGACCGGATCGTCCGATCGTGACCGGATCGGAGGCCTCGGGCCCACTTTACACTTTCGGGGAACTCCGCGCCGCGCCGGCAACGTCCGCTATACTTACTCTCTCTCTATCTCTACCTCTACATATCTACTTCTGCTTTTATCTGAACATATTATAGAACAATAACTATTCGATGTCTGAATTTGGAAGATATCTGGCGACCCGTGTGGCGCAATGGTTACCATGCCGGATCGTCACGACAAGGGTCCTGGCCTGGTTCTGGGTTCGATTCCCAGCGAGGCGGAAATTTGAATCTGTTCTCGGTCTGGGTGTGTGTGTTTTTGTTTTTGTGTGTAGTCCATGGCACCCACGATATAGGGAAACCTAGTGTAGAGCTATGAGTGTGTAGAGTTTACCAGATCTTACTTTATTGAATTAAAATATTATATAATATAAGTAAGGAAAACACAAAAACATGAGAGGTGTCAAGGGACACCCGGATGGAACGAAGTTCCTTTCGATTTAAGTAGGTATTGTTTTGTTGTACAGCGCCATCTCTGTAAAACTCACTGAATCACTTCAAAAAAAGTGTCGTCATTCGTAAAATCGTCGTAGTGTCGTAATTTTCCGTCTAGCCCCCTTTCACAACGCGCGATAAGGAACTTCGTTCCAATATGTTATTTTGTTACAATCAAAGTCTAATTTCATATACCTAGGTATCACTGATACAATCATTAACTAAGTATTGATAGCAATAGGATATTCTTAAAATCTGAGTCGCACGTTATTTTTTGCAAGAAACCGTGACATGCCTCTCACAAGAATATCGATTACACTAAATAAAATAACCATTGCGTATCTACCTTTCAATGTGCTATTATTAAATTTTGGAGGTCATTCTTGTACGGTACCACCACTAATAACGTTCTCGTGAAACAACCTATTCTAGCTAAAGGTTATCGGAAAAAATTGGTGCACGAATTGAACGAGCAATTTGTGAACAAAAAAGTGTAATTAATATACTAATAGTGAAATTAAATTAAATGAAATAATGTTTTATTCATGTAGGTATCACTGATACTCTTATGCACGTCATTTTTTTAATCTACCAGCTTTTCGGAAAGGTGCTTTGTCATGGAGGAGAAGAAAAGCCGTGAAGAAACTCCTCAGCACATCTTTTAAAAATAAAACTTATATTATTTTGTTATTGTAAGTACTTTATCGAGGCAAATGGAGTACACTGCAAGTTAGGTACCTGTGTACCTACTTAAGTCACAGTCTTAAGTTTTTTAGTGAAAAGCCGAGTAACTATATAGGTCACGCGCCATGCGATGTTATGTGGTCATTGCCGTCGATAGAACTTATGTATGTAGTACGACCAATAGCATCACCGATGCGTTGACAATAAATAACTAGTATAAATTTAATTTAACTTATCTAAGAACATTTGGGTTATCAAGACGAATTTATTATATAAATCTATTATATAAAAAAATAATGAAGAATATTACATATGAGTACAAACGTGCATACATACAAGATACGCGCGAAAAACCACCCTTCCTGGCACTCGGGTAAAAAGGCAAGGGACAAAGTTATTATCGGTTTTTAACATCGCAACCAAGATGTAAAAATATTTCACGCTTGACTCTAGAAAGAGGATGGTGAAGGCATTTTTAGATACGTTGTTAAAAGGCGCATTATATTTTTTGAAAACATTTTCTTTTAATGACAGGATTTCCTGACTCAGGATGATTAAAAAAATCAAACCCGCTCCTATATATTACATCCATCCATCTATCCATCAGCTCTTGGAGGTCCACTGCTGGATGCCCCCTGTCTTCTTCAGGTTCCTATATATTGCTCAGACCAAAATAGTCCATTTCGTTACCCAATCCTTTACAGAGAACTTGATTGAACAATACCTTACTCAGCAATTTCGAAATTTGAATTAATATTATTTTTAACAACTTAACCGTCCAGTGCACAGCAATTTGTTCGACTAAACACTTGTGATTATCAGAATTACTTTTGATCTACAAGTGAATGAATGATAGAAACTTGAACGGAAGAGCGATCATCGTGAGAAAACACTTTTTACAAGAGTGGTCGGCAGAGCGAAACATTGGTGGTCCGATGGTATTTGTAATGTAATAGTTGCTTTGTTTTATGGTATTTGTGATTACGGTCTGTTTGAGTAGTGGAAAATTGATACTTGTGGCCACCTGTTGATGGCTAGCTTGCTGCGACAATACTCATTTTATGATCTTTTTTCTCACAAAATAACGGTGGTTTTTTTTAATTTGGTGTGCACGTTCCATTTTTTCGTTTGATTTTACGCTATGAAATAGTTGTTTAATAATAGGTGATATTATGTGCATAATAAAAGCACTTTTTACTTTATAATCTGAAATTCATCTGTATATGAGAGTTTTTTGTTTTATGGAATATTTTCACGGAATATTTAAAGATTAATATTGCCACGTGTTCGGTCAAAGCCTAGGGTTCACGGAAACGTTTCTGAATGTAAGCAAGCAAGCAAGCAAGCAATAAGAAAAATTACGTAACATTCACTGGCCAATAGAAAATTTTATGTGCCCTTCAGAGTACAAAACTGCCAGGCCCACATTACACTGCAATTTATTTACCCTTAGAATGATTCGTAAGTCCCACGATATCTGTAATATAAAAGGCAAAAGTGATTGACTGATGTATCAACGCACAGGCCAAACCCTTAGGGCTAAAAACTTAAAATTTCGCACACGTATTTCTCTTATTACGTAGGCATCCACTAAGGAAGGATTTTTCAATATTCAACCCACAAGGGGTTGAAAAAGGATAAAAGTTTACATGTTGTAGAACAACGTCTGCCCGATCAGCTAGTCAGTGATATAATAATTAACCATAGAAACCCGATGTAATCGAAGGCCGGCTATTTTTACGCGTATCCATCCTCTCCCTCCCATCATCTCGTGACTCCGAAGTGTTTTTCCTTCGTTAATTAATCACTAGTATCTTAGTGCGAGATAGCGGTATCTTATCAATCTTCATACAGTACCGTAGAACCTTATTGTTAATTTAAATATCCCTTGTTGTAGACGTGAGTGCTGCTGGGATCTGACGTCACGCCATGGTTGCGTGGGCTTGGTGTATGGTGGCCTTGATAGGGCTGGCACACGCGCAGGGTCCGGAGAAAAGTGAGTATAAGTGATAGGTATTTTTGTCCGTCGTGAGATCTGTAAAGTGTAATTAAAGTTTATTCAGAGTTAAAATTATTCGAAGAAAATTAACGGTCCTATATCGACCTTAACCCTAGGTCTTTACGTGTCTTTATGTGTCGGTCTCTTTTTACTAAACTCTTTTACTCTTTTTACTCGGTCTATTTTATGAATAAAAAATATAAAACAACTAGTTATGTCACAGTCTAAGTCCGCTTTATAGGTCTCGCCCTCAGACCCTGGTCGTTATCTGAGCCTAGATTATTTTATTTAAAACAGTTGAACCGCTAACACAATATTTTATCTCCTTTAAAGCTAACGTTGTTAACTTTAGTAACATTTAATTAAGTAATAATATACTTATTTGGACTGTATTTTTACTTAGTCGATTAATTCTATTGATAGTGTGGTCACGAGATCCGTGTTTGTGTCTCTTCGAAGCTCGCTGTCCAGATAAAGTTCTTGTTGGCAATCCATATAAAAAGTCATTTGAAGTCATTGAAGTAAAATGTCATAGAACAGACATCTCGAACAAAATGTGTGTCCCACCCGGGAGGTTCGATTTTCAAAATTGAGCCCCAGTTCTTCTTTCAAAATCGAACGAATCCATTGAATATTGAAGCCATGTGGCGCCAATGCAATGGGACATACATGGTGTTCGCGGTGTCGGTTCTATATACGCTAGTAATAGTACTTTAATGTTTGAAGTCAGTCATTCTCACAAAATTGATCTCTTTGGCCTCAATCGACAACCGAGATATTAATAGATCTTAGTCCCTCTAATTACAAGGGCCTTCCTCAGGTAATTGAGGGATAATCTGTTGGGCTCCGAGAACTGCTAAGAATAATTTTATTACCAGTATCATGTAATTATAATTACGATAAATGTCACTATAAAGAATCAGAGAAATTGAATAATAAAGCCGCGGTCTATGTTTACGCGGTAATTAAATATGTCGGATCCATAGATTATAGACTATTGTCTAGATCCCACGGACACCTTTTCCGCATTCGAAGATAAACCAATGAACAGCCAGTAAATTATTAGAATTTAATTTAATAATTCATTAGTTAAAATTATTATTTTCATGAATTATTAAGCACTTTAACATAGTATTTTTAAATGGTGCAAAAATAATAAAAAAATGTGTGCAATTTACACGTGTGAAACCTTCAAAAATTTTGGTTTCAAGATAATGAGACGAATGTAAATTTTCGGGAAGATGATAATTGTAGGTTTTAGTAATGATCATAGTGATGTAAAGAAAACAGTCGTAACTAACGCCATCTCTTAACATAATATGAAGAGTAAAATAAGCAGCTAGCGCCATCTATCCAGAAATAAAACAAATCTTCTATCTTGTTCCTCGCGCCATCTATGAATATAACTTAGCACTTTTTAAAGTAACAGAAAGAGAACCTCGAACATAAGAAACACTGTATAATGCTTCCATCTCATTTTATCACACGTTAAATCTTATGAATTTATGTGGCAGTCTCTTTTTACTGTCGCTTTTTCGTTTCATCGACTTTCAAATCACAACGATGCTAAAGAAGTTTTCACTTCAAAAATTTTTTGGTTTGTAAAAAGTTGTTTGACATTATAACGTTTGAAGTAAGGAGTGCGATTCCGTTGCGTATGGTAGCTTAGCAATACTAGTTTACCCAAATAGCTCACTAGCCTTTCTATAAATGAGCCCATATTTAGGTATTTAACCCTGTCTAATCAAAGCCATTAGCAACGTAGCAATGCCAATCAGTCCTCATTCATTTCCATTAAAATCATTTGCTTTGGTATTCATTAGGTTTTGCCCTTGTTTGCGTACTTTGCGTGTTGTTATGAGCATCTTTCCTGATCACGTAAGAAAATGACTCATTATGGTCGTAGCAAACATATCAACTCGGAAAGGGATCGTCACCGGATCGCCTCGCCGTCAACCAAGCATCAACCTAACGTAAGCGCGTTACCAACCGACCAGCAGCACCGAGTCGACTCGGCTACGGCTAGGCGACGCCGCGCTTACGGCTCGCCGGCCACCTCGTTGCCTCGTGAATGACAGCAGTTCGCCGACGCAGCGGTAGCCGCGGCGCGGGGCGTGCACGAGGAAACGGAAAGTCGAAGGATAGCGTACGGTGAGACGTAAGCGCGGGTACGGCAAGTCGTCCACGCACCGTACCGCGGTTCGTGAGCTTGTCTCGAGGCGAGGCGATTACGTTACGAATCCGATAAGTGTGCTTTACAGTAGGGAGTTTCATACAAAGAATACTGAAATGCAAGAGTTGATTGATACGTTTACGTTCCGTTTACGAGTTGATATGTGTGCTACGACCATTATACAGGCCGTGCTATACTTTCCTAGACCTAGACTCATATTTAACAAGTTAGTTGGAAACTTAAGCGCGTCACATACGGCGAAGATACGATAATATTTTATCTTAAGATGCCTTGCTATAAAATATTATAGTATCTTAAGGTATCGCACACGGCTAAGATACGATAATATTTATTTCCGCTCGAATCTTTCTCTGGGTCACACGTCGTATTTCCCCGCAATCTATATACAGGATAATCTAACATGAATAATACGGCCTTACTATTAGATTTATTGAATAGCTCATCGGATGATGATTCTGACTTCGAATATGACTTAAAAATTTCTGCCGCACTTTGCCGTTGCCGAACAATTTGGGTAGAAAATCATATGCGTCACTATGCGTCGGCGACGTGCAGTTTTGGCTGCAAAGTAAAATACCGGGACAAAATCTTCTATTTTATATATATAATAAATATCCCTGCTTCTTCAAATAGTATGTTTTTCTTTACGTAGTTAGTACGCTAATGCCACAAAATGATGTCATTATTACGTCTAGTTATTTTTTTTGTTTGTCCTTTTTTGTAAATGAAATGTTGTAGTGTATATTTTTATCCAATATTTTGCGTACTAATAATAAAAACATCAACAAAAAGCGGCCAAGTGCGAGTCGGAACGCCCATGAAGGGTTCCGTAGCAGCAAGTAACATAATATAAAAGTTCTTGTAATTCATTGTAACTTTGATCGATGTCTTAATAATAATGTATTTTTTTGAATTGAAACTTCTTTAGAATCGTTAGTGATTTGAAACCGGATGCAACGACAGGTAAGATAATATAGCCGCTAATTTCGACTTTCAATTTAACTTGTCCGTAGGTCAGGACGTAGATACACAATACCTGATGCGCAGGTTCGCGTCTCTCAGTATTTTTTTTAGTTTTATTTGTTTTTAGTTTTATTTTTTTTTTAGTTTTATTTTTATACTGTTTTTAAATACTTTCAAATGCTCTTTTAAATATTTTCAAAGAATTTATCAACAAAAAATAAGAATTTCATTCTTTCATTCTGTCAAAATGCTAAGTAAGCTAAGTGCTGTAAAAATGCTAAGTTGTATTCATAGATGGCGCGAGGAATAAGATAGAACATTCGTTTTATTGCTAGATAGATTTTTAAAAAGTGCTAAGGTGTTCATAGATGGCGCTTCGATTTATTGCTTTAAGATTCGATTTATTGCTTTTTCATCTCATTATCTAGAAACCAAAATTTTGGAAGTTTCACTTCTATCACGTGTGAATTGCACACATTTTCTTTTTTTTTATTAAAAAAAAACTACTTACTAAATCTCATTCAAACCAATTTTCGGTGGAAGTTTGCATAGTAATGTACATCATATATTTTTTTTAGATTTATCATTCTCTTATTTTAAAAGTTACAGGGGGGGGACACACACATTTTACCACTTTGGAAGTGTCTCTCGCGCAAACTATTCAGTTTAGAAAAAATGATATTAGAAACCTCAATATCATTTTTGAAGACCTATCCATAGATCCATGTATTCACGTATGGGTTTGATGAAAAAAAATTTTTGAGTTTCAGTTCTAAGTATGGGGAACCCCTAAATTTATAGTTTTTTTCTATTTTTGGTGTGAAAATCTTAATGCGGTTCACAGAATACATCTACTTACCAAGTTTCAATAGTATAGTGCTTATAGTTTCGGAAAAAAGTAGCTGTGACATACGGACGGACAGACAGACAGACACGACGAATCTATAAGGGTTCCGTTTTTTGCCATTTGGCTACGGAACCCTAAAAATAGAGAGAAAAGGTTGTTGAAGAAGTAAAATTGATATATTTCATTCCATTTTGCATCGAATATTGTGCACACTCTGTGTAAGGATCTTACGATATATTTTGTATCTTAAGATGGCATGTTACGATATATTAAGCATCTTAACATGAAATCTTTGCATCGCTCGGCATCTTAACATAAAATGTCCATATCGCTCGATATCTTAAGATGCGTAATATGAAAATATTATCGTATCTTAGCCGTGTGTGATGGTTCATCATACAAAATGTCGACTGTACTTCCAATCATTTCTCGAACCAAGTCAATCGGAAACAATACAGACAGTGAAAGTTTTAACTGTTGTTTCGTGAACACATCTCGCGATCAGTTACCACATTACATAAGTAACTGCGTAACGCATTGAGTAAAACGAAACGGCGCCAATTACAGTAATTATCGTGTTCATAGAAATATTGGAATTTGGAAATTTACAAGAGATTTCATGGGTCGTTACATATGTATTTTTATCTTTGCAATAACACTGCCTCTGCGTCCATTTTAACAATGGACAACAATTCTGTCTAGTTCTAAATTATTCTAAAATGTGTAAATTTTAGCATAAACGTTATGGAGGCCATACTCGATCAAGTGTACTTGTCTTTGCGGCATCCAGTGTGCATGAGATAGCTGTATGACCAGATAGCCATACCGTGGCCATAAACGATCAAGTTTACTGGATGCCGCGTCAAGTCCGCTTGACGCTTGACACTTGATCGTATATAGCCTCCATTATAAAAATTTGTAGAAAACATCAATTCCCAAGGTTTTGATCTGCCTTTTTGGAACTCGCCATACTACTTAGCACTAGGCTTTGTTACTTGAATGTAAGATATTAAGGCCATAATCCACCACATAAGCTTAGACTCTAAGCCTTAGAGGGTACAGACTACAGATTGATAGACTCAACATTTGAGTGGATACATGTTGAAGCACTCACAGCTTTTCACTATAAATAGATCTAAGTACCAGTTTCCACCAGCGGTTAGGAAAATCTAATTAGGTTTATTGCCCACATAGTTACAACTGCTCTACAAACTATTTATAATTGGAAACCTTATCATGAATATATTAATCTCTTCCAAGTACCAAGATCGGAAAAGAAAATTAAATATATTAATAGCATGACAGAAGACACTCAAAATGTTTTTTTATTAAAATGAAATACCAAAAGAAAATAATATAATCTAAGAATGTCGGAAGACAATGAACATTTAATAGGTATTATTTAATGAACACTTTTGTATTTTCTCCCCGCCCGCGCCACCAAGGTTAAGCCACCAAGTAACGGAGTTTTATTTATTTTTTATTTATTGTTCAATATTCATAATTACAATGGTATCGTGTGCTTAAGACGTTGCGTTGATCCCACACTAGGATACCCTGTGGATGATCAACAACTTATCATAATTAAGACAAATAAAAGCAACAGGAAAAAGATGACGTTATTCTATGTGCGTTCTTGCGTGAAATTGTGTGTGTGTGTGTGTGTGTGTGTGTGTGTGTGTGTGTATGAGCGAGTGTGTGTGTTTGCGTATATGAGTGAGTGGGAGTTGAAATATTGGAATAAAATACAAAAATCGTAATAACCTCACCCCACCCCAGTCAAAATGTTAAGTGACCGCGATGATATAACTTTAAAATTCCATGGCATATGTGTCACAGTAAGTAGTAGGTCACACACTCGCATACCACAGGTACGTCAATGGGATCGTCTTATCGACGGAATTGAGGGCGTCTTGTGTACCTACTAGGGCTTCCAAATATTCGATAAAATTGATATTCGAATATTCGATTTTTTTTTGGGAACTATTCGAATATTCGAATATTATTCGAATATAAAAAAAAAACTTTAATAATCACGTCTTTATTAAACTTAGGAGTGATTTGCAAGTACAATATTTTGATTTTCTTCGTGTTAAATTGAAATTTCAGGATTTAAATAAAATAAAATATCTAAAATTATTAACAAACACACATAATATCAATCAACTACAGATCTACATACCACAACAAAGTTATTATCAATCGACGCCTAAGTTTTGGAGAAGGAAGGTCTCTTCATGATGAACTCCTTCTTCAGAAAAAAGCCGCAACGCAGGTGGACTTGGATAAGTCCTGATGGTTCCACGAAAAGCGAGATAAACTTCATTCTGGCAGACAAACGGCACATATTTAATGATGTCTCTGTGATCAGCAGATTTAAAACCGGAAGCGATCAATGTCTTGTAAGAGGCACATTAAATATCGACCTGAAGCTGGAACGGTCGGTGGACGAGTTTAACACCAGGATGGTAACAACTGTCCACGAGGTAGGGTAGATATTTCAAGACCTACCCTAGTGGTAGATCTCAGGTTCTCTCAGAACAAACTCTCGGTCTTACGAGGGATCGACGAGAACTATGTGTGCAGTCTCCAACCTCTATGAGGGAATACCGACAGCTCAATTAACAGATCTTTAAGTACAGGCGACGCGATTTGCGAAAACACAACGCAAATCGTGTAAAAACCACAACTGAGCAAAACCAGGGCTCAAAAGTGTTTGCTAGGGATCTGTATATTGGGCAAAGTCAGCTAACGAGGTTGAAGACCGAGTCCGGCACCATGGTTTCGTCGAAACCCGAAGTTCTGAAGGAAACTGAGAGATACTACGGATGGTTGTATGCCTCCACACAAGCTCCACCTTCTCGCGAGGAGAGCGACAAGCGAGCTAAACTGACCTGACACTACACAGAGGATTTCCCGGATGTCAGCCTGTATGAGATTAGAGAGGCTCTCAAACAGCTTAAAAACAACACGGCACCGGGAGATGACGGAATCACAACCGAGCTTCTAAGAGCTGGAGGAAAACCCCTTCTAGTGGTGCTCCAAAAACTGTCCTATTCCGTCATCAACACTGGAACAACCCCGGAAGCGTGGGGCAGAAGTGTGGTGACTCTGTTCTTCAAGAAGGGTGATAAAGCCTTTTTGAAGAACTACAGGCCCATTACACTTCTAAGCCACGTTTATAAGCTGTTTTCGATTAGCCGGCTGAAGTGGCAATGGGCTGGCCACATAGTGTGAAGGAACGATAACCGTTGGGGAAGCAAGATCCTCGAATGGCGCCCACGTCTCGGAAAAAGGAGCATAGAACGCCCCACGACCAGGTGGACTGACGACCTGAAGAAGACAGCGGGCATCCGCTAGATTCAGAAGGCTCAGGACAGGCTCAGAGTGGTGCAAGTTAGGGGAGTCCTATGTCCAGCAGTGTCAGCATATTATAACAACACCAGCGGAACTTTACAGGCATGCCAAGTTTTAACTTCATGGGACTATTCCCTCAGGAGTTTTGTTAAATAGCCCTTGGCTTCATCATCAGTATAGCTCCTTGTCACCAGGTTTCCCGGATATTCCCGAAGTCCGAACCCTTCTATATTTTGAAGAATTGCGCACTCTCACCGCCCAAAACGACATTCTGAAGGTCACGCGCCACGGCGCTAGTTTGAAAATTGTATTTTGACTATTTTGTGCACATTGGAATCCGAATTTGGTGTTGAGTTAAGTGTTGTAGAAATTGATCGAATATTCGAATATTGAAGTTCTTGTATTCGAATATTCGAGCCAATTTATTATTCGAATTATTCGAATATTCGAATATTCGATGGAAGCCCTAGTACCTACACTATACACGGCTACACTCGAGTACCTAGTAATTCATTACTACCGTGGAATTAGGTTAGTAGGGCCTTTGTAAAAATAGCCATGTTAGTTACATAATAATGCTGCTATTTAAAGCTGAAAATATCAGGAGAATACTAATAGAATATCACTTTTCGAATGTTATATAGTTTCAGATATTTATTTCTAGGTGTACCGGAAGAGATTTCTCCTGCATATAATTTTATATTTGTATAACACAGGGGCAGAGAACTAGCAAATAAATAAGTGAAAAAAATACAAATATGTAGTATTCTTACAATAAGTGTAATTTCAGTGTTAATTAACTACTCGCTTATTGGCAAAAATGTATGTAAAGGAGAGCGTCGTGTTACGAATGCTAGCAAATCTAATATATAAAATTCTCGTGTCACAGTTTTCGTTGCCATACTCCTCCGAAACGGCTTGACCGATTTTGATGTTTTTGTGCTTATCCGGTATCTATGAGAATCGGCCAACATCTATTTTTCATCCCCCTAAATGTTAGGGGTAGTCCACCCCTAAATTTTTTTTTTATCAATTGTTAAGCGATACGAAGTTCGTCCGGTCAGCTAGTTGTTATCTAAATCAAGTTCTAGATAGAGTTGTCAACTATTTATATGAACTAAACAGAATTAAAAAATAATTATTTGAATGAATTTAAAAATGTTGATTTGAAGCTTCTCGTTATTTAATAACATACTATCATTTTTAACCGACTTCCAAAAAAGGAAGAGATTCTCAATTCGACTGTATTTTTTTATGTTTGTTACCTCAGAACTTTCGACTGGGTAAACCGATTTTGATGAGTCTTTTTTTAATCGAAAGCTGGTGTTTGTCAGGTAGTTCCACTTAAATTTGACCAAGATCTGACAATGTTATCCATGAGAAAACCATATAAGTCTTAAATTTGCATTTATTATGTGCGCGACAAATGGACGAATAACTCTTAAAATTTTAGATTACTATTACTATTTAAAGTGTACGTGAATTAAATTTTAAGTTTAAACATAAACTTTTTACATGGGTGTCAGGAGTTTATGAATCAGGAGCCCTCCTGAAATCAACGACGATCAAAACGGAATTTGTATAAGTTTTTTTTTAACAAAAGGTAAACAATATTAAACAGCGATATGATGCAAATAGGTACTGTTTTTTAATAATATAGTTAGTAACAATATAATCAAATACCTGTGCAACCGTTATTTACTTATAACTTTTGATTCTCAACTTACCATATTTATCTAATTTACTGAATAATTTCAAGACCATTTCAATCCATTCCAAATTACAATTTCAGTACGCCAGACTTTCCTACCGACAAATCTCTCTTCATAAAGACTGGAAAAAGTAGTTGTAATGAGATTAAGCACATAATTGTCGGTCAGGCCGTTGCTTGTTGTAAGTATAACATAGTTAACTGTTTAAATATAATTATGTGAACCGTTATAGTTAATAACAATATTTGTCGAAAAGTGTAAAACCGACGCGGGTCATTGGGTATTAGTAATAGTTTTGTGTCCACGATTTTCAGTAAGTATTTTAAAATAGTGGTGTGAACAATGATATTTAAAAACTGTAGATACGTCATGCCCTTACAAATCAACCAAAAAATATGTTCCGAAAAGAGCTACAACACACACACGTTTATCTTTTGTTTCACTACACCAATCACACTACAATAATACACGACGGCATTTTAACGTTGTATGTCAAATCTCAAGCACTTCTGACAACAACAAAACTGCCTATCGTCTTGTATTGAGAGATGACTACGAGCAGACGAGGTCAATTGACTACTCTACGATCTTCATCTTCGGCGCGCTAGTGACATATCTACCTCTTTTTTAGTTATAATATCATTGGGTGTGAAGATGAAAATTGTTACAATGCTTATCAAATGAATTCGATACCGATTCGATTCCGGGATAATAAATATAAGTTGGTGCCCTATATTTTATTCCAGAACATGGCCTAAGTACCTGTTTGTTGAATTTCTTGAAAATTCGTTCTGTAGTGTTTGCGTGAACGAGTTACAAACATCCATACGTTCCAAACATCCATACGTACATTCAAACATCACATCTATAATACTAGTCCAGAAGAAATAATAGTACTTATAATAACTACAGAAGGCGAACTCTGCAAAATCATTTAAATAAATAGCGACTCTAGCTCCAACGCAATAAAGTGTAATTCAGGTCGCACAGCTCTAATCAAAAACGCGTAATGAGTTGCCTTCCTTTCTAACAGTATCGCTTATCTTATCCTCTCTGGCAATGTCAGGGTTGTCTTTTTTTAAGAATAAAATTAATCTGAAAGTTTAGTGACAATATATTGTGTCATATTTAATATGTGTCATAGATTACGAACATATGACAGCCATTATGAATTTTCTGAATTAGCCAGACGTGTCGAACGCGGTATGTACTTGTGACGTCATAACCAAAATGCAGAGTGCGCCAGACCTGATATTAGTAAGGATACAGGTTCTATAACCTGTAATAAGCATATCAAACAAACCGTTCTATTATAGAATTGATCCGTTACGATCTAGATGGTGCAGCACGATGATTTGATTTCGAAATGGTCGCTTCCTGCACGATGTTATTATCTGAACGACAATGGAACGCACAAATCGATTCCGGATCATCTTCTAGCGATGGACAATAAACAACTTCGAAATAAACTTCGAAAAAAATGGTCAGTATTAGGGCTGTCAACAATGAGTTACATCTTCACTTACCACCAGATGGGATTAACCTGTGTCTTGGGTGCCATGGACAATACACAAGACAAGGACACTCACACCCAGACCGAGAACAGAAATTCAAACTCAGCATTCTTTCCGCCTCACTGGGAATCGAACCCAGGACCCTTGGCGCGGCGATCCGGCATGGTGACCATTGCGCCACACGGGTCGTCGATTGTACTCAAGCATTAACTTATTTTAAGTAAAAAATCTGCAGCGTAATACGATTGTATTCTATTATTATAATATAATTTGGTATAATAAACTAATTATGATTAAGTAACGTTTCTGTTATTTTTATATAAAATATGGAAAGTTCGTCACACCATTGTCTTGATGTTGTTGCTCGTAAAACGTAAAACTGCAGCAGCCAATGCAATTTCAGTGTGATTTGCGTTTTTGGCTTGTGGTTTAAAATATCATGGTGAAAGTTAACTTCGTTTCTTTTGTAAATCAACAAAACATTTATGTAAATTAGACTTGTACGAGTATGTAACTGTTCTGTACTAGTTATTTAAAATATTTTGTGTGCTGTCCGTTTAACTATCTACTTTGTAAGGTTGGTTAATTGTGGCTTCTTCACCTATTGTACTATCAGTTAAAGCTAACTAACAATAACAATTTCTTGCCAATTTGTTACGTTATTATCCTCAGGCATTCTATAATTCTCATCGCTAACAACCAAATGTTAATATCTACTCGGGAATATTTCCAAATTGCCTGTAATAAATCTAATGAACATAATTTGACGACCAGTGTGGCGCAATGGTTACCATGCCGGATCTCCGCGCCAAGGGTCTTGGGTTCGATTCCCAGCGAGGCAGACATTTGAATGATGAGTTTGAATTTCTTTTCTCGGTCTGGGTGTGAATGTTCTTGTCTTGTGTGTTGTCCATGGCACCCCCGACACAGGGAATCCTAGTGTGGGGCTATGAGTGTGAAGCGTTATTTATTATTTATTTATTAATTAAAATTAAATTATAGTTTTGTCAATGTCTTCCACACATTTTGGAGTTATATTATGTCATTGCTAAAGGAACATTTTATAGGTTGTTGTCTAGTTCTAAGTTTCCTCGATGGTCGCCATAAAAATTAAGATAAAATATCATTCTATAATAAAACACCCGAATAGATGGATGACGAGGACAAGCACGGATCCACTTTAATAATATATTATCTAGTCAGTTTATTATAATAATAAACTCGTATATCATACATGTCATACCCCAGAGGCCGCCATAGCGATAATGGTATGGTATCTTAGAACCTTGGCAACGAGGCACAAAAGACTTAGTAGACATAGTAATAGTAGGTACATACTAAGGTTGACAACAATTTTTTTAATAAAAACTTGGAATATTACTTAAGTTTGAGTACTTCTATTTAACTATTATTTGATTAGGGTTGCATTACTTCAGTAAATAAGTCATCTGGGTACAAATACCAAAAGAATTCATCGCTTCCTATAATAAATTGTTCTCGAGATCTTTACGATCTGAAATACCCGTTAAATTAAGACCAATCCTCAAAATATTTTTGATACGTGTTAATTACAATAAACATTCCTAATTCATTAAGAATTTCTCTAAAGCATAGGTTTCTCGATATCTCTTCATCTCATTCGAATGCACTCGCTAAAATGAAGCACTAAAATTTTAATGGTATGTTCGAAGTAGCTGTTAGTCATAGTTCTGTCAATGAGTAGATGAATAAAGTAGATATACTCGTATGCTTACATGTCGACTTTCCTTGGGTTTTACTTGACAAATCTACTATACGTACACAAAAGTAGTCTTCTGAGATATCAAATTACTAGCTGTGGCCCGCGGTTTCACCCGCGTTAATTTTTGGAAAAAACTAACTACTAAAATGAACAACAATGAATAACAATGACGAGGAAGGTTATATAGCCTAAAGCCTTCCTTGATAAATGAACTATCAAATACAAATATATTTTTTCAATTCGAACCAGTAGTTCCTGAGATTAGCGCGTTCAACCAAACAAACTCTTCAGCTTTATAATATTAGGTAAGTAGTGCCTATTTTTTGCCCTGAACTGGCTAACTCTACCTCATCCTTTCCTTGGTAGCTGATCCCGTAGTCCAGTGGCACAAACTTTGAGTTACAAGTTCAATTCTCGGTCGAGGCTAGGGTTGCCAACCGTACTATAATATATAGTATTGTACTATATTTCGGGTCTGCGTACTATATACTGTTGAAGAAATATATAGTACGCAAAAATACTATATTTTCAACACCGAAATCTAATAAACCAATCTTTTAATTTAAAAATTTATCAGCGTGCCTTTTCATTAACTTTTGAGCGTGTAGTGTATCCGAACGTATCAATCTTACGACAAAGACAGACTAGTCAAACGCATGTTTGGTCATTATAGTCTGCAATATTTTTGTTTAGGGATTTTGGTATACTTCCAAAATAACAGGCCGAAAATGGCAGCATATTTTGAAAAATACTAATAATATCTTAACAAATTTATTTAAAGTCATTTCATTACTGCTCTCTATTCCCGCTATTTCAGCATTCACAGAAAGGATATTTTCGATTATGAATTCGAAATGGCGAGATGAAAGAAACAGATGTTATATCTCATTACATTTACATTAATTTAAACATTAAAATATGTGATAAAGCATAATTATGAGACTTTTATATTGGGCAAAAAAATTGTTAAAAAATGCAAGAAGTGCAAATAGTTATACTTTTTATAAAATAAGTAACAAATATTATATCTTCGTCTACTTTTTGCGTTTTCCGTAAAATACTATATTTTTTTTGAAGTGTACTATATTTTTTATAGCTTCGTCTGAAAAATACTATATTTCGCTTAAGAAATGTTGGCAACCCTAGTCGAGGCAGATATTTAAGGGCATTGAAGTAATGTCATAATGTCATAGAACAGACATCTCTAACAAAATGTGTCCCGCCCGAGAGGTTCGATTTTCAAAATTAAGCCCCCGCTCTCCTTTCAAAATCGAACGAATCCATTGAAGATTGAAGCCACGTGGCGCCAATGCATTGGGACATACATGGTGTTCGCGATGTCGGTTCTATACGCTAGTAATAATACTTCAATGTATATGGGACGATTTGTAAACGATAATGTACCCATCCACTTCACTGAGCATGTGATGTGAAATAACATATGGCGGAAATTGAAATTAGTGCGTTGATGTGTTAAATTGGCAGTGTCATGTGTCAGTCAGGTGTAGGTATACTGTATAGTGTCATCAGTGATGACTGATGACTCATCACCATGGCTTAGTGATGGAGTCATGGTGTAGCCATGAAGGTATACGTATTGTCAATGCTAATGGGTTGTATTTACGTATATTTATGAGTTTAAACTAATATCGTCTTTCGGAATGATAACGCTTCACATTCATGGTCCCACACTAGGATTCCCTGTGTCGTGGGTGCCATAGATAAAATCGACACAGATCTGCATATCTAGAGTAAAGCACACCCAAGGCGTGCCATACCTACAGCTCACATTCATACACCACGAATAAATTATCTAAATACTTAGTTATTTAATGTCTGCAAATTAAAAAACACGTTCGGTATGTCTGCAAAATTAATTAGGTAGTCGATTTGTCAAATTCCAAGGTGACGAAAATGAGAAGCGATAATAGTCTGCGACGACAATCGTTGACATTTTTATCATTATACAATGAATTTTAAAAACTCATGAAAATGTTTTTGGAATGACGACCACAAAAGGAATGCTTTTCACTGGTAGAGACAGTAAAACTAAAATATACCTGCAATACTATTATTTAGACCTATTCCTGAATGAGGGTTGAAATATGCAAAGTAGTCCAACATTAGGTACCGATTTTTTTTCGGGTGCAGCTAGATTTTGATACCTTCTAAGTAAAAAGAAGTGCAAGTGCCTGTCAGGCCACGCGCAATGTAGGGTTCCGAAGTAGTAAGTTTATCGAGTATTACTCATTAACTACTTATGCTAACATAGCCGTGATAATTTTCCTTGTAAATTCATCATATAACTTGTTTTTGAGAATTTTTTCACTTGCCCAACTCTAATCGTTTAGCTGGCAGAGGGGAGGGGGAACATTTTATTAAGTTGTTATTCTTTTATCTTTTTACATAATCTTGAAATTATAGATATACAGATTAAGACCGTAACTTTACACAATGATAAGACTAAGACTGTATGTTTTAAATTTTTATTAGACGCCCTAAAAACTAGTTCAATAAGAAATAAGGCATACCATAACTGAGGGGTTTATTGTGATGAACAAATTAAAATGTAACAATAAAGGCGTCTTCGTATTCGTCAGCAATTTAATCTCACCGAGCCACATCATTAGGAAGCATTGTGAAGTTATTTCACGGCGTCTGCCATCGCCAAACAATAATGGGTTGGCTGTAACCGTCTGACGCCTCGCTTTGTTGCCACTTATGTTTAGATTGACCACCCATTGTTTCCTAATCTCAGACAGATTGAAGATGCAGCGGTCCGAATAAAACGGACATAAATTGTTCAGATCGCTTCATCGAGCCGACTTCGTTGAGTTTTTATCGTATTGTTGAAAAACAAACAAGTTTTTCAAGTTTTTATGTTTATGTTATAGTTTTAATGAGATGAAATATTCAGGCCAAACTTAAAGTAAACTAATACAAAATAGTATTAACTTCGTAATAGTTTTGTAAAAGTAGATTTTATAATAAATAAGTTAATAGTTTAAAAAACTAAATACACGGTTTTATCGTGTCAATGTGAACTGAAGAAAACTGAAGAAAATAAAACAAAAGCCATTCCGGGAGTGCCGACAGAAGTGAGAACTTGAATTATTATTTGTAATTTTTGAATCGTCAGGAAATATTTTATTGTGTAAGAAATACTTTTAAATGACTTGTGTTTTTTATTCATTACACATTTTTAGTAAGTACACACTCCGCTGACTACACACTGTCGAATAAGCTGCCTGGAATGTTAAGAAATACTTCGTCACTCATGATGTCCTAGTACTCCTAGTAAAAATTTATTTAAAAAATGTGACTGTGCTGTTTAGTCAATACGCTCAGTCGATCCTCCTTGTCGCTCATGATGTCCTAGTACTCCATTAAAATGTTTGTGAAGTTAAAATTAAATTGAAAGACATCGTTCCAAAAAATGCGACTGTGTTCAGTCGTTTAGTCGAACCTCTTCGTCACATACGATGTCCTAGTACAAATTCATTAAAAAATAAAAATATGTCGCAATATGTTCCCATCTAAAAAATGCCCAACGCGCCTAAAGAAGTTTTCATTTCAAAAATTGGGACTATGTTGTTAATCAGAGCTCAAGCGGCTGGAGCCAAATCTGTGTATACTATCAAGTCATGCTTTTTATGCTTATCACAATAATGCTTTGTCATCAGAACTAAAGCAATATGTAAAACAACTCCTTAGGATAAGTGGAAGTAGGTCAAGATGCAAGATTTGACCCAAACAAACAAACGGGGCAAGCTAAATAAAACCGTTTCAAAAATGCTGATAATGGAAAAAATACATGTGCAACAAACTAACAAAGAAACAATCAAACAAACAAAAATCTTAGTTTAGAAGTTTAGATACACTTTAGATAGATATAAATCTTTAGATAGATATAGATGTGCGATGTGTGTAGAAAAGTTTAGATAGATATACAAAGATGTGTGAAACTGAACAGATGTGTAAAACTTGGTTTTGTCTGGTTGCAGGACGGACCGGCAACGTGTGCCATGCCGACATGGAGTGTCCGGACAACGCATTTTGCCGCCAGAGCAGCTACTGCGTCTGCAAGGAGGGCTTCGTCTACGCCGCCGTCAACAGCACACACAAGGGGTGCCTTAAAGGTCAGGAAAGGTTTATTTATTTTTCCCTTGCTTATTCTCTTCTGTTTTTTTGCTTGGGCGATGCCCGTGCAGCGGCTGTCCACGGGCAACCGTGACACTTAACATATTTTAAAATGCAATAAAATAAACATGGTAAAGTAGGTCAAACAGAACAACATTTGAACAGACCTTAAACAGCTCCGTACCAACTGTTTTATTATTTTTTCAATCTGAGAATTCAGCTGGGTGCTTTTTCAATGGCCGTCCTAGGGTTGAGTTCCAGCCAATGATATTATATATTAAGAAGAGGCAGATACGTTATAAGCGCGCGCGTTGTGTGACTCAAAAAGATCCCAATTGGGAACTCTTGTGATTAGTCTGCGTCGAGCGCAATTATGAGCGTGGCGCATCGTAGGTTCATACGTCCTTACGAAAATAAATCAAAATGCCATCGTGTGTGTTTCGAAAGTGCACCAATTATGACTCCAAGGTCAACAAAACACAAGGAATCTCATACCACATTTGAGTACGCTAAGATGCTTAGATTATTTAGTCTATTTCAATTATTTTTCTAAACAATCTAATAACTCATGCAAAGACGCCATATTCAGATGAAGAAAGAGATAGCGATCTAGTTTTGACGCATGAGCGATAAAGAACGTAGCCTATATAGATTGAAGCGACAAACACTAGCTGTCTTTTTCACTATTATGGTTTTAGTAATGCCATCCTTTTTACATAATTTGCCAATGTACTAGTGATTGGTGTAGGGAAACAAAAGATAAACGTGTGTGTGTTGTAGCTCGGTCGGAACTAATTTTTCGGTCGATTTGTAAGGGCATAACGTATCTGTATTTAGTTAAACATCTTTGGTTCCAGCGCATAATTTTGAATGATGGTGGATTTTGTGTGTTGTCCATGGCACCTAATCCTATGAGGCAATGATGCGTTATTTGTAACAGCAACGTTTATTCCAGAGGCTCGCAACGGCGAGGAGTGCGTGCAGCACATCCAGTGCCACTCGACGATGGGCGTGCACTCTGAGTGCGCGGGCGGGCTGTGCGCGTGCGCACCCACCGCGCACCTCGAGACCGATCGCTGCTACGAAACTGCTGGTTCGTTTTTACATGTATGGCTTCAACTCATTAATGGTCCACTACTGAGCACGGGTCTCTCCTCTTGAGGAGGCCTAGAGCATACTCCACCACGCTGCTCCAGTGCGGATTGGTGGAGGGGTTAGTGGCCAACCCGAGTGTCAGAAGTTTTCAAACCGCCCGAGCCTCCGACATGGCTTAACGACTGTTACCTTTTGATAACAACCGGGACCGACAGCTTTACGTGCCCTCCGAAGCACGGAAATGCTCAAGATTTTTTTTGCCACTAGCGGTCACTCATCCAACTACCGACCGCGCCCGCTGTTGCTTAACTTTGTCGATCACTTGGGATCGACGCAAGCCGCAGGGGTATGAGCGATTTACATGTACTTAACTATACTTCCTTCTAGATTTTAACATACCATAATATGTTTACTGAAATACTTTGAAAAAATTTCTGTATTTATTTCCTTCTGTGAGCACAAATATTGAAAGTGAAGGAACTCAGTAATAAAAGTTTAAGATATATAAAGTATCTTCTATGCTATTTAGCAGATAGACGATAATCATCAAACAGTAAATGGTTATGTTGAGGCATTTTCTGTTAATAAAAGTAAACAACTATTTGAAGGATGTGGAAATGAAGTGAGAATTCTTTCTTTCACAACTTTTCTTTCTTGGACGGTAGCGCATCTGTGATGACTATGCTGCTGATGTCCAAAAGGTGGCTAGTCTTGGTTATCGAAAAAGTCTACCTTCTATCTATTCCTACTCGGATAAGAGGAAATAAAGGGCTTCTACTTAAAGGTCCCATGTGGAAATTTATTAAAGATTAGTTTACAGGTGCCTGGCTTCGGCTTAGTTAAAACACCAGATTTCCCTCAAATTAGTAACCTGTGGACCATTTTGCGATATAAATGTTTCATTTTTGTTTCGAATGATTAGTTGCTGTTGTGTTGGCCCTATTGGCCTTCACAGCGTCACACGGATCTTTCGGTTTCGGATCACACGGTTTAACGGGAAATGATAATATAATCGGAATTAACACGCGTCTGAAATCTGCATGAAGTCAGCCGCCGATAGTTTTGGAAACTTTCATGATTATGTAATTTGTGGAGATAAATATTTTTTTATTATTATTAGGTATACAGAATGATGTGTGCATCAGGAGATCCGCGTTTGACGTTTAGTTCCCCTGTTCCAGTGATCGGTGAGC
The DNA here is from genome assembly GCA_963932265.1 of Thymelicus lineola. NCBI lineage: Eukaryota > Metazoa > Arthropoda > Insecta > Lepidoptera > Hesperiidae > Thymelicus > Thymelicus lineola. Next base: position 2,391,110 of record OZ010685.1, read on the forward strand.
GTTGCCTGGTGGACCAGAACTGCTACCTAGGCGAGCAGGACACGGCGCGCCAGGCCTTCTGCGTGCGCGGCTACTGCACCTGCCAGCTGCAGTTCAGCCCCAGGGACAATGGGACTAGGTAGGCTTTGATATTACTTTTTACTCTCCAAGACACTAACGAAGTACCTACTGATTTGATTAGGACCGTAGACTCTGTGATCTCGAATTAAGATACAATTTTTAAGAAAACATTTTTCTTACTTAAAATAATTGCTTTCGAAAAACTTGATGACAAAAATATCGACATTGTTCTTATGTGTTTTGAAAAAATATTCACATAATTAAATGAATTTGAATACTGACCCCAATCCCATGCCGATACCCATACTTTACGAATAAAGGTAGTATAATAATACCACAGTCAGTGTTTTTTTTTAATTAAAATAAGTTATTGCTTGACCACAATCCCACCTGACATACCGGAACGTTATGGAACATTTTGATGTCTTACCCTGCATACCAAATTATTTTGCTGCCTGTAAGTACATAGGCGACGGTGGCCATTTACCATCAGGTGGATCGTCAACTTCTTTGTCACCTATTTCCATAAAAACCACATGATTAAAGTTATTGAAAATTCTACATTATGAAACCCTTCTATCCCAGATGCGTCCGCGACGCGGCGCTGGGCGAGGCGTGCGAGGACGAGCTGCAGTGCGCGGGACCAGGCCTCGAGTGCCGCGGGACCTGCCGCTGTCGGGACCGCTGGGTCGCGCACACCGACACCAACGCTTGTCTTGAATGTGAGTGTAATACTGATGATACGACAACTCTATTATTACTCGCCCGAATCTAACTTAGAACTGGAACTTGGGAACTTAAACAACGCCTGACAACGGACGTCTTAAGTTGAGACAAAAATCATGTCCAATGACCATTGTCCAATTCATTGTCGTATCGTTTGATTGACTCCAAAGGTTCCAATCTTTCTGTGGTAGTTGTACGAAATGCGTGTGTATTTCTTCTCAAGTTCTTAATTTTATTATCATCAATCTCTTTCGTTGCACTTTTTAACTCATATTTCTTCTGTTGAGGCAAGGACACACTGTTTATGATTAACTAACGCCCCAACTCATAGTCACTAACGGTTGCTTAAATCACTCCTTAGTACAGAATTTGTATGGTGATTCTTTACTAAGTAGCGACTTAAGTAAGCATTAGTGACTGAGTTGGGGCGTTATTAAAAGAACCACTAACGCAAAGTCTGACGTTATTCTATTGCTAGCATGTGTGCTACACAAAGCTTCAGGTATTATACCGTAGTGATTGTATGTCGCTCCGAAAAACAGACTCACGTACAACAGATACGATAAGGCTGACTGCCGCTGATCGTATCCGAACAGCGTTGTCGTCGTGCTAACGACTCCCACGAGAGTCAACGAACGGAAGAACGTTTTCTGCACACAAACTGTTTTAAAACACTGGAGAAAATCTGACTATCTTATTGAAGTTCTCGTATTTCGACGGTTTCGATTATAAGTGTTCGACCGAGATAAGCAACAGCAAGCGAAGTCGTAAGCCGAATACGTAACCGCTAGTGGCAGAATTCTTGAGCGCTTCCGAGTTTTGATACCCATTTTAAAGGCCTTTCAAAGGCATATAAACTTCTGATACTTTTGGTAATTTAGAGACAAGCGGGGCTCTTTGAAACGCGGGGTACAATGAAACGATTCGAATAAAATTTACAATTTTTAAAATTCCCGCGCTCTTTTTAGTCGACCAAGCGCGTGCTTCCGCAAGTTATACATGAAGTTGGAAATTGTTTTTGAGGGTCTAAAGTTGAAATTAAAATCGGAAATAACTATAGATTACATAAAACACAAAAATGCTTTTTTGGTTTTACTGTGCCCCGCTTATCCCTAACATCGATGAATCTGTATTGGAACAGTGTACTGGACTATACTGGTTCTCCAATTACACATTACTGCAATAAACAGCCGCAAAGTTAACAAGCACTTCCCCCTTCAGCAGCCCGCAACCTAAACGACAGCTGTGACTACGACGTGCAGTGTGACGCGCTGTCCGGCGCCCCCGAGGCTCGCTCGCCGGGCGCCGCGCTGTGTCTGGGGGGCGTCTGCGCGTGCGGGTACAACGCGCGCCCCGCCGGCAACCCGCCGCGCTGCTGGCATCGACGTCGGCCGGGACAGGAGTGTAGTAGAGATGAGGTGGGTAGGGTAGAATGGTTCACATAACTAGGCCCCGGATCAATATCTGCTGAAGGAGCTCTGCTCCTGCTTAGCTGGCAAACCCGAGAGAAAAAAAGGGGCGCCTATAGTAGCGGCCTTAGGGCGGCTGGCAAGCTTTTGGAAGACGTCACGCAAAGTACGTCTCGACAAAAGGGCGCTTGGATGATCTAGCTTGGTGTGTGAGGATGTGAGTGTGTAGAAATCATTATTATTCATTATTTTCATTCATTTTAAACATATGATATCTAAATGTTTATTTAACAATGATTTATTTACCTTTGACAACGGCTCCCGGATAGGAATGCAGCCAAGAGGTGGGTTTGCTAGATTTAATACAGTTTGATTTTCAATTCAGCTATGTACCTATGTATCTTATTAAATACCACATGTAAAAATATGTTTACTTGCTGTAGTAAAAAAAAACTTATTACAATGACTATTTATTTCCTAGGCCCTATTATTAAATCTGTCTGTACTGTAAGTTTTAGAAAATTTTTTTAATAAAAAAAATTTTTTCTTCCATTCTAATATGGGATTGGCATAAAAAAACATATTTAACATCGATTACTTTAATAAAATTTTAAAACAATAATAAAACCATTCTTATCATCTACAAATATTTCGTCTACTTAACTTACACCAATCTTACTGTTAAATTTCATGTCGACGATGATAAAATCTTTAAATCTAAATATTATTTGTACATTCTGTTAAATCGTTTCATGTCCACGTTGATAAAAACTAAATCAAAATATTATTATCTAATTCCAGGAATGCGTGTCAGAAGAGGACGAACCAGGCTACTGTCTTTCCGGCCGTTGCACCTGCAAGACCTGTTCACCAGACGCGAATGACTTCGGCGGCGCCAGCACGTTTTCCCGCCCTCCGATGTACATCGCCGCCATCTTGAGCGCAGCCGCCATTTTGAGACACTAGCCGCCATCTTGTTGTGTCATTTTAAACACGAGAGCTTAGGAATATCTCAACTTAAAACCGATTTATTCATTACTTTATAGACATCAGTATTGATCCACTTGGTATTCAGATTTATGGGATTTCCTGTAAATTTTTTTGTCATTCAATTATTATTCCTCATGTTGAATGATTCCTTATAATAAACGCTTTCTCACTTCTGGGACCAATAGCACGCGAAGAAATCCTTAAGTAATCTGTAAATTTTGAAATAATGAAGTGTTGAGATGTACTCTACTTACTGATCAAATTCATATTGGGTAAAAATAAGGATTGCTTTACCCTATAACTATTACGAAAGATGTTTTAAATGTATAAATAGATATAATTGATTGTCTAAGAGGCACCATACAATTTAGGCATCGTATACATTAAGCGGTAGTGCGTGTGTTATTGACATTAAGTTACTATTTCTGTAAATCTATTTGTCACAATCTCCACATGACACGTAACAAACAAAAGAAACATATTTTTATAATACACATACATACATACATACATACACACAACAACCAGTATTTCGCACCAAAATCATCATCATCAGTATCATCAGTATCATCAACACAAGTAGAATTACTCTACCATGAAACCATGATTCACATAAAAAAGGTCTTATCTAAAACCTAATCCTAATCCTATACACATTTGGCTTAAATTGTACGAACATCCCCCTCACGAATATTGTCCGACATTGTAACGTTTCATACTCGGTCAGACGCTTAGTGTGTACGGGGCCTTAAATACGATTTATTTAAGCACAAACTAGCTATTAGGTTGTTGAGATATTTAAAATATCGTTGGTAGCTTATTTCAAAGTTTATTATAAGTTGTAAATAATACATTGTTGTTTGTTGTTGATTGTAAAGTTTAATAGTAGCCCACGCCCAGCTGTGGGCTCGTGGGCTGTAGAAATATTTAATCGATCAATTTCCAAGTATTGACAGTATTTTTCGAGTGCAATTTTGAAGATTATGAAATAAAGACAGTTCATAGAAGAATGGGTAGATTTTATGCCAAAGAGTGTACACAAGATAATCGAATGTGTAAATAAAGGATATTTATTTAAATCTTGTTTCATTTGTATTATAGGTGTAATTTTAAGCTAAGATACAAACGGCAAAAGACCGTAATAATTACCAAATAATAATCGTCTTAAAGCGGACTATAGGTACGTGATTGTGATAAATATTTAATGAAAGATATTCAAAGAAATTTAAAATGAGAATTAAAATGATGCGATTATACCAAGAAAAACGTGAAACTCACATTAGACTCTTCTCACATGAGGCGTCAGCGGCGCGTCAATATTTCTCGAGCTAGTGGAAGTGAGCGAGGCGTGTAAGGCCCGGCGCACACTGGGCGACGCAGCCGCGTACACTATCGGGTTGAGGGCAGAGTTGACGTAGCCAAGCCACATGCACCATTCGAAGGCTACGTCCTCCACGCAGTCACACAATGAATCTATTAGGAAATAAATTATACTCCTTAAGACAGACTTAAAAAAAGAACACACGAAATGTCATCATCAAATTCAGTGAGGCACCCATAGCACCAACTCCTCTATTCGTACAAGTATCACACGCACACATTGACACCATGCTGTTATTAATCGGCCACCATTACCGCCTCTGATCACATTAAAAATTACGCACACTTGATAAGGAGGCGGCGTCACACTCGATAAAGACAAGGTGACATCCGGGTTTTATTTTCACGTCCGTGCTCTGGAAGTTTTCAGTTCACATGTTTCAGTTCAATCCTATTTATTGTTATTACAAAGAAAGTTTGAACGAATCAAGAACGGATTTTCATGAAATTTAGTTAGCACACATGAAATATAGGAATACCTGGAAATTGGAACAGGACATAGGGTACTTATTTATCCCGAAAAAACGTGGACAATGCCGTGGGGAGAGCGCTAGTAGTAAATATGTATATTGAATAAGATTGATTTACAAAAATAAATCATTTTTAACCGACTTCAAAAAAGGAGGAGGTATTCAATTCGACTGTAATTTTTTTTTGTTTGTTACCTCAGAACTTTCGACTGAGTGAATCTATTTTGATGATTAATTTTTCAATCGAAAGCTAGTGCTTGTCCTGTAGTCCAACTTAAATTTGAGTGAGATCTGACGAGTAGTTTTTTAGTTATCTCTAATTCAGAATTCGGTTATTTTATGTCAAGAACTATGTTTTTTCAAGTAACTATAACAATCTAAATATTACAGTGAACATGTCTCCTGCTGTGCACTGTGGTATGCATGATCGTCTATGGACTGCATGATCGTCTATGGACTGCATGATCGTCTATGGACTGCATGATCGTCTATGGACTGCATGATCGTCTATGGACTGCATGATCGTCTATGGACTGCATGATCGTCTATGGACTGCATGATCGTCTATGGACTGAATGATCGTCTATGGACTGCTTGAGAATGACTTACCAACTGGCAGCATGATGAAGAAGGGAGTCCAGCAGATGAGGAACAACGCCATTAACGTGATAATGACGCGCGTGGCGCGGCGTTGACGCACGATGAGCCCTCGGCTGAAATATTATAACCATAATGCTTATACGCCATATAGATTCATGGCATGGTCTATGTGTTGTCTAGATGTCTTACTCGGAAGTTTGTGTAGTATATTTAAGACAGTTATGTAGCATATTATTAAGCTACCGTTATTCTTTTTAAAAGCGTCAATGTTTCACTATCATATTGCAATCTATTTTATTTACATTCCAAAAGTGGGAGAATTTTTGGTCGATATTTTAATACGAGCTTTTCTGGTCAGGGTCCGAAGCCCTACTAAGCTCCTAATTTTCGAATCGTAGGTTGGCTATAATCCCAGGAATCCTACAATAATGTATCTGATAGTAATAGAGCAGTGCTAAGTACAATCAAGACTTACAGAGAAGCGACAGGTTTCACAAAATACTTCACAGGAACGTCAGGCTGCGTGCTGTCTGGCAAGTTCAAATGGCAGCCTTTTGGAGACGTTGGCCTAAAACGTAAATCATTATTGAATTAGTTGTTGGAATTAAAAAATTACGTCAAATACTTACCTTACTTAATAATAAAATCATAGTAGGTATACCTGAAGTGAATGTCGTGTGATAAAAAAAAAACTTACGCGGTAATATCAGTACGAGCCGGGACTGGAGAATGACGCACTGTGCAATGCCCCTAAAATATAAAAATTATTACATATTATCGATCCGACACGGTAATCAATTGAGCCACACAGTTCAATGTCGGTCAATGATTGAGTTTTAAGATAATGACCCATGGAACTACTGGTACCTACTGGCATACTGACAGAGCCAGCCTCTGATAGGGCCAAATATGTTTACGCATTCATCAATGCATCTCTTCAAGTAAGAAACTTAAATAGTGAGTAATAATGTTAGTTGTATGTTCGTTGCTAGTTTAAGTTATTTAATGTTAGCTGATGTTAAGTTAAGCGTAAGGAAATAATGGGGTTGTCATATGTAACCATATCTTAGACTTTCAATTCTAAATTATAATTATTTTATTTGTTTTAAATTTGATTTGATTTCATTAGATTTGATTTTGTTATGAATTTATTTTGTTTTAATACTATTTTATCAATGTTATTAATATTTTAGATTTTATTTTAGAGCGTCATAATGTGAATGCTGTGCTCAGTGCTCACCTATAATTGTATGTACACGATTGGAAGTTTTATTTATCATATTCGTCAATGAAGACCTAATATTTATATTGTGAAGTGTAACATATGTTGGTGTGCCAAATAAATAAATAAATAAATATCAAAACCCCTAAACAAATAAAGATTAAAAAAAACTACTGGTACCAACGCCTAGGTACCTGGTGTGGCGGGCACGGCGAGCGCCCCCGGTGTGCTCTGATGGGTGGTGGGGCGGCCAGCGCCCGCAAGATGCGCCCGTACAGCACCATCATCCCTATCGCCGGAAGATAGAACGAGAACACTATGCTGCTCAACACGTAGCTGAAAAAAGAGAGAGAACACAACACATGGAAATTATAACTGTATAGAGTCTGAAAACTTCGTGAGGTGACCAAATTACGAAGTTCGAGATTAGAGGAAATACTAGACAGGAAAATTGATTACTGTCTTTGTAGTGAGCGAAAATACGAGAGTTCTGAAAATAGTTTTAAAGGTCTGTGAAGTCTGCCAATTCGCACTTGGTTAGTGTGTCATGACATTATCCCTCTCAGCGTTTGCGAAGACCTAGGGTTGTGATCATCTAGGGACATGTCCTAAGCTTTCGGAAAAGGATTTCTGTAGGATATCGTTCAAAGGAGTTAAACTATACAAAAACAATAGTTACCTAATTGGTCAGTTAAATTACGTTTGCAACAACACTCAGGACATTTTCTATGAATATTCCTTTCAATCCTTTCAACGCAGCATCTGGTAACATTAGACCCAAGATCTGATGTATCAATATAGCTTACCCAGCATTAGTATTGACAGTGCAAGCCTTAGGCTGCTCTCCCTGGTGCCAATGTAATGGAGAGGGCACGAAGGCCGTGGGTAGGGCCACAGCGGCCGCTACGGGCCACACGAGGCCCGCTAGCAGCCGGGCCCGTCGACTGCGCCGGGCCCTCGCCAGGGGCGCGGTGATCGCACAGCACCGCTCCCAGCCCAGCACGCAGATAGACAGGATGGATGCCGTGCAGCAGAGCACGTCCAGGGTACTCCAGCAGGCGCAGAGGATACTGTCTGATAACGTTTAAAATGTCATTATAATCTTGAAATTGTTCTTGAAATTTGATAAATAATGTACCTATTACAGAATATTTTAAAATGCATTACCAAAAAAACCTGATAAAATATTAATCTATAAGATTGAGTTGTAAACAAGTATAATATAAAAAACGTGATTCAATCATTGAAGTATAGAACAGACATCTCGAACAAAATGTGTGTCCCGCCCGGGAGGTTTGATTTTCAAAATTGAGCCCCGGTTCTCCTTTCAAAATCGAACGAATATATTGAAGATTGAAGCCACGTGGCACCAATGCATTGGGACATATATGGTGTTTGCGGTGTCGGTTCTATACGCTAGTAATAATACTTCAATGGATTCAATCAGTTTTTTTAACGAATTCAATTTTATTTTTGTCATAATCAACTCGTATTTCTTTAGTATCCTGCGGCATCGGGAGGGGGGTGGAGTTAGGGGGGGAGGGTAGGGGTGGGGTAAGGAACCCCCTCATAAAGGGGCTAAGTGAGGAAACATAGTTTTCGAGTTTTTTTAATTTTGAGGTTAAATCTGTGAAAACTGCTCAGTATTTGTCTTAAACTAGTCTAAATTAATGTCAGGTGGTGGAGGAAGAAATAAAATTTTGACCTCCATATGGGGAGACACACAAAACGCACCAATTTTATGACAAATCATTATAATTACAAAATTACATTATCTGCACTTTAAGGGAAAATTTAGGGGTTTTTGATACATAAACAGGCTTCCAAACGTCTCCGGCGCTGCGGGAAGTGCAGCCCCTCCACCCTTGCGTAACAAACTGCATGCACTCCATGCCTGCAGTTTGTTACAGCGGGCGGGGGCTGCTCTCCCTCCGCGCCTCCGGGGTTTACATTCACTCTAGGGGTAGGGCAAACTAGTACCACGTGGGGTCGGGGTTGACTAAGTCGGTTCTGTCACCAATTTTGAAAAATTTTACTAGAATGTAATAAATAAATTTCATAGAGTATGACATAAACAGTAAAATTTATATATTATATATAACCCTTTTATTATTATATAAAAAACCTTCCTTGTATTTCATATTTTTAAAATTTTATCTAGATCGACCAAATTCCTCGGGCCACCAATCTTTCCAATGAACTCTTGTATATCTAATTATTATAATTATAATATACATATAATACAATAAAATATACCTAATAACATAAATTTTATAAATAAGTACATAACATAATTCTTGTTGTATTTTTTGGAAATAACCTCAGAAATTAAAATTAAGATTTTTCAAAAATTACGCATTACCTCACAAAAAGCAACTAGATTATGATTTGGGACATCACTGCCTATCGATTAAACATGAAATCACCCAGATACTGATGCCGCAGGATACTAAAGCCATCCCCAACTCTTTTGTATACCTACCAAAGATTACATTATTAAACTTATTATTTATTATTAAACTTCACAAATTCGGAATTTGAAATTCCCCACTTCCACCCATAAATCAACTTACCCAGATGAAACACAAAAAGATCTCTGGCAGCAGCGACGGGTAAAACAAAGATGGCGACGAGTAGATCAGCTGTGGCCAGACTGGCGAGCGGGTAGTGCGCCGGGGCCCGAGGCAGCCGCCGTAGCGCCACCAGCACCGCCAGGTTGCCCACCAGGGTCGCGATGGTGAGTACCACCATACCCGCTGCGCTTGCGCACCAGCCGGCCGTGATGTGCCCGCGAGGCTGCAGCGCGGTTACTGTGCTTGCGGAGTTGAAACGTTCGAAATTCGAATTTAAACATAACTACTTTTTTATTGAGAGATTGATAAAGCGCCAATTACATGGAGAAATACTTATTGTTGACTTATCAAGATATTATTATTGTTACTATTTTAAATCTTCTTTATATTATTTAAAAAATAATTGAAGTGTTAATTAGTGTAAGTGATAAATATGTCGTTCTAGTTCATACACTTAAATTAAAATTAAAAACCCCTTGATGTACACTAAACAGCTAAGAACACTCTCGATTATTTCGAAATATAAATAAAATTTGAAAGCATAAAACTCCTCGCCTCAAAATGTGCGATAATCGCTTTCCATGTAAATGACGCTTTATCATCGAGTTGGGAATAATTTAATTTCTTAGGGGAAAAAAGAACTTTCTAGATCAGGTGAAAAAAATCTATGCTTGAAATGTGTTAAGTAAATAATTTGGATTACAACCTACACTGTATTGTGGGAAAAATACACAAAGAAAGAGATTGGTGGAAATCAGCGTTAACACTAAATCATTCTAAATGAAGAGACTTTATAGACTCATTGAAAGTCATCATTGAAGCATAGCATAGATATAATATTTCACGGTTTCACTTTATGTTAAAACCCACCTACTTGTCTGGTTCATCATTGAAGAATAGTACACCGACATTTACTTTCTTCACCAGTCTTCACCAATTTATCCACTGGGCAATTTACTCTGGTATAAATACATTTTATATAACACAATCAAAATATTTCAATTACTTTCGAAAATCACTGCAGAGCCTTGTATTTTTTGGTACACTAATAATTGTGGGTAGGTTGATGTATAAAAATAAAATATAATGTAGGTAGGTACCGGCATCGATGTGAAATGTGAATTATATTGTGGCTGAATAGTATAGTGTGCTATGTCAGTTATATTTTAAAAAATAAATACGCGCGAATTTATTGTTGTTCTATTGTTTGAGTAAGTAAAATTTATTTGAACTTTTTAAAATTAAGCGACTTTGTCAGAAATATAGAAAATATTATATAACTTCCTACATATTTTGTAGTACTTAGGTATTCCTGCTCGGTTCTAAAATATTACAGACATTTTTAAAATGAGACGCGCAAAGCAATGTAATAAAAACTACTTGTATCTGCGTAATATAAAGAAAGAAAATAAAAGAAATTGTATTTTAATTACTCCTTTATTGTCAATTATGGGGAAAATATTTAAAAATTTCATTCTCCTCTAACTTCAAATCTTACAAAGAAATGCATTTCATAAAAATAAAGATAATGTATTTACAAAGTTACAACTACTGTATCTGTATAGCTAGATAGTTAAATTACAGGCTTCCCTAACTTATGCTAGTCAAGGCATGTGTGGACAGCGTCCATGATAACACGAGGCGTGGCGTCGAATCGTGCCCTTACAGACGGTTATTGATGTGCCAAATGTTTTGAATACAAGTTTGGATTGCGCAGTGTTATGATTAGTGCTTATTTTCAACAAATGTTATGACTTATGTATTATAATATTTAATGAATTTTATCTTTGTGCTTAGCAGCCTTTTTTCTTTATTAATAATATAAGAAGTCACAATAAGTATGTGATTTTATGGATAAATATTTAGTAACACCATGACAAATCTCAGCATAACACTGTGCAATCATATTTACAATTTTGTACTTGAAAAACGATTGTATCTTCTCATTTTCGATAATTCATTTTATTCCATTAAAATTACATGTAATAGGGATGTTGACACTAACTGTAAATTAATATTTTATGTATAAAATATTAAGGGAAACATTTAAACCCCTAAAATATTATTCTTTTGTCCAAATCAATTACGATGAATTAAATATAATTAATTTAAAATGTTAAAAATAGTATTCATTGCTCGTATTTTATACGCAAGTTCAACAAACTTCAGTAGACTGATAGTACTGAATATCGGTTAGTGACGTCATGTGACGTTCTTGGTGGGAAATTTGATAATTATTTTTATTTATCAACTTTTGTTTTTGAAATAAAGATTATTATTTTTATAATATTTTTTCGTGAATATTAAGGTTCTGTATAAGTAATTTTATTTTATTGATGATTCTATCTATAAAATAAAATTAAATCCTAAAATTAGTCAACATCCCTATTCAACAAGAATGCATTTAATTTTAAAGGAAGCACGCGTTTCGCTTACAATGTACCCTACTTAGATACTATTAATACACTATTATCACTAAAACTGTTGAAAACGGGTACCGATCATAGAAAAATAGTTCCTTTAGCTAAACCTGGCTCCTTGGCACATAACGATGACACAAAACAAAAATTCTTAACACTAAAACTGCACCTGCTTTAAACTATTTTACGAAGACCATTCCTCGGTATTTAAATATTATATTAAAAATTATAAAAATATTATTTACAATAATGTAGGCGTAGTTCTCACGACATTAACAGAAGTTATCTTTAGTACTTACGTTAATATAATACAATTTTTAAGCTGGAGATTTTTTAATTGAGCATAACATGGTCCCGAAAGAATCGTTAAAGCGACGATGGAATGATGAGATCTTACCGTACGAATCGTACACGACGTAATTAAACGAGATGACATAGGACGCACTACGGTTGAGAGCCAAGTCCTTTTAGGACAACGACAATAATCTATTGCATGAAAAGCATAGCGATTGATTTGGTCCTTAATGCCATCTCTAATATAACATAAAACATGGAAGCATTCTTGGAATGATCGAAATATACGGAAGATACATGAAACTCCTAATGTCTTGGCATTTCAAAACTAAGATTGTCGCCCATTAATCATTGAAAATGAAAAAATGGAATTGTGAAATAAAATCTCAAAACGGAATGTACCTACTAGTAATATTCTACGAATAGGCGTCAATCTTAGTTTTCTATAACTTAAAGCCTTAATTATCCTAACATATACCTTAGCATAAAAATCTACACATTACATTACAAAAGTTACGTGCTAGGGAATCACACATAAATAAACTCCGTTCACGTCTGTACGCAAAACAATCTCATAAGCGGAATACATATTTTCCCGTTAAAATTAATGATTTAAAACACGTTGTTATTATAAACAAGGAAATAAAAACATATTTAACAACACAACAATTCTTGTATAAGATATCAAAAACGGTCTATTGTCGTTACATTTTGACAAAATTCAAAACAAAGTTTTATAAAGCTTATCATTTTATTTAAATACATTAAAATTGCATTGACATTTTTCGTTACAAAGAGTACATATTAGTACGCTGAAATATCAAAAAAATCAGTACAAAACTGTTTTTCTAACAAAAGTTTATTTCTATACCGATATTACTCTTGTCATGGGAGATTATCTTCCTTTAGCACAAGGCTACATCGAGTCATGGCTTTACAAATCAGTCTATATCTACGGCACTTCGAACCTAGCACCTTGAGATTTCTATTTACCGTCAGTTCAAACACTATCATTTCTGACACTCCATTATTTGACACAATGTTACACGTCCCCGAACTTGGCGGGTGCACTACACAGCACCACAATAAACACTACAACTAGTGATATAAAAGACAAAATATTCGATAATATTCAGTGAAAATATTTGAAAAACTTAGTTTTTTGAAGTTACATAAAAAGAAAATAAATAAATATTAAGGTGAAACTTAATATTTATAATATTCAAGTTCACGTGAAATACACTGAGTATTCATTTACATTTAACATAGTCACTGTAAATTTCTGGACGTCACTTCTTCACAAAACTAAGCATTCATAAAAAGTGGTCGAAATTAACCCTTAAATTCATAATGTAGGATGCAGACGTTTAGTTTCTCCAACTAAACTTGAGCATAAATCTAATGTCGGAATGCAGTGCCATTGAGCAAACAATGCATGAGAAAACTATGAGTTACATTGATACCATGAGCTCTTAAAATTTTAGTAAATCATAGCTCAAATCTTCCAACAAACATTCTGATAATACATGAAAAAAGTTGGTATTTTGTTATCATCATTTAAAAGTCCATATTTCGCTTCCCAACATTACAAAAATTAACCCAAAAAACAAGCAGATTACTGAAAAACCCTACAAACAGTTCAAGTTAAGTCCAGTTCCCGAACAAAGGCATACCAGTTGCACTACATTATAAATGGTCTCCGTCGGACCCTCGTCCGTCTGCTGAATGTCTTTTGTAAAAATACCAAAAAAAAACCAGACAACGAATAAAATCACCCTACAAGCTCAAGTTATGTAAGTCCAGTACCACGATTCACGAACAAATGCGTATCGAAAGACGCAACTCTCCTATATATAAATGGCCTCGGTCCCGCCCTTGTTCGTCTGCTGGATGTCGTTGGGCGAGAGCGCGGCGCGGTCCGACCAGTCCGAGTGCGGGGACTGCGTGAGCGGGGTCTGCGGGGACGGCGTCGACCAGTGGTCTGGGGACTCCGGTGACGGGGTCGGGAATGTATCGCCCATGCCCCAGCTGCCGTATAGACCTGGAGGGTAAATAATACATGAGTCAGTAGTTTTAGACGATATAACTATAAAGTTTGAAATTGAAAACACACCCGACATGTGATGACGTGTGCAGTACGGCGTAAAGAATAAGACGTGTTGTCTCAATGATGTCTGTGTTAGAACTCTCCTTAATACACTAATTAGCCTAATTTATATAAAGTGTCTTAGCTACACACTACAGACATTTTTGTTTTTCTAAATATAGCTGAGAACCATCTCGATCACGTTAGCTTTCAAACAAACAAACCGCATCAAAATAGGTCCATTTGTTTAGGAGCTACGATGCCACAGACAGACTAGGACATGTCAAACTTATAACAACCCATATTTTTGCGTCGGGGATCAAAAAGTCCCAGAAGAAAGCTCGTGCCATAAGAAAATGTAAGTAATCAGTATGGCCGTTTTATTAAAAAATCATTATCCATAGAACTATTACTACTAGCGTATTGAACCGACTTTTTCAGTGGATTCATTCGATTTTGAAAAGAGAAGGGCGGCTCAATCTAGACACGCGGCAGCGTGTCAAGCCAAGTCCAAGCAAAGGAACTGGCTAGCCAGCGCCGAGTGTAATATTACACGAACCACTTGGTGCCACTTTTGACACTTCTATAACTCAAAACCTCTTTAACGTAAACACATAAAACTATGTGTGTTTAATTATATTCATAAGTACATGTAGAAGCCCAAATTTCCAAAAACTTGGCACTTATTTAGATCTCCATTATTTTGCGGCGAAGCCCACAGCCAAGCATAATTTTGTGTATTGAACTTGGCTCTCCTTTTTTACATTTATGTTTTTGGTGGGATTTTGAAAATGATGCTTGTTATGTAATCGGGATGTTAGTTCTAGTACTGTAGTACATTATACTTCAATGTAATTATCAGGGTAATTCAGTATAGTGGTACATACCGGACATGATGTTGGTGATGGCGGGGTGGTGCGAGTGCTGCAGCGCGCCCGCGTGCAGTGCCGCCGCCTGCAGCCCCGCGCTGTGCTGGTTGCTCGCGCCTGCGGACACGAGACGTTTACACCGATATGTTCCCTTTACACATGCCGTTTAGACCGTTATGTTCCCTTTACACGTATTGAGTGGACACACGAGCCGTTTACACCGATATGTTCCCTTTACACATGCCGTTTAGACCGTTATGTTCCCTTTACACGTATTGAGTGGACACACGAGCCGTTTACACCGATATGTTCCCTTTACACATGCCGTTTAGACCGTTATGTTCCCTTTACACGTATTGAGTGGACACACGAGCCGTTTACACCGATATGTTCCCTTTACACATGCCGTTTAGACCGTTATGTTCCCTTTACACGTATTGAGTGGACACACGAGCCGTTTACACCGATATGTTCCCTTTACACATGCCGTTTAGACCGTTATGTTCCCTTTACACGTATTGAGTGGACACACGAGCCGTTTACACCGATATGTTCCCTTTACACATGCCGTTTAGACCGTTATGTTCCCTTTACACGTATTGAGTGGACACACGAGCCGTTTACACCGATATGTTCCCTTTACACATGCCGTTTAGACCGTTATGTTCCCTTTACACGTATTGAGTGGACACACGAGCCGTTTACACCGATATGTTCCCTTTACACGTGTTGAGTAGTTGACTACATAGTTAATTACATTTTAAGTAAATTAATACGCGTAAACGGACAATTTAGTAGTTAAAATTTAGAAGTAAACAAATAATTTAGAAATTTTTCTATTTTCTGTTAAGTAGGTGGGTGGGGCCCCTTTTTACTTAAAATTTAGTAAAATGCTTAAGTAATTAAGTAGGTTGTGAAGAATTGTATGAACTATAGAGCTTTGCTAAATTATTGCGTTTGGACGCGCATTAAAAAATATTCACTTAAAATTTATAAACGGGACTTTAGAGATTATAGGAACATAATATCATTCCAACGTTCATTAAAGATTCAATACTTAGTATTAATGTTACAATAAAAATAATAATAAAAAGACTCATTTAATTTTTTCATAAACCTAAATAAATTAATTGCGATATGATGTCCAATGGTAAGCAAAATGTACATCGTAATTAAATTTTAATGTCCGTAAAAATAAACGTGTATCAAGTTGCACTCACTGAGATGCGCGAGCGCCGAGTATGCGGCGTCAATCTGGTGCTGATGCGACTGACGCAGCGCCGCCATGTGCGCCGGCGACGTGGGGAGCGACGGCCGCGACTTGCCCGGGGACGGAGAGCCTGGGGGGAGAGACAAACATATTAATACATGACGATACCTAGGTCAATGTGTAGGTTGAAAGAATAAATGGTTGTCTGTAAAGTCGGTTTACGGACGGTAGTTTAACGTGACAACGTCATGACAAAACATTGATGAAGTAGTGCTCGAATATAATATTATCTCTGGAAATTAACTTATAATCAGAAACTTTTATCTTTATACTACAACGTCATCTAGAACTCCTGAACGAAACTTTTTTTTCAGCAAGTTCCTTTCTGACTTAATTGTGTATATAGTTTTGTTCATAGATGGCGCTTTCTCCATTGTTCGCTCGCTCGCGTAACGCGACAAATGAGTCATCATTTTTCATGCGTGCGCCCGGTATCGATTTAATAGACGTTATCACGTCAAAAAGTTTACCATTATTATGAGATGGAAATCCGAAGAGATACAGAAGTAAATATTTTCCTGACAATACCATTGGATCCAAAGGTAGACACATAGACAGTTATTATAATAATTATTTTTAAAATCTAGGCAAAGACAAAACGTCTGATAACGGATTTTCTGTATTTTCGTTTGACAAAAAATTCATTTAGGGTTATCAAAAATTGTCTTTTCTTTACGTTTTGATAAAAAGGTCAATAATTAATAATGGCCAAATTCTGACTACTGGGAAAACACTTGTAGTAAGCATTAAAGAATAAAACATGATATTCCATGAATAAGTTGCATAATGATACGAATGATTCGACTATAGTTCTTCAAACAATAAAGGCACCAATAAAAGTGACTGGTTTACCGATATAAGCGTGCGGCGAGGTGGTGTGGTTGCTGTGCGTGGGCGAGTGGTTGGAGTAGGGTGGTGACAGCGACGCGCCCAGCCCTCCGCCGCCGAACTGCAGCGCTTGGCCCGTCTGGAATTACCACACTCACGTTAATACATACACTTATACAGTAGATAGTCTTAGGACGTCCCAACTCAGAGTCATTAACGGTATTTAAATCTCTCCTTATAGTGCAGTCATTGAAGCGAAAAATACGGTGTTACCTCCGAATTTTTTTACTGTGAACCGATTTGCATGAAATTTTGGAATTAGGCTTATCTAACCCTTAACTTCAAAAGTGAAAATAATCTGAACTCCGCAAATTATTTTTAAGGGGTGTAAACAACCCCTTAATGGAAAAATTAACATTGAACCATTTTATCGCTAGAAAACATGTGTAGGTAATAGTAAGTTTTGAAATTGTAAAGTGTTTTCTAACACAATTACCTCATATTAAAATCATTTTCAACCCCTTGAAATTCTTACAACCCTTGCTAACAACCCCTAAATTAAAAAAATCACAAAAAATTACTTTGGTATGACATAAAAAGATGTAAGTAAAGAGTAAGTATTATTTTGTTCTCTATAATAATAGTCAAATTTTTAACCCCCTTTCAACCCTTAAAAACAACCCCTTGATAAAAAATTGTTAAAAAATGTTTTTTGATTAAATGAAAAGGATTTAAATATTATTCTACACTCTCGCAAGTGATTATCATAATCTTCAACTTTGCTACCCTTAAAACTACCCCTAAATTAAAACAGTAAATATATATGATTACATATTTAAAAACTTACTGGTCATATTAAATCGAATAAACGGAGCACGCACAGCTGATCACCTGGCTTTTTCGTTGGCCCCTTCACTCAAATGTGTTATATATACATGTAAGAACGTTGGTATGTATTCATGCCTACGTTTCCAAAATATATGAGCCATATTATGTATATATATACACGTTACAATAGTTTTGGGTCTCTATTATACTGCGTACTTTCACATTGCTCCAAATATTCACACTCCGAAATTTTCAGTTACTAAGTAGAAAAAAATATGATAAGTTTTTGGACCATAACTCCTTCAATTTTCATGCTATCACAATTTATAACAAACCATTTTAAACGTAATTAACAGAGCTACAACATCCTTCATTGCAATATATAGTAAAAAACTTTTTTTTAAAACGGTGAAGGGTTAAAGGGCTTAAGAGAGACTGTGATTGCGCTGCCGCGCGCTCTTTAAACAATCATATCTCCGTCAATTTTTGTTTGACAGAAATAAAAAAAAAACCAAATTGTTCGTCAGAAAAATACCTAAATTTTTCATCCCTACACTTTTTTACGTATCTGTCGTCATTTTTGAGATATTATGAAAAAAAGGTGTTTTTTTTGTAAATTTGAAATTTTTTCTTTTCTTTTAATCTTGATTTTTTAAAAAAATATGTGTCCTAAAGCAGCCAAACTGATACAATCTATCAAACTCTTCATAATAAAGTTATTTCTAGGCGGAATACGATTAATTTTCATTTTGGCGGAAATGGCACTTATGAAACCCATTGATTTAAAAGAAAAAATATTAAATGGTCTTCTTATTTTCAATACAGCTCACTTATTTTACGTGCAAAAGACCTTTAACAGTGCTCATTTTAAAGCTTATTTCAAGCACTACAAAAACTTTCTTTATGGCAGAATGCATAAAATGCATCTGTTCGCCGCTAGATGGCATTGAACACATAGATTAAATTTCAGACAAAATAAAAAACGGCTTTGATCTTCAATATCTAGCTTAATATTGCTCTTAGAATGATTTAAAAAAAACTAAATTGTTCGTTTTTTTATCTGCTACAATTTTGGTTCTTATAAAATTTTCGATAAAACATATATTTTTGGAGATATTTGCAAAAAACCGATGAAAAACGTGAAAAAATTGCGATTTTTCAATTGCCAATAACTTGAAAACTATTGGATTTTTCGAAAAACTTTATAGGTGATTTTTTGCTTAAAATTAGCCCTTCTATCGATATCCGAGGTTATTTTGAAAAAAAAAATGTCCACCCCCGAGAAGGGGTGGCAACCACCCCCAGGGTGAGTGCGGAGTTTAAATCATTTTCACTTTTGAAGTTAAGGGTAAGATGAACCTAATTCCAAAATTTCACGCAAATCGGTTCACAGTAAAAAAATTCGGAGCAATAATGCTTCAATGACTGCACTATTAGTAAAGAATTAACATACAAATTCTGTACTAAGTAGCGATTTAAGTAACCGTTAGTGACTCTGAGTTGGGACGTTACTCAAAGAAGGCAAATGGCCCTTAAGGGGGATGAAGTCATACCGTTTTGGAGGTATTAAGTTGATCTACTTAATTGAAACTAAAACTTTTTTATTAGCTTTTGCCTGCAATTTGTTAACTTAGACGCATTTCAGATTGTAGACTCTCAAAGGAACCATAGTTGAAATAAGTACTCCTACAACATAATTACGTTGAACAATTCTAGACAATAATTCCGTATAGTGTTGTGCAGGTAGCGTAGTGTTGTACTGACCTTAACGCAGTCCTCGTAGCTGGGCGGCTGTTTGTGTTGCACGAGCTGCTCCATGCCCGCGAACTGCGCCATCGCGTTCGAGTACAGAGACGTCGCGTCGTACGGCGACGGCAGGTCCTGAACACAACGTTAGTTCCTTGTTATTGTGCTGTCTACCTTTACCTTACTAAGTATTAGAAATACAATCTATTTTAACAAAAAAAGAACCGACTTCAAATGAAGTACATCCAATAAAAAAATGGTTGTCTGTAAAGTCGATTTACGGACGTTAGTTTAACGTGACAACGTCATGACAAAACATTGATGAAGTAGTGCTCAAATATAATATTATCTCTGGAAATTAACTTATAATTAGAAACTTTTATCTTTATACTGCAACGCCATCTAGAACTCCTGAACTAAACTATTTTTTCAGCAAGTTCCTTTCTGACTTAATTGTGTATATAGTTTTGTTCATAGATGGCGCTTTTTCCATATAATATTATCTCTGGAAATTAACTTATAATTAGAAACTTTTATCTTTATACTGCAACGCCATCTAGAACTCCTGAACTAAACTATTTTTTCAGCAAGTTCCTTTCTGACTTAATTGTGTATATAGTTTTGTTCATAGATGGCGCTTTCTCCATTGTTCGCTCGCTCGCGTAACGCGACAGATGAGTCATGCTTTTTCATGCATGCGGCCGGCATCGTTTTAATAGACGTTATCACGTCAAAATAATTATCGAAATCGGTTGGCGTGATATTGAGTTATTCGTCCATTTATCGCGCACATACTTAATGCAAATTTAAGACTTATACGCTTTTTACATGGATGCCATTGTCAGATCTCGGTCAAATTTAAGTGGAACCACACGACAAGCACCAGCTTTCGATTAAAAAGTATAGTTGGTGATGTATTGACGTGATAAAATTACCTGTAAATTTTGTAGCGGCGACTCAACGGGACTCAAACTAAATCCCAAGCTCTCGACGCTCTGTGGCACTTCCTGCGCCACCTTCTTATTGCTCTTTTTTACACTCGGCTTCCTGTTGCACAACGTAATATTACATTAAGCATTAAACTTTACAAAAACTATTCGATACGAGGATTTATTTATTTATTTATTGTTTGTACACCATACAATAATATACATAAGAGCACAAGAAAAAGAATACAAAACAATGGGCGACCTTATCGCTTTGAAGCGATTTTTTCCAGGCAACCCAGATTTACAGTTATGATATTTTTTTCGGGATTATTAAATTTATAGAAAGCTTAATTTATTCACTTTTCGTCTAACACACAGGGTAGTAACTGTAGATGAAAATCAACATAATTATTTCTTTTTGTATCGTGTATATACATATTTAAAGTGTGTACATAAATATGTGTACACATAAGATGTGTCATAATGTCACACAGATGTAGATGTGTACATACCGTCGTATCTGCGAATGCTGCAAGTTATTGTTGTCGTAGACCTGGTCCTGCGGACTGTCGGGGCCGGCCTTGGCGCGGGACTTCTTCGGCTTGCCCTTGGTGGCCGTGGCGCTGATCACCGTCGGTTGGCTGATCAGTTGCGGGTGTGGGTTTGGTGATGCTGCAACGGCAAGAGAAGATTAAAATACAATTCAGAATTACCTACTAACCCCTTCATTTGATCCATCTGTATCTATGGCACTGGAGAAGCGTAGTGAAGTAGTTAGAGTGCCCTCTATACTCTATACCACTCTGTAGTGGTACTCTCAACGATCTACCTTGGCTCATACTGTTAGTTATCATTGAAATGTAATGCAAGTAAAAACTTAAAATTTTGTCCAATACTTTGTCCAATCCAAAATCTTTCCCAACGTACATTCGTATTTACATTCGTACTTTAATCCAGGCCAATTACTATTGTCCAACTTGCCCAATGTTTCGCTCATTCCACTGTTCTCTCTCGCTTCCTCCCTAAAATAACCCCGACGACCAAAATTTTGCCCCATCTTCTCCCACTTCCACACACACCACTCACCCATAAGATGGTGATGCTGAGGTGGCCTCGGACAGTGCTCGTCCAGCAGCCTGACGATGTCATCGTGCATCCTCTCCTGCGCCACATCTCGTGGTAGTCGATCCATGTGGTCGGTGATCTCGCGGTTCGCCATGGCGTCTAGTAGCGCCCTACATGCGCCGTACGAACCCTCGCGCGCGCCCAGGAACAGGGGGGTTTCGTCCTGGGGAGTAAATCGTTTAGTTTAGTACGGACTTCACAATAATAGGGAAAGGAGTAAAGGAGCTTATGAGGAGGGATACATGGGTAAAGTATCCTAAGCAGTGTTGCCAGGTCCAAAAACTGGATTACGATAGATTCTTCCGTGAAATACCGTAGATTCTTATAAAATACGCTTGACTGTATGAGATTTTAAGGTTTTTTGCTATTGAAATCAGATTTTTATGTGGGTCAAAATACGGTAACATGTACATAAAACACTAAAAACCGTTACGGTAGATCGCAGCTGTATACAGTAAATCTGTCGTAATTATGTGGTACCTGGCGAAACTGGTCCTAAGTGATGTCTGCGAAAACACAAAAACCGTGACGTCATCACACTCATCACACTTATCACGTACCTTATCATCCTGCGCGTCTCTATTGGCGCCGTGTACGAGCAATACATTGACCGCGTCTACGTTGTTGACGGCGGCGGCCCAGTGCAACGCCGTCTTGCCGCTGTTGTCCGCCGCGTTGATGTCCGCGTCCGCGTTGATCAGGTCCTCTACCATGCCCTCGATTGCTAGCCTGTGACGTAGTGAGTGTGAGTAAATAAACGCTTACACACTCACACCCCCGCAGCAGATTTTTACCTATGTCGCAGGTGGCATGGACGACACATAGCACATCACAATAACACCCATGACCAGAGTAGAAATATTTATCTGTCTGTTAAATATCTGCCCCAGCCGGGAATCGAACCCGGGACCCCTCGCTTCGCAGGCATGGTCGCTACCAACTAGAGGGACGTCAGGGCCGTGAGTAGGTGCGAGGAAATATCGAGTTGTGAAGCGAGTTTGTCGAATTGTTTTAATCGGTTCTCATGTGGCGTCGTGAATAAGAGACTCGAAGATTCGAGTTGCAAATCGAGTTAATCGAATCATTTCAATAAAATCAATCGGTTCTTGAAAAGCGTAAGGAGTGGTGAGAGTTACCTTCGATTGACGTTAGGAGTGAAATTAGTTGCTGGAATTAGATTTTTTAAAACCTAAAACTCTTGTCATCTTCAAATTATTTACTGAAATAAATCATGAGATCGCCAGTCAAAGAGTATATCCAATCGATTGAACAAACGCAATGTCACGGTGTAATATCCCATCACTACCATAAAATTGAAAAATTGTATCAAAAGTGAAACATGTTTTGCAACTAACCTGGCAGCCAGTATAAGCGGCGTGGTGCCATCATGCATCCTGGCGTTGAGGTTGGTGGCTCTGTTCCTCAGCAGGATCTGGAACACGCCCATGGCATCAGCCGCCACCGCTGAGTGTAACGGCGTGCGGCCCGTGTTGTCCTGCGAGTTGGCGTCCGCGCCCGCATCTAGGAGGCGCTTGGCTGCGTCCGCGCGCGCGTATCTATGATCGTGGTTTAAAGTTAAAGACAACGATCGATATAAAGCAAAGATACCTTTCC
Source organism: Thymelicus lineola (assembly GCA_963932265.1). Lineage (NCBI taxonomy): Eukaryota > Metazoa > Arthropoda > Insecta > Lepidoptera > Hesperiidae > Thymelicus > Thymelicus lineola. The sequence goes on from OZ010685.1 coordinate 2,414,549, forward strand.
TATGTAAAAGCAAACACATGAGTAGACGGACTGATCTGATTAGGACATTGTCTACTGACATTGTCGTAAGACGTAAGATATGTAATATAAAAATTAGATTTTTTTTTGACTGTTAATATCGACAGTTTGCGCCTATCTAAGATTTTCACCAGCACCCAGGGCTGACTGGTAGAGAATGCCATTAGGCATTAAGTTTTTGCCCTTGTATACCCTAGATTTAGGTGTTGCAAAAATAAATAAATAAATAAATTGTCTAGTGCACTAAAGTCATCACAGATGCGTTCCTGGCTAAAAACAAAGGTTTGGCATTACCAACTAGACGTGAAGTAAAATAATAAGTAAATACGTTATTTTTGCGCTGTAGAGACAATATATTGCATGAACTCCTCCCCTTTGAGGTAATTTAAAAATAGTCTTACCATAACCGTGCTGTGCAATCTATATCTGTACTGTGTAGATTATATTTATTTCAACTTCAAGCCCAATACACAAACCCGATCGGTGATGCAAAAATATATTCAAAACTCATTAAGAACATCGATCTACTACAAGTTAACTTACCTAGCAGCAAGATGCAAGCTAGTCTCCCCAGTCTTGTCCATAGCGGCATTCAGCTGCGCACCCTGAGCAACTAGCTCAGAGATGATGTGAGCAGTCTGCTCGTCCTCAGCGTCGGAGCCAGTGTCCAGGCCGCCACCGCGGATGGCCGCCACCATCAGCGGCGTCATGCCCAGAGGACCACGCGCGTTGACGTCCACATGATTGTCGTGCTGAGGAAGTCACTATATGTTAGCCTCTACCAAAGAATCGTTAGGAACAGTTTAAGCTATGTTCTTGATGAGACTTCGCTGATCAGCTTAGAGGTCACTGGTGTAAATGTTGAGTAAGGGTTTTTGAACCCTATATCTTAGCAAACAACAAATAATTATTTTGAGTTAAATCTCTTTAATTGAAAAGCTAATTAAATTTCAATGTCTTCATTATATAAAAAGAGTTAAAATATATTTTAATAAGTTTCTCTGGGTTTAAACCTATTTTTCTAATCAGACATAAGATAGAGAGCAAGCAAAGAAATATGTGTTTAACGTGTTAAAAAATTACTTACGATTGCTGGAGGAGTCATCATACTGGGTGGCACTCTAATATCCGCTGCATCCAAGTGCTGCTGCGTCCAAACCCTGGGCTCGTGACTAGCTTCTTCGTAGTCAGTGATGGCCGTGTGATCCGACGCGTAGCCCCCGGGCGCCCCGTTTGAGTCTCCCGGCCCTCGCGCCCTCTTGGCTCGGGGCGGTGCTGATCCATCATCATCATCATCGGACCAATGAGGAGGACCGATGTGGCCACCGTTGATGTCAGTGTCCATACATCCCAGGGACCCCTTATTGAGATTTCTCATTTCCTGACCATCCGGCCCTCTCCTTCTCGACCTTCGACGCGTTGAGGAGTTATTGCGGATGAAACCTTCGGGGAACCACGTGATTCCGGCAGCGCGCTTTCTCTGCGCGGTCACCAGCACACCAATCAGAAGGCCGGCCAGGAGAACCAATATGACTCCGATGAATACGTACTTGAAATTGGTCGTCTCGACCGGAGTAGACGCGACGCTGTTCACTTGGAAGATCGGGAAGTCGGGGGAGAGTGAGTGCTTGGACGCGGTCGCCGCCAAGAAATCTGCCGCCTCCCGTGCCGAGAAGAAGCACTCGGACCCAGACATGCTGGTACACTTCCTGTTATCGATCGTCAAGTAAACCTGAACTCCCGATTGTCCCCTCTCCGTGTACACTATTTGGTGCTTCTTGCCGAATTCCGTATCCTGGAGACCCACGTTAGTCGATCCCTTCCAGGGCTTGACCATGTCGTTACCTAAATGGTCTTTCTTTATCACGACTGTCGTTCGAAGCTGGTGCCCTAGGTCTCTCAGGAACGGCACGGAGTTCTCCTTGAACGTCTTCATATCCATGAGGAGAATGACCGACATGACGCCCTCAGCCAGCTCCGGCGGTTCATTCTCGCAGTCCAAGCCGTCCCAGTTACACTCGGCGTTGTTGCAGCCGTAGTCGCAATGTCCGTCTGCGTAATGTTTCTGGCAGTACGCATCGTATATTGGATTACACTTTTGCAGTGACTTCTGACAGTCCCGCCCGTCGAAGAGGCAGGCTTGAGTGTTGCACACTTCATTGCACTCGCCGTTCATGAACACCTCCCAGCATTTGATCGGCGCCGTGCAGTTCGCCCAGGGGTTAATGCCGAGGGAGCAGTCGTTGCCATCGAAATTGCAGGCATAGTTGTTGCATTCCTCGTCACAGTGCCCGTCGCCCTGCTTCTCCTTGCAGCCGCGCTTCACGCACTGCTCCCTCTGGTAGGCGAGGTCGATCTCCTGGCTGGTCAACCCGGGACTACTCCCGTACACTCCGCCCATGGATCCGCCGTACCCACCCCGGGAGTGCGGGTCATGGATATCGCAGTTCTTCCCGGTCCACTGTCTCGGGCAGTAGCACAGGTAGTCCCCGGGCTTGTCTATACACCGCGCTTCAGGATGCTTGCACGGGTTCCTAAGACACTCGTTCATGGTGTCCGTCTCGCAGTTGATGCCTGACAGCCCCGATGGACAGTCACACACGTAATCTCCAATCTCGGAGGTCCGACAGTAGCCTCCGTTCTGGCAGGGGTTAGACTCGCACGCGTAGCCCGAGTACTCGCAGTTCTTGCCGAAGAACCCGATGCTGCATAGACACACGTGGCCGCCTTGATTAGCGGAGCAGATTCCGCCGTTCTGACAGGGGGAGTTCGCGCAGAAGTTGACCTTGGCGTCGCAATGTCTGCCCATGAATCCCGGCTTGCAGTTGCAGTGGTAATCGTTGACTAGTTGCACGCAATCTTGGGTGCCGGGGTTGGAGCACGGGTTAGAGAGGCACTCGTTGATGTCTCCCTCGCACCGCGGACCGACGAACCCGGCCGGACACTTACACTCGAAGCCGCCCACCTTGTCTATGCAGGTTCCGTTGTTGTGACAGGCATCCTGCTTGCAGTCGTTGACGTTGATCTCGCAGATTTTACCGAGTGTCCCGAACGGACACGAGCAGGAGAAGTTGTCAACAAGATCGTGGCAGGTTCCTCCATTCTGGCAGGGGTTCGGTTGGCAGTCGTTGACGTTCAACTCGCAGTTTTGTCCCTGGAAGCCCTTGGCGCATTGGCACTGGTACGTGCCTACCAGATCCTTACACACGGCACCATTCTGGCATGGCGCAGATTCACACTCGTTGATTTCTTTGTGGCAGTAGGAGCCGGTGTAGCCGTCGAGACAGTGGCAGCGGTGGGAGTTGCCGATGTCCTCGCAGGATCCGTTGTTGCAGAGCTGTTTTAGCTTGACACCTGGGGACAATATGTAACTTGTAAGTAAAGTAGACGAGGCTTAAATCTTGAATCCTGAAGTGTACATAAGACGTCAGCATAGACCACGTCAGAGTACGGTAAGACAATACTGACCTTTCCTGATGGAAGCGTCTTTACAGGACACCATCTCGACGTCGCAGAGCTTCCCGGACCAGCCGGGCGCGCACGTGCACGTATACTGCGGGCCCTTCTGCGAGCACGTCGCACCGTTCTCGCATGGGTTGCCGTCGCACCTGCGCAAATAGCATCGAATCAGAATCATTATAACCTATGGGTACTTGTTTCCGCCCGCAGCTTCATAAACCAAAGAGTGGTTTCGTAAAACAAAATCACAACTTAAACGTTCAAATCAGTTCATAAATATCGGAGTTCTGAGGTAACAAACATAAAAAAAGAAAATGTGTGCAATTCACACGTGGTAGAAGTGAAACTTTCCAAAATTTTGGTATCAAGATAATGAGATGAAAAAGCAATAAATCGAATCTTCTACCTTGTTCCTCGCGCCATCTATGAATACAACTTAGCACTTTTTAAAAATCTATCTAGCAATAAAACGAATCTTCTATCTTATTCCTCGCGCCATCTATGAATACAACTTAGCATTTTTACTGTCTGTATAATCGGTCGGTCGATCGACAGAATGAAAGAATGAAATTCTTATTTTTTGTTGATAAATTCTTTGAAAATATTTAAAAGAGCATTTGAAAGTATAAAAACAGTATAAAAATAAAACTAAAAAAAAAACTAAAAAAAAAGAAATTCTGAAAGACGCGAACCTGCGCATCAGGTATTGTGTATCTACGTCCTGACCATTGAGCTACGGAGAAGTTAAATTCAAAGACGAAATTAGCGGTTATATTATCCTACCTGTCGTTTTTCCGTTGCATCCGGTTTGAAATCACTAACGATTCTAAAGAAGTTTCACTTCAAAAATATAACCGAATTAGAAAATAGAACGTAAATAATAGAAAATATTAGTAAATAGAACCTACTCTTTTTTTGAAGTGTGTTAAAAATGTCACTATCGAACTTAATTATCGACAATAATTATAACTTTTAACACATACCTACATAGAATATTCTTTAATTTACTTTTTATTGGTAGGCTCTTCAAAACAATGCAAAAAGCAACAACCCATAATTGTCCCACTGCTGGGCTCGGGTTCTCCTCTCACAATGTGAGGGGTACAGGCCATAGTCTACCACGCTGGCCAAGTGCGGATTGGTAGACTTCACACACCTTTGAGAACTATATGGAGAACTCTCCGGTGTGCAGGTTTCCTCACGATGTTTTCCTTCACCGAAGCAAGTGATAATTAACTTGTAATACGCACATAATGTTTGAATATTAAAGGTGCGTGCCAGGATTTGAACCCGGGCCCCCGCGTTCGGTAGACCAACGTTCTAACCACTAGGCTATCACTGCTATGCAGTGCAAAACAACGCAGTGTTGTGAAAAATATATTAGACATTTAACACGAACGTAAATTTGTACGTACCTAAGATCGTAAGGTCGTACGTACGGTACACTCGTGAACTAAAGTGTATACTCACCAATCAACGTAGGCCTCGCAGTGTTTCCCAGTATACCCGTAGGGACAGTGGCAGGTGTAGTACGTGACGTGGTCATGGCAGGTGGCACCATTGTCGCACGGGGAGCTGTCGCACATGTTGATCCGGAACTGGCAGTTCGAGCCCGTGTACCTGAGGAATTGGGGGTTGCTTTTATTATGCTCTTACAAAAGGTGATGATGTGATTGTTGTTGTTGTAAACAACAAATAAGTTTATGGAGGTTATCGTTGATTCCTGATGGTGTCGGTTTAGCTTATGAAAATTGGTTTGTTACTAGTTTAGAGCTGACTAGGGAGTAAGAGAGAAGTAAGGGACAGAAAAAGGAGATTATATCAAATACAAATCATCAAATCATTGGTAGGTCTCATAAAAAAGATTATTAAAATATTTCTCTGTTTGTCGATTTGTCTGTGTGCGTTTAATCACACTCATCTAAGAAACGGCTTAACCGATTCGGATGCGGTTTGTATCGGTACAAAACTCACCCGGGCGGACAGGAGCAGTTGTAAGAGTTGATGCCGTCGATGCAGGTGCCACCGTTCATGCAGCTAGACTCCGTGCAGTCCTCGTCGTTGGTCTGACAGTTGATACCAGAGAAACCAAGCCGACACGTGCACGTATAGGACGCCACGTACTGCAAATACAAATTATACATCATACATACATCATCATACATTATTATAATAAAATTGTAGTTGTTTGATGTTTGTTCCAGATAACCTCAGAAAAACACGATTAAACGATTTCGATGAAACTTTCGATCATCGTAGTAAGCTATAACCCAAATTAAGTGTTTTTTGGGTTTCAGTCAATTCACAAATAAAAAGGTAAGTCAAATAATTAAAATAAAACAGGACTAGGATTCCCTATCGTGGGTGCCATGTATAAAATACAAACAAAAACACCAAGAACAGAAAGCCAGTAATGAAAATTTTTCCCTCGATAATGGACTTTATCCCACGACAATAAGGTCTGTCCTCTGACCTGGTTGCAAGCGGTATCGTTCTACATTACCATTATTTCTGCCTCGAACCAATAAATAAAATTCCTTGATAATGAACTCTATTCCCCGACAATAAGGTCCACTGACCTGGTTGCAAGTAGCGCCGTTCATGCAAGGTCTCGACTGGCACTCATCGATGTCCACCTCACAGTGCTTGCCGGCGAACCCGTGCGCGCACACGCAGTTGTAGTCGCCGATACTGTCCAAACACGTCGCGCCGTTTTGACAGGGGACTGGGGGTGAACGATTGTATAAAGTTTTAAATGTTTGGGTAAAATGAGAAATGTGGGTGTAAGTTTAGTTAAGTTATGAAATTTCTGTGTATATGTATTTAGATAGGAAAGCGTGACATCTTCAATGATAGTTTTGTCCATCAAAATGACTCAATAGTGATGTTATATTGAACAGATGTTAATTCATTAGCTTTCAATTCATTACAGTCAATTCTTACTAAGTACACCTTTAACTCAGACGTTGATGATTTTAGTTCTCTAGGGTTTTCTATCTTTAGAAACGTTGGTCTTGAATCCTTTAGCAATCCGCCTAGGAGTTTCATTTAACATGCGGGCCTATTATGAACTTTTATAAAACCATTCATGTTCCAGGCAATTCATTTCTCTGGCTTTAAACTACGTATGATTGGCTAAAAAGTGTCACGTGACCGCTTTCGTAACACGAATTTGACGTTTACACTGGAACTTGGCTGGAATTAAGAGTTCATAATAGACCGCCTGGTCAGAATTATAAATTATCGTATTATATAGTAGACATTATAAACTACTCACACGAAGCACAATCATCAGTATTAATCGCGCAGTCCTTGCCCTCGTACCCTCTAGCGCACAGACAGGCGTACGACCCCTCGGTGTTGATGCAGGTCGCCTCGTTGTGGCACGGCGCCGTCACTGCACACTCGTCAACGTCACGTTCGCACAGCGCGCCCGTCCAGCCCACGGGACATTGGCACGTGAACTCTGCGTAGGATGCCTCTGCGATACACCGGCCGCCGTGACGACATCTGGACGGAAAGTCATACAATATAATACAATACAATATTCTTTATTGTGCACACTAATAAATTACAAAAACAGAAATTAACAGCAAATGAAGTTATACACAACAGGCGGTCTTATCGCTATAGTAGCGATCTCTTCCAGACAACCCTTTGAGCGAAGGACAAAAGTACATTTAAAGAACTGAGATATGTTGTTGGTTATGTTATAACATAACAGACACAACAGTTACAGTTATAACATAACAGTTAGAGAACAGTGAGTATAGAATATATTCTATACTCACTGTTCTCTAATGACTGTGTATTAAGGTCTAAGGTAGACTAGACAACAAATTGGATAATTAAATGATGACATGACAGGCAGACATGGGATCATGGTAAATCAAGATAAATAAATTTGTTAGTATATAGATCATAACTACAAAAAGTAATATACGCTAGACATCACGTCTTAATTTTGGCGTCGAATACCTAATTCAATATTTAAAATTTACTATTTATTTACTGTTTCATCTTCGAAACAAATCAGTGTATAGTACGGCCGACGCATCTTGGCGCGTCTGAACATAGGCTTTGCGAACCTTAGCGCATGTAAGACAGAGATAGCGACACGAACATACTAACGTGTGACTGATACATAATACGCCGCGTACCGAGCATTGCCGAGTTATGTTACTGCGCAGCCTTCTGCACGAAGTTCAGACGCGCTATATACTTTAGTCATACTGTACACAAAGTATCAATCTTCAATCTTCAATACTCAATACTTTATTGCATAAATTTGTAGTAACATAACACAGTCACATTACATGCTACACAATAACAACCCTAAGAGGGTGTTGTAATTTTATGGGTGGTGGACCAATTCATTTTATTTCAAACATTTTCTGTTCTGTTTTTTCAATCGGGTATCGTGCACGACTCACTGGTTGGGGAGACAGGGGTCGAGTTTGTTCTCGCAGTTGCGTCCGGAGTGTGGAGGCGCGCATACGCAGCGGTATCCGTTGACGAGGTCGATGCAGGAGCCGCCGTGCAAGCACGGGTTGCCCGCGCAATCGTCGATGTTCGTCTCGCAGTTCACGCCTGTCACACGAAATGGGGTTAGATAGTATAGATACTGGGAAGTAATTAGTAGTAGTTTGTAATATAATGGACATTCATATTCTTTTTTTACAAGACATAAAGATATCGTTGGATTTTTGTAGGTGTTTGCGTTGCTTTTGGATCGGTCCTTCGAGTCCAATCAAAAAGGATCTCTTTGGTACGAATCGATGTATTAGTATGAATCGATTGAGTTAAGAGAAATTATGCGAGAAGATTGACGAGGGTGTATATCTTGTGAACTTTTCTTATTTTGCTGAAATTGAAATCTAGTTTTTTAAAGTCATACAAAATGTCCTTATATTTTCTTATTTTATTTCTGTTACTTTAGATTGGCTAGTCAAAAATAGTCGAATAGAATCGAATCGCTGTTTCATCAAAATCAAGGAGATACTTTTATCCCAATATAGATCCCGAGATAGGTATTACTACGCATCAATTAGAAGTTAATTGAAATATTCGAAACTACTATTTTACTGTAAGTCTAAACTGTTAACTTCTTTACTGTGTACTAAGTACCATTTTAAAACTCAACACCTATTTCGAATTTCATCCCCTAGCTATCAAGATCGAAGTCATCTAGCCACATTTAACATATCCCACCAACTCACCAGTGAATCCAAGCACGCAGTCGCACTTGTAAGCATTGAGTCTGTCATGGCAGGTGCCGCCATGTTGGCAGGGGTTAGAACTGCACTCATCGATGTCCCGTTCACAACGTTGACCTGAGAATATTACACAGAATTATTATTTATTGATAAAATGTACATTGATTGTCATGTACAAAGGTACTGCTTATTTCGAAATTTCTTATTTATTTATTGTTTATTGACCACAATATTAAATTACGGTGCAATTGGTAAGCTTAATGCTTAATGCATTCTCTATCAGCTAACCAAGTACAACCAGGCCAAAGAGACACATGAAGGACGGTATAAATTATTTCTTCTAGCAGACCTGCGACCGGATAAATAAATTCGAGAGCTAGGCGTGTACACACAAAGCTAAAATTTAATAGTACATTTATACATATAATTGACTTGGAAATCGCCCTCGCTTTGCTTCGGGAAAAATAGTAAAAAAATATATATTTAGCCTATGTCACCCGGGGATAGTGTAGCTTCCCAACAGTGGAAGAATTTTTCAAATCGGTTCGGTAGTTTCGGAGCCTATGCAATGCAAAGAAACAATCAAATCTTTCCTCTTTATAATATTAGTATAGATAACAGTATTAGTGTTTTGTGTGTTTAAAAAGTTAATTTGATATCCGTAAGAAAATCTATTCACGCAAATGCTGCAATGAGAAAATTCTTTTACAAAATAACTTTTTTCACAGGAAGGTTGAAGGCTTTATAACAGTCGAGTTGCAGTAACATTGATATTGTATTCCAGAAAGAAGCCTCACCTCCATATCCCGGCAAACAATGGCAGATGAACTGGTTGACTCCATCCTCACACGTCCCGCCGTTGATGCACGGGTTCGAGGCGCACTCGTTCACGTCCGACAAACATCTGCAATGGAATAATAGTGAATTTGGTATAAATATGGGTTCTAATGTTATACAATACAATTAGAAATAGGTCTCGTGATTGAATACTCGAAAAACAGGTTTCATAGTAATAGGAACGGTGTTATTTGAAAATACACTATGAAGAGATTTGCGTATAGCAACTGGTGTGCTGGCAGGTTTCTCCATTAGACATAATGCTAAAAACTGATTTATTACAAAACAAAAATATGAATAAAAACCCAAAAACAATTACTTAATTTTGCGCGAAAAGTTGGTCCTTCGAGCTGACCTCAAAATCACTCGCTGAAACCAAATTTAACGAGTCATATGTCATGACATGTAACCTTTCATCAAATAAGTGTTCTTACCTTGCGTCATAGTACTCTCTAGGGCACTCACATCGTCTTTCATTAAATAAGTGTTCTTACCTTGCGTCATAGTACCCTCTAGAGCAGTCGAACTGTCTTTCATTAAATAAGTGTCCTTACCTCGCGTCATAGTACCCTCTAGGGCACTCGCAGCGGAAGCCGTTGATGCCGTCGATGCACTTGCCACCGTTGGCGCACGGGTTGGACAGACATTCGTTGATGTTGGTCTCGCAGTGCTGGCCAGTGAAGCCAGGGATGCACTCGCATGTGTATCTAAAGAAACGGATATTTAATAGCTAGGTTTTGTGTGTTATACTGATGATGTGAGTATTTAATTACCTGGCCAATTGGAATGTTTTAACGCTTATCAGTATATCAATGCATAATATAAAAAAAAACTACTGAACTATTATAAATGAGTAACTGAAACTATTTAAGATTCTAACAACAACATAGTTTTAACTTAAAAATAAGCAAAACTAAATTTAACATGCAGCAACAATATAAAAACAAAATTCTTAAAAATATTATATCATGCTACGTCAAAACGAAAAAAACTAATACAAAGCTAGTGATAATTAAAAAAATCTATTTCAACAGCGTTATGTAACATAATTCTATAACAAATTGCATTAAACTTTCAATCAGAGAAAATTATGGATGTCCGAAAAATTACGCAAAATTTGTACTTCTGCTATTTTAATGGTAAAGTGTACCTAACCATAAAAATAGTAGTGATTCAGTTGATAGTTTGGTCCAAAATTACTTTATGTTACTTTTTTAAAAAAACTAATTTTTATTTTTGAACAATTAAAAAAATGTAATTTGAGGTCACTTAATTTGCATGTTTTGAACATAATTATGGTCTAAATATTGATTGGGCCATATTTTTTTATTAAATAGGGATAAGAGTAATTGGCTCAAGTAGTGACCATTGTTGACGCAATTTTCCCTATAGGGGCCGTCCATTAATCACGTGATCTTTTTTAGCATTTTTTAACCCCCCCCTCCCCCTTGGTGATATTTAGTGAGGTTTAAGACTACCCCCCCCCCCCCTCCCCCAACATCACGTGTATTTTTCCTTTCTTATACTCTGCAAAAAACAGATCACCTACTTTCGACATTGTTTTAATCCAAAACATGCCGAGCCGGTAGTCAGTGGCGGCGCGTGAGGCCTTCGTTCGTTGCCTGGCAACGGCAAGTCAAAGTCACACTACACGCTGCTTTTCTATTTAAAAATCGCGCGTTTGACGAAAAAATAAATACACGTGATATCTTACTACACCCCCCCTCCCCCTTCGTGATATTTTCGTGATTTTTGTCAAACCCCTCCCCCCCCTTTCAAGCCTCACGTGATTAATGGACGGCCCCATATACGGCATTCCATGTAGCCCTTTCCTTTACCAATAAAGTAAAAACAAACAAAAATTTGTCTTGCGTGAGTTTTTGGACATCTTACACAAACATGCTGAAACACAAAACCTCATGCTAACAAATACTGGACACTTACTCAAAATAATTGTTGCTGCATGTCAAAAAAAAGAAAAAATATTTAATGAAATACTAAAAACAGTTTTATACTTAATAGGTTCAAGGTATTACAAACCAGAATAATAAAATTCAATAAACAACGAAGAAAAACAAAAAAAAACAAGCGAAGAAAAAAAAGGTTACAAAAAATCTATCTATAGTATATTTTACTGGTATTTATTAACAAACTTCACTAAAGGAGTAAAAATTTCAGCCCTCAATTTTCAGTAATAATTTTAGTGGATCTTATCAGAGCAAATTTCATTGAAGTCGGTGATTTTTGGTAAAATTTTGATTATTAAAGTAATATAATAATTGAGAGTTGGTATAATGTTGATTGATGATACGCTGAAAACTAACCTGTTAATCCCATCGATGCAGGTAGCGCCATTCCTACACGGGTTGGAGTAGCATTCGTTGACGTTGATCTCACAGTTGCGGCCCGACGTGCCCGGCTTGCAGCGGCACTGGTAGCCATCTATCAGATCCTCGCAGTGCCCTGCAACGTACAACCGACGCTTGTTTATGCTGCCCTGGTACTTGCTATTATTGCTGGTGGTTAGGCTTATGATACACTGGTACTTGTGTTATAGTATAGTGCACTTCTTATGTTAAGTATCCCACAAACAGATACTATTATTACTCATAATACCCTGGTATTGAAATATAGTGCATTTTTTATTCTGTCAAAACTGAGGCAAATGAGGTAGACTTCACATTTAAAACATTACTGAGATATTGTGGAATGCAATATTTTTGTTTTATCGAAGCAAGTGACAATAAATTACTAATGATGAAACTTAATAAAAAGAAAAAGGATACAAATCTCTGTAGCTACCACTTTACTTCTCATTTTCACTTCTCTTTATATCCCTGATATCCACTGAAATCCATTGCAAAAATTCACTAATTCCTTTCGCACTTTTATATCTACTTGAATCCATCTTTTTTCCTCCTTCCCCCCTGCGTATCTCTCTATCTCTTACCTCCAAACTGACACGGGTTGGACTCGCATTCGTTGATCTGTGTCTGACACACGCGGCCCGTGTACCCCGGGTGACAGTTGCAGGTGAAGCTATTGTCCCCGTCGATGCACTCGCCGCGGTGGCACGGCGCGGACAGACAGTCGTTGATGTTGGTCTCACAGGACATACCTGTAATTAATGTTAAGTTAGGTGAAAAGGCTTTTACTAAGTTAGTGCGCTAATTATTCTGTACTTGAACGCCGTTTGCAGGTGCAAACCCACCTTCGTGAAAGCAGTACTTAATTAGATTATCAGATGTAAAAAATATATATCGCACCTTCGGTGCAACAAAGTCACGAATAGCCAAAACTGTAAAATTGAGTTAGTATGCCAAATTGTCTATAAAACAAGCATTTTACCTGAAACTGTAGCAAAAACTATAAACAATTAATAGTATGTATATTTTTAACCTATTACAGATAGTAATCCAGTAATATGAAAATAAATGCGAATGTGAAAAAATCTTAAAGTCCTCTCATGTTAAATTACAAAAAAGCTGTTGTGCCTTTGTTGCACCGAAGGTGCGATATATTGTGTTAAAAATCTACGTGGGAATTTATTTGATTTTATTGTGAGCCAAATGTACAAAGTTATTAATATCAAAAATTAAAAAGAAAAAATCAAGAATTAAAAAGAAACTAATGATAAAGGCGATCCCCAATTTTCGGCCCCGAACCATATGCTATATCTGTGCTAGAACATCGGACTAGACAAGAGTAAACTATATACCAAAAAATTCGTCTTATTTATAAGATAAACATATTTAAATCTTAGCTTCAGCTGCTCTTGCCAAATGAACAAAATAATGCAAAAAAGTTTTCACAGTATTTACCTCATTACATACGATTTTATAATCGATTGAATCGATTGATAATGATCGATTGATGGAACATAATAATATATTTTATGTATTATTTAGTGATTATAATTATAATATTAATTTATTTTTTACATATTTTCGTATTCCATATAAATCAAAACTATGTAATATATTATAATTACCATTCAATCGTTACGCTAATTTTATTAAATTACATTTCGAATATTTTGACATCGATTAATCGATTGACAACAATGATGATGTAATCCCTAATAATGTCATTTTGGTAACCATAGTATTTATAAATAACACCAAGTCACTGTATTGTCATATTTGTCATCGATCTTTCATCGTTCTACGCGTGTTCTTGTATATTTTTACTATCAAATATTTTCAGCGTATTTGGAGTCCTATTTACTATTGAAACTCATCGACACGTACACAGTGATTTTAATTTTCTATTGTATTCGCTTTCGTACTTGTGTTTTGGTGAATGTGTTTCGCAGTTTCGCTACAATTTCTTGCAAACCAATACTATATGAATATGGACTCCTTAATCGCCTGTTTTGTGACTGACAAAGGTTCAGAATAAGTCCTGAACACTGGATAACGTACCCTATACATCTTTAGAAGATCAGGAAGTTGCTGTGGCCATACTTACAATGAGTATATTATGGTATCTTGATTGGGCAAGGTACTAACGAAATATAACGCCTCCTGCACAACTACACGAAATATTAATATATTATAATGATAACTAATAAAATCTCTTGAAATATGCAATAGCTTTTATTATACAACCTTTTTATGACATTTGTTTTGGGTGAAAACCATTGAAGTAGTAGAATTATAATAGACACCCGCCAACGTAAGTGTAACATACATATTAAATAGCACTGTGACACGAGTATGACATAATCATAACCTATAATTAAGGTGATTCGTTCTAGGATTTCCTTAGTTGGCCATTGCTGGCAGCCGTGAAAATTGGAGAAATTTAACTTTTTGCAATAATCTAATTAACAGCCAATTTCCAGTCTTGTCTACTTAGGCCTGAGTTTCTATGGAAACTGGGGTTCTCCTTTAGACAATTAAGTGACTTTCGCTCACAGACACTATTAATATCTCTTTATCATCGCATCATTTAACTCTCCGATAACAGATGGCGGTGTAATCAACTTACCCGTGTACCCTGGAGGGCACTCGCAGGTGTACCCGGCGATGGAGTCGTGGCACGTGCCGCCGTTCCTGCAGGGACTGGATGCGCAGTCGTCGATGTTCACTTGGCAACGGGCTCCCGTGAACCTGTAGAGGAAAATTATGTTTTTATTGACAAAAATGATGGCGTTGGGAATGAAGAAGTTAAAGGTGATGGAATATTTTGACTTATACATAAGTAACCAAATAAATATTAGAAATGGAAAAGGAAATATGGAAGTAGTTTTACTTGCATTCTAAGTAACAAGTCCAGAAGTGGACCTCTAAAAGCTGATAGATATATGGATGATAAACTAACTATACAAATATAAGAATATTTATCACTAACAGAAAAATTGCCTATGGCATACATTTAAAAAGTTGCAGAATATATTTTGGATCCATAAACATTTTATTTAGCTACCTTTACACACATTCGTATTAGAAAAAGATCTAAACTTATGCCTGAAAGGGATAACTAATAAAAGATTCAGAATTGGACCTAAATATTAAAAACGACTGTATTTAAACCAAGTCAAACACTGAAACAGAGCGATACATACCCTATAACACAGGTACACCTGAAGGCGTTGATCATATCGTGACAGACTCCGCCGTTCAGACATGGATTGTTCGCGCATTCGTCTATTTCCACCTCGCATTGAGTTCCGGTGAATCCTAGAAAAACAATAAAATATACACATTACCATCAATACATTATCATTACATCAAATACTTCCATGATACACACACATTCAAACTTGTATCCCCTAGGTAACAAGACAATTTCTAATCTATATTGATGATTATTTCGAATTAACCGACTAATAGGTTTTCGTTAACGTCTATTCAAAACCAGTTTATCATTGGTCCTTCGAGCTTTATCGTTTATCAGCTAAATATCTATAAAACCAGTAAACCATATAGGGAAATCAAAGAGGCAGTAGAATTTTATCGCAAATCTAAAATGACCGGTAAAATTGTACTATATATCAGTGGAACGTTAAATTGTAATTAATCAACGCTGAACTTAATCACCAATTACCGTAACTTAAGTAGAACATTTCAATCACAAGCTACTTAGATTAGATCAAAATAATTAATGTTTGTCTGTTTTGTTTTATCTTACTTTTTTATGTAAAGTACCTATTATGAACAATCGACATTCAAGTTACTTGATGTTATCGTCACCCATGGCAGCATCACCAACGCTTTACCGACCCAAAAGAAGTGTGGAGGATACGCGTTATTGAAATTAATACGATCTTGGGTATCATTTATCAAAGCTTTCAACATGCTGACCATGTGCAATAGAAATAGTATTTTATAAATTTTATTAGTGTTTAATCCTAATCGTATCTACGAGTATAATACGATCAAAATTAAAGTAACGTAATGAAAATCAAACAGCCCACGCGATCATTTCAGTAAATATAAGAGATTCCTTATACATTGAGGTCTTATCATAACATCTAAGGTTATCTGTAAGCTAGGTTGGCTATCACACCATCTTAAGACAGGTTTGTATCAACTTTCACATAATGATGTGTTATAAATTGCACTCTGAACAAGTTTCATATTCATTTGAAGTGCTTAATAAAACTATTTAAATTTACCTAAATGTTGTCGGTATAGGTAAGTTCTGCCAAACTGAATATTGACACTCTATAAGATTTAAGTCAGGATTTACGAGCTATCCATATTTTGTAAAATTTCACGTGAAATTGAGTTGCTTCAAGCTACATTACGCTTCAGTTTGAATTTATTGAGCGATACGATTACATCTTATTTGTACATCTACGACTCTATTTGAGAAATATTATAGAGGTACTTACTAAAAACAAGCGAGAGGTACAGGTATTGGGGACAAGAGAGGACGAGAAGAGACTTGATAAAGTTTGATAGGTTAAAGAAGTTTATTGGCCAGCTTCGAGTGAATAAATAAACTATAATAATAGTCGCGGTATTGATTTTGAAATATCACAGAGAAACCATTTCTTTTAACCTTACACTTATAACCAATTGTAGTCAGTTAACCTGGCAAAGGTTATGGTTTATGATGCTGGGAGCAAACATCACGTTTAAACCGAGTGCGAAACACGGTGACCAAAGCACCTTTCATTACGTGTAACAAGCTATAATTCAAATCACCATTATCTGGTTAATACGTTACGCAAGAGCTTTTCTACGGCTTGGCCTATTGAGAGTTTATCGCTGTATCAACCGAAATGCTGAGGGGGGAGGCCACGCCCAATGCGCGGGCGCATGTTGCGGACCTTTGGTTGTCGTAGAGATTAAACGGACGGCGATTTTGCAGGTTCTGGCTTTTCAACTTGTTTCAAAATCTAAAATTTAAATGTTGACATTAAATTACATGGTCATGGGAACATTATGAAGTCTGATGTTTTTGCAAGTTTTGATAAGCGGTCGATGAAAATGTAATGGATTTGGATGACCAAACAACAAATATTATTAAATTTGAAGTTACCCTGACTTTCTGGCATACCACAGTTTCATTCCTAACCTAACACTGAATCCTAGGTATTCCAAATTCTGATACCTTGATAATACCTCCTGTTTTATCAAGGGGGATACTCCCAAAGAAACAGAATTCAAGCTACGAGAAGTTGCCAGTGCAATCCTTTTTCTCTTCAAATGGACAGTAGCTATTGGCCCTAGCGGCCATTACAGTCAGGCCATGACACGGTCAGTGCAAGCGAACCTACGGTCATCCCGCTCCCGTCTCCAACTTAAACGGTGGTCCACCGTCACGATTTCGGATCACAAGCCACAATAGGAATGTCCGGCGCATGCTAATGCGGCTTTATGTGCATATTTGAATGTGTAATGTTTAGACTGCCAGCTGGATACGCCTGCGATATTTCGTTGGTGACTGCTCTTTATCGAAACATTTCCATGTCAACAACCTGAATACGAGTAACTTACTTTAAATTCGACTTTTTTATTATTATAATAGATGCTGTAGACGTTATTATCTGATCTGATATCTGTGGTATTATCATAAACGAGTCAATACGCGATCGCAGACGCGTTTACACGCGTTATATTGGTGTTTCTTAAAAGGCCAAAGATGTTGTTCTCAAATAATGATAAAAGTTGCGGCTTGGTAAATGTTTGTTCTTCTGGTATAGACTTCTAGAAAGTATTGGTAAGAGTAAAATATTGAGGTCTTTATAGATAGGTATCTGAATGGATAGAGCTTTTTAAAAAAGGTTTTCATTTAAAGGCCAAGATGTAGGAAACTTTGTTAAGTTGGATATACCTACTAACTAATATTGAATAAAATTCATTCATGGAAACATGCAACTATTCAAGTCTATTGAAATCATAATTGTAAACGATTTATTAATCTTGCTAATACCTATTAATGATATTATTTTTCATTTGGTCTTGAGTATAATTCTTTAAAATAACGGTAGTTTCGTGCAATTCCATTTGCTTTTTTTTAAGATTAAGGTAAAAGATAATGGAAATTCTCCTGAAGGAACATCGTTTAATACAACAGGATTTAGTATATTTTTACGCATAATTCATACACGTCGAATCGAATACATATTCTATCAGTCGTCAATCTTTTTCCTTCGCTATGCCTGCATGTGGACGTAAATCAGTTGACTCAAACCAGGTTCCTTTTATAGGATAGAAAAAGAATCCGAGCTAAGGCTGGGAGTTTTTATTCAAATCTGGCAATGGGCAAGCTACCATACATGTAGCGTTGCGTCAAGCAAAACCTAAACCAGTTTTATGGGTAGGTTTGCTTTTGTAGAAGAAAAAATGTGGCTTAAACAGATTCCTGTGTTTGTGACATTCTTTCTATATTATTTTCTTTACCCATTTCATCCATGCAATGTAGTTTTGCATGGTGTTTGGTAAATTTGGTAACATTTTCTTTGCTGATGAAATTTAATTTCATTTTCATGTGCCATAAGATTTTCTTCCTAACCTAGTAATCTGTGCTAGTAATGCTAAATAGCATATCTCTAAAAAGTGAGACACTTTCGCTATGAAGTAATATTTTAGTCTGCAATGTATAGCCATAATTATTTGAAATTATTCAAGACATAAATGGGTATGGGAAACAATTTTATTACAAAAAGTTCATTAGTTTTATCAACTAGTTTGTTCTGTTCAAATGCGTTATTTTTTATCATATCCCTAACGGTTGCGTCCGAAGAAAAAGCGAGTGCAAAGGCCTCGTCGACATGTTTTAATCCATAAAAAATTATAATGTCGTATGGCGGTCTGCGTTTGCCCTTATTAGTAGACTAGTCACTAGTGCGACAAGTCTGCGCTCAGTCGCGCGTGAGATACGTGGTTACGCGACCGCGAGCAAACGTCACATGTTATATGTGCTCCCATACACAGAAGGGACGATTCAATTCAGCATCGTTACACAATACGTCAACGTGCTCGATAAGCTGCCGGATTGGAGAGTAACGCGGTCGTAGTTGAGACGTAGGTGTGTAGGTGAATATTTATCCGGTCGGGTTACCCGAAGGGCGGTTCCAATGAGTGGTCTCGTCTCACTGGATCATTGCGTTCGCTGTAGGCATGGCACATTTCGCGTATCGCTGGTTTTATCGCTCGCGATAAAAGTTTCGCGTGTCGCGCGAGCGACATGGAATGGAACGCCCTGCTACATATCGCGACCGCGATAAAATTTCACGGCTCCATATCACGCGACTCACGAGTAGTCGCGAGTCACCGGCCAAGCTACATTATATACCTATCACAGAATTCCATCGTGCGAAAGAGAGAAAGCAATATTTGTGATTTGAGCAACACAGTGCCATCAGCTTGAAGAAAGAATTTGTTTATGTGAAATTGCATCTTATTTTCAACGGCATTAGACTTTAGTTTGTCTGATTTTTTTAACTTGCTACGTTACAAAAACTTCAAATGAAAATAAGTCTTGTTTTAAACACAGTAAGGTTTTTATAGATACTATGTAGATACTTGAAATTGTTTTTAATGCTAAAATCAAGTCGTGATTCGTGATAATCATGATACGGTGAGATTTTACTTCACTCGTAATGTAATTTTTACTTAATAGTAAAGTAGTATTAGTAGTAAAGTAGATAACTAAATTTTAAGTAAATTAATACGTGTAAACAGACAATTTAGTTACTTTTTAATTTAAACCTCCAATTAATCTACAGTTTTTTCTTAATCTTTATATTACTAGCGCCATCTATTTTATTCGCTGCGTAATAGATACCAAACTTAGGAATAAACCGTCTACCATCAAAAGATGTCTCTGACCAAAATACACTTTACAAAGTCAGAAATTAAAAATTATTATGAGTTCAAATATGCTACCGATGACCATTTAAAGAGATTAAAAAAAAATATGTACGATTTTAAAAATAAACATGAAACTGAAAATCAAGAGTATGTGCAAATTGAAAACGAGACAGTTTTGTTAGAAATTGTGTAAAGGAGATGTTCAAAAGTGGTCCTTTATTCCGAAGAAATTTGTACAGCCATAATTTATATTTCATTTGAAAGCATAATATTTTTTAATCTACTTAAAATTTTAAGACGTATATTTTATTGATCCTCCATATTTTGGAAAATTGATGAAATATATTCATCATAATTTGAAGGTGGAAAGAAACGCAAAGGATTTTTTCTAACAGGTACATACGTCCTTTTCACGAATTATGAACATATCTGAGGCCCACCTATTATATTATTATGTTTTCAATACATAACTATTATATTTAACTTTGTAAATCGGTGTTGTAAATGTATTAAATAATAACATTAATTGTAAACCAAAATCATGAAAGTCATGAAACGAAACGACATAGATCCTAGTCTATGATCCTAGTTTGATATTAGTAACTGTCAGTGTAGAGTGTCAAATGTCAATTAATCAAATTCAATTGTCAAATGTCAATATTGGACTGAACCATGAATATATTACTCTAACTGGATAAGTAACTTTGCAGAGATACCTGAAGATTGATGACATCATATCAGAAGTACCAATTTTGTATTGTGTCCATGTTATCTATAGTCCCAGGATATATCATTCGATTGTGATTTTTTATAATGATATAAAAAAACATCTAAGATTAATAACAAATATTATTATAATATAGATGTACCGTAATTGTGTACCTTTATTTTCAATTTACTCTTAATGCAATAAATTAAATTCGGTAATTTTGAAGAAATTCAAATAAAATGATCTTCAGGTACCTCTACAAAGTTACTCATCCATTTAGAGTAATACATCCATGATCAAAACAAAATGTCAACGTTAAATCATCACTCAATGTCACTGTCAGTGTCAGGTTAGAGTTGCCAGAACTTAAAAGTGCCCAGTGTGGCTAGCTTTTTATCTATCTACGGAAATTCAAACACAAATAAAAAAGGAGGGAGGATGCTTTTTTTATTTTCATAAGCTTGTCACAATCGGAATAATTTTCACTTTCTCCACATCCAAGTTTTGTTTTTGTACAAATTTAGGATCAGCCCCCATACATTTTTGAACATCTCCTTTGATTTACGAATACAAGTATAATTTTCTTACTATTTTATGTAGTTTTTAAGAAAAGCTGTAGATTTACAGTAATTTAAGTAGAATTTTACAGTTTTCTACAGCTTTTTGAAAGCTTCTTTACAGTTTTAATGTCTATTTCCGACGATACCATGGATATATTACTCTAACATTGATATGTTACTCTAGAGTAATATATCCATGGAATCGTCCATGGACCATCGCAGGTCTTTAGTCAATAGTATTTGATGAAATTCTCCTCAACTAAGCTGAAGGGGTAATTTTCCTGACTTAGTTGCATCTGACGATGCTTACGTGCACTGCATACTTCATTGTTATCAGAAGAGCTTCGAAGAACTCAAATATAATTCATTGGCCATCCAGAAACAGTATATCACGCACTAATAACACTTAAAACATAATTAATACGACACATATGAGTTCACATATACGCTTTACTTACAATAAACGACGCTACAATGGTCTTTTATTAAACAATAAATTCATAAAACAAAAGAAATCAATGATACATCCATCGCGAAATAGTACTTTTTTAAATTACCATAGTAAATAGCACATATTACTATACTTGTAGCAAGTAC
This sequence comes from Thymelicus lineola, assembly GCA_963932265.1. Classification (NCBI taxonomy): domain Eukaryota; kingdom Metazoa; phylum Arthropoda; class Insecta; order Lepidoptera; family Hesperiidae; genus Thymelicus; species Thymelicus lineola. The sequence goes on from OZ010685.1 coordinate 2,436,216, forward strand.
ACGTCATGGCATAGAATACTTTTCCACGAACTTTTTGATGCAATCGATCGAAAAAATCAATTTAGGTAGTGAAAGATATCGAAAAGATGACCACTATCATACTTGTAGAGCGTCTTAAGACCATTAAGACCTTTTTTTTTCGCGCTCACCTCTATTAATTAAAAAACCTAATACTGAGTTGGCAGCACTGTGAATAATGAATCAACATGCGATAAGTCACTATAACTGCGACATAACTATCGCTAATAAATATCGCGGTTGCGCGATTTATCACAGGTGATATAGCAGTGACAAAAAAAAAGAACTTCGCGACGCGATCGCGAAATAAAAGTAGCGATATTTCCCATCGCTAGTTCGCTGACATCTTTTGTGTACTTGACAATGCTTCGGGTTTACGGACATTATGTGCTGCAGCCTGCAACGCAATTAATACGTATGCAGATACGTGGAGATTGCGCACTCAGCAACCGGCTTTCGGTTAATGGACTGATTTAAATGATTCCTTTAACGGTGTAATCGAGTTGTTTTTTTATTTTCTACAGAGGCGGCTTTGAACACGCTACCCGTTCTTGTCGGGACTTGTTGAGTTGATATTGCATCTCATAAATCTTTTTAAGGTTGTCGGGTTTCTCAGAAAATTTTATTCTTACCTTTTACTGTACATACTGAAACAAATTATTGAAGCATCTACCTACCCAACACACTTCAGCCTTATCAACCTTTACCAGCTTAAATTGGCATGCAAAATCCACAATAAGTAATGAATGTAATCTTAATATCAATAGAAATGAAATAATATTATCAAGTAATATTTTTATAGACCCTATCCGTGTAAAGATGTAGGTTGCAAGGACGGTAAGGCCAATAGATGGCACCACTTGTACTAAACGGACTGTCCGTTTTAATAGTTTTTCCCTCAATACAAATACAATCTGAATCTAAATCTCGCGTCGTGGTTCTAAGATGCTACATAAAAAATATTATTATTCAGTATTATTTGCCTAAATAGGTACTACACTTACCTACTCATACATGTAATGTAAACCTTAAGTACATAATTATAAACACTCTTTTTATCAGGAAGTAAAATTAACAAAATAAAACAGAGTTGAGTGATCTAAGTACTTTACGGGAAACGTAAAAAATTTAAGTGGGTATCAAGTAACCACAAACAATAACACGCAAACTTGCTAAATGATTATTATGTCACTACAAAAAATGACTCTTATTACAATGGAATAAGGATCGAAATGGGGGTCAATATACGTACGATGCGCGAACGCACCGCTTCCGTGTATAGACAAAGAGCCCTCTAGTCGACATGGGAACATAGTTTGACTCAGGGTTGTCAATGAATAATTTATGAGTATATTAAAACAAAATCATATTTGTATGTACACAAATGGTATATGATTAGATCTCTATCGAAGAACTGATCTCTTAGTGACTGAGATATGGAAACAATTTTTTTTTATTACTGTACTTATTAATTAATGATGATGGAGCAAAAATGCAAATATTGTGATTATTCACGAATTCATAAAAGTGATATTCCCTGTTTTTATAAGTATTCAAGGAGACCAGTCGTGTAATGATTATATTATTTTAATGAGTGTGAGACCTAAGTTAATAAACAAAAAATTGTTAATTAATTATATTTAGATATTTTTAATATTAAATGAAAAATTAAAAAACACTTTTAAATGAGCTAATTGTAATATATCTCTTGGGATTTTGCCTCATTAAGCGTAAATCAGCTATTAAAACCAACCAGACTAAATCGTATGTAGAACATAGACACTATCGTAATTAATTTCTTGAATCCTATGGGTTATTATTAGGATTTTGAATTGTGAGCTTCGGGAAAGGGTTTGTTAAACATGGAGTTAAGGAGACGGATGGATAGCCAATACGATAGATAAACAAAGAAAAACTAATGGCCAAGTTTCTGGTAATAATTGTTTTATTAGCCGTTTGTTGCGACAGCCCTAGCCTGTTATGCTTATCAAACACTAACTGCCTGTATATTCCCATTTAGTGAATGAAGTTTCATACAAGCTAGGCGTTCTTCAGCTCTAGTTATATAACACTGATTTCCCCAAGCCCTCAAACAATTGTCGTCCCTTTCGCACGCTCGTCTGTCTCGGTAATCACTGTCATTTAGGAACAAGATGTGTCCCGCGCTAGGAGGTCCCGCATACTTACCGTTAGCATGCAGACGACCTAACAAATTGTTTCCGAGGTGCTTATGATGCTGACAATTGGTGTGGTACAACTTATTTATTTGTATTTAAACCGTCTTTGCCATTTCTCTTTTACAGACAAACAATTGAAGAATGCGTCGCCAACCAACTTTGAAGAGAAGAAAACCAGTAAGAGTCGTCATCATCATCCTGCCCATTTCCCAATTAATTTCCCAGTAAGAGTACAAGTAAAAAATGTTCTTCACTAGTAAATGCACTTACCAGGCATACAGACGCATCTGAAGGTGCCAGGGTCATCGAGACAGGAGCCATCGTTTCTGCAGGGGTGACTCTCGCACTCGTTGACATTGGTCTCGCAGCGTGGGCCAGTGAACCCCACGGAGCAGTTGCAGGCGAACGAGCCCGGGGTGTTGACGCAGATGCCGTCGTGCTCGCATGGTGACCCTGGAAGAGATGGTACATTAGTGCAAAGCTACTGTTAAGCGGCACGATAGATCAAATTTAGTTGCAGTGGTCATGGGGAATTTTCCTCTGAAACACTCAACAATGAAATGAAATGAAATGAAATGAAATGAAATGAAATAATCTTTTATTCATGTAGGTATCACTGATACTCTTATGCACGTCATTTTTTCAATCTACCAGCTTTTCGGAAAGGTGCTTTGTCATGGAGGAGAAGAAAAGCCGTAAAGAAACTCCTCAGCACATCTTTTAAAAATAAAACTTACAAAAATAGGTATTCTCTAACCTGTGCAGAACTGGTTGCCTAGCTAGTCATTTCCAAACATCCTTATCATTTAAATATTCATTTATGCTATAGTAGCCCTTGCCTAAAAGCTGAGCCTTTACACGTTTCTTAAAAGGTTGCACCGGTAAGTCACGTATTTGTTTTGGGACTTTATTATAAAATTTTATACCTAGTCCCATAAATCCAATGGCTAAGTGCCCCAATAAAGATACTCAATACTCAAATTTTTATTGCAATCATATAGTGGATACATAGGTGTTAGTGTTTACATCTTTTAGAGGCACATATGAACCCTAATTAGGGTATTGCAATGTAGTGGGAGTTAATGTCTATTAATGTCATTTTTGTAAATAATCTTTGAGGTTATAATAACACTTATTTATAAGGTATTGCTTTAATTGGGTTAAGAAAGAAAATTGGGGAAAGATAGTTATTTGACCGCGTTTTCTATTTTCAAACTTTCTTTCTTGACACGCAATAATCTTCCATCATTGCATCTCTTTACTTCAATATCTTATCATCAGTAAAAATTTTGTAATAGAACAAATCAGCAGGCAATAAAAATAATTCACCTAATTCTACAAACTATACCTTAAACATCTAAATAGTAATTCAACAGATAACTTACACTCACCCTGCTCGCACTCGTCAATGTCCTCAGAGCAGTCGAGGCCCTTGTACCCTGAGGCGCAGGAGCAGGTGTAGGAACCGTTGATGGGGCTGGTGTCGCAGATGGCGTCCGCGTGGCACGGGTTAGAGGTGCACGCGTCGTCCAGGTGGCAGAGGAGACCTGACGAAAGGAGAACATGATGAAGAAGAAGAACAAGAAGACTAGCACAAATGCTTACTAACGCGTCCTGTAATTTACCTACATTGAAGCACCGTGATGGGGGTAGTTATTACTCTGGTGCCGTTTCGGCCTAGACGGCCTAACGTCAAGGGATTCAACCCATATAAACCCAAATTACAGTAAACAAAACTCACCAGTCTTCCCCGGCGTGCACTTGCAGTAGAAGGCTCCAACGCGGTCGATACACGTGGCACCGTTGAAGCAAGCAGCGCCAGCGCAGTCATCGATGTTCACGGAGCACTCGGGCCCCGTCCAGCCGTTCACGCAGATACAAGAGAAACCGCCCACCGAGTTGGTGCACGTTGCCCCGTTCTGGCAGACTAGAGGCCTGGGGAAATAGAAATTATTAGGAACTAACGAAGCTGAGTATTATACTCACTAATACGAGCCCTTTGGGCATTCCCAAGATCATTACAGAACATTCTAGAGTTAAAGGGGTCTTAGGTTCTTTGTCGAATATTTTTCCAATGTATCCCTCCATTGTTCTATTAAACAGTAGAGGAGCTAAAATATTATAAGTCAATTTCTAAAAATTAAACACAAAAAGATATTGAACATAATAATTAAACATTAACAATAGCAGTTTAACTTCAAAATATCTAATGGTAAGACGTCATTAAAACAAATCAATTTGTCTAAACAATAGCAAAACTTAAAATATACATGAAACGAAGCAAAAGAAAAAAAATTAAAAGAGGTAAAGCTTTGAACCCACTTTCGTACAAAACTTGTGTTGATTATCAAAAACTGGAAGTATAACTACATAATTCAGTAAAATTAAATACGGCAAGTAATTGTAGACAAAGCATTCATAAAATCCAATGGTGACTTTTTGCTCGAATTTATGCTGCTTGTTCGGGTAGGTACGTTTCCTCATACCTTAATCTCAAGTTCATCGGAACTCGAGATATCTCAGTCGGTTACATCTTCGGTCCTTTCGAGATTAACTTTATAAACGCACGACACAAATGAAATGCTGAACATTTCATTTGAAATTAACAAAAAACACCGACCGCTCGTTTTGAGCATGCCTGCTTTCGTAAACCCTTTAAATATCACTTATAAGCGCATGCGCAAATGTTTGCTTAAAAACATAATTTGGCGACGGGAATTTTTCTTTATTTTCTCGTTTTGCTGGTCAGCCAAATTAGTAATTTATTAACCCAAGAAGATTTAATGAACATCGTAAGTTAGAAAAAATATCTCCAAGATAAAAGATTGATTACAATATATAATTATTCCTTAAATCTTAAACAAAGTAACTGATATTGTGTTGAAATAAACAGAATCCTAGAAAGTATGACAAAAACTTCTCATTTACAAGCCTCTATCTATCTTTTGGGTCGTGTTTTATCTACCAAACGGGATCGATTCCCCGATTGGGAAGAAAGTAATTTAGGTGACAAATATTTTTTGAGTTTGATAAATTATTTACAGTAATGTTTTCGTTATATTCATCCATACTGCATAGTAAACTCAAGTGATTTCAACCGCGCTTATTTTGTATAACTTTATTTATTAAAAAAAATAACAAAAGCAACGTCGCTCAGGTAAGTTTGCCCCGAGCCAATCGAACCCAAACGCCTCGTCCAAAGTCTAAGTCGGGTCTATTGTTCGATATATTGCGATAAGCTGAATGCAAAAGGCTGGATTTCGTAGCATTTGTGCGACCCGGTCCAAATCGGCTAACGGTCGAGGCGCGGCCTGCGCGTGCGCAGCAATATCAGATCCCGTAACCCAGTACCATTGCTGCCGATATTAGTATTGATAGGATTTTCTATAACTCTAAATATATAATGCTAGACCTAATAAGCTTTTGTTCTCAACTCGGCTGATTATGGTTTAGTACCGTTAGACTAGTTAGAGCTGGAAACGAAAACGTGATCTTGTTTGCTCTAATGTTATCTGAACGGGAATAAATTTATTCTGGGTCTGGTAATAATATCGAGCGTTTGTAGCCGCGGCTTGTGTCATAATTTGCATGTGATTAAGCCACTTCACCTGCAATAGGACAGTTTTCAAGGATTTCTGCATGAAACCCTTATTTTCTTTGCAAAGTAGGCGATTTCCAGTTCCTGTCACTATTTACTATTTTTGCATTGTCTTACTTCTTGTATCTGACACTTCTATTAAATATATCGAACATTTACAGCAACATCAAATATACAAATTACTACCCGAGAAAAATACCATGGCCACTCTCCAATCATGGTTTACCAATCTTGGGTAGGTTTCCCTTAACTAAAGGACCTATGGACTAGGATTCTCCGTTAATACTTTTGTGACAGACAAGAGTATCACATGGTCGTGATACTCTCCATCCAAGTCCAAATCGCACTGAAAGCTAAATATTATTATAAATCATTGACGCATTAACAGTTTAGGATGTCAAGTCAATATGTTAATTTGATAGCGAAACTGTCTTTGTTCAATATAATCTTTACAGCTCCCAACGCAGACTCAGTACAGTTTAATACTTCGCGATTTATTAGTGCTTAGGTAGGATTTACGACCGGGGAACCATTTTGAATATTAAATTGCAGTCACAGCTTGTTTTGGCCTGACTTGAGACATTGTGCAGTCGTTAGGTGCTATAATATTATTGGGTGCTAATCTCAGTTTTCTGTTTTTGAGTCCATTACTATTTTAACTTCCTAAGTTTATAGTTATAGCTTAGCGAAGTCATACATACGTAAACGTAATCCTATCTTTTACAGAGACTAAAGTATTTTTCTCTTTATGCCTTTATGATTCCTCTACGAATAGTGTGAACTTAACACTTTTTCAACAAATTACATCCAATGTTTACACCAGTGCATTACACCATATTAATAGCTAGACATGTAATGTTCATGCTATGTTCCCGACAAGTCTTTCATCTGGAAAACTAGTATAAAATGATTATGTTCGAGACAAAGTGGAACTTGATACTATCCCATGAAGGACAAGCGACTTTTCAGGACTCCTACATTGTATGCTACAAGATTATTACGTCGGAATGGGTTAATTCTTATCGTAACATAATTGTAGATCGTTCTCGATCAAAGTTTTGTAATGAAATAAAATGAAACGAAATTCAATGAAATGAAGTTTATTAATGAAATAGCAACGAACAAAAAAAGAGGGCGACTGGCACAACGAGTTAGGTGGCACTTAGTTAGACGGGAAACATAGGTTAATTTTACCACCACGAAGTTTATGTATGTTCACAAAAAGAGACAACAACATTTTTTATTAAATATAAGACAAACAAGAAGACAACTCAATGGTAAGTGCCGAAGACATCAGTAACACCATAGGCATCAACGATGATATTCCGGCTTTAAACATATGAAAAATAAAGACGATACACAATACAATAACGCTACACACTCATTGCTCTACACTAGGATTTCGGATGTCGTGGGTGCCATGGACAATACATAAAGACAAGAACACGCACACCCAAACCAAGAAAAAAAATTCAAATTTCCGCATCGCTGTGAATCGAACCCAGGACTCTCGGTACGGCGGTCCAGCATGGTAACCATTACGCCAAACGGGTCGCCTTTCTTCTATACTTCCTATAGCTTATAAATTATAGCTTCTATCCTTTAGACTCAATAGGAGCTGGTAAGTGCGGTGGCGGTGGCATTGAACTCTCGCGGAAGCGTTGCGGGTTAGCGGCGTTGGCAGCCGACGGTCCATCATCATTAATCACATATCACCGGGCACAGAGGACTTTCCTTTCGAAACGTAATGTCATAATGCGGTGCTGTCTGCATACAGATGCGTGGCTTTGTGTTATGGTCGCCGGTCGCGAATTGTTGGAGATGGACTCAGTGACTCCTAGCAGTTCATTACCATCATTATGACCACGGGAAAACGTGTCTAAAGCCCATCTGGTACCACCGTCAGTGCAACGAGGCCTCCAATCTTAGGGCCCCTGGACTCAGACCAGGAAACCTCGTTTTGAATTAGCTAAAATTCTCCCACATTTATAATGTTAATAAAACATTGCAACAAGACTTTATGGTGGAACTACCGGCTGGTCAGAGAATTACCGTTTTAAATTGTCTAACATTTAGCATGTTAGATTATTTATGATAAAGTTAATTTTTGAAAAACTTTCGAAACCTAATGAAAACCAGTAAAAAGAAACATTGAAATCTTTTGCATTTTACATCAAAAATTTTATTTCATTTTACAAAAAGTACCGTTTAGATTCTATTCAAAATTGAGAAAATGAGAGAAAATAATATAACGATCTCAACCATTTACCAATTTAATGTATAATATAATAATTAATTATATGTTGACTTGATAAAGCCTACAGTTTAGTTAGGTCCCCTGTTTCTTTTCTGCACCAGGGCATTTGGTTATCTAGCTACACCTCTAACCACCGTCCCAGATGCCCGAATGGTTGACGAAAAGGCTTTTATAAATAAGATTCCATAAAACTATACTGAAACTCCTCGAATCAATCACAAGTTTAAATAAAATAGTATTGAAAGTTGTCAGTTATGAACGATGGAGTATGCATAAAAATAATTGATTTTATTATTTTAGTTAAAATTGATGGCTATTGGATATAAAACATTGAATGATTTCAAGCTTCTTTACAAGGTCTGAGTGTGTTAGTTGAGTTCAGGGTACCAATGACTCATACAATAAAATAATAATAATGCAAATTAAATATAATACAGGCCAGTAAAAAAGGAATAAAACGTTCGTTTATGGAGCGAAGGGCTGCGCGCACGCAGAGTGTAGTTATTTATTATCTACGCGAAAGACGCGACTACCGACTGCGCCTGCGCATGTCCACATAATGATCCGTGCGTAGGGTTGCCAAATACACGAAAACACTCGATATGGGACAATGTGTATTTAAACCATAAACCTGTTCACTACTAATTGTGAGCACAGGTCAATGGATCAGTGGACCCACCAAGATTATTAAACGTGTGCTAAGCGAGGCCAAGTTTCTTTGGAACCAATTTGGAAACAACCGTCAATAACTTTTGACAAATTGTAATTATCCTTTGACCCGGTAATTAATTAATTAATTTCCCGAAGAATTCACGTAAAAGTACTGAACGGATTTTCATATAATAGGAAATAGGAAATAGGGTTCTTATTGTCCCAGAAAACGCGGGAAAAACCACGGGCATAGCAATAGAGGCATCGACGCTTGAAAGGAAAAATTGACTAAGCGACATTGAGCTTTACTTAACAGGAGAGCAGTTCAAAGTTGGAATTTTTATAAAAAAAAACCATACATTTTTTTGTAATCCTTGTTACGACGTTATTCTTACTGTTTTGGAGTCCTTATTTTATCATCTATATTGTGGCACATACAACAACTTTTCTAAAAATTCAACTTTAAACTGCTCTCCTGTAAAGTTAGCTCAATGTCGCTTAGTTAATTTTTCCTTTCAAGCGTCGATATGGTTTTGATTTACCATTGACACCATGTCCACAGAAAACTAAGAACCAGCAGGCAACCCTCAATAAAATGCAACAACATTGTACTCGAGTGCAAAATTACCAAACAATTTTCTCGTAAAATTACACCGAAACTTTTCTCCAATTTCAAATTAATTTTGCGGAAACATTTAACATAATGGCCACACGATTTTAAAGTAACGTTTTAAGATATTACCGAATAATATTCGCCAAACGCATGTTTTTCTTTTAATCTGTAATTAAGTATATACAGTATTAAGCTCATTTTTATTTACTGGCAACTAAATTACACGATTAAAGAGCAACGACCTTAAATTTTGGGTACAGTATAACACGTTATTTATGTCTAGAAGTACAGAATGTTTTATAAACATAGATATACATATTTGCATATTAATAAAAAGATATTTCATAGGTATAGCAAACGGATCAATAATCTCCAGCTTATAGCATCCTGCTTACAACGGACAGGGTTTTAGAATACTGTCTCTCCTAACCCAGGGTGTTAAGTTCTGCACGCCTTAGTTTAATGTCCCTGGGAACTACACCGGGTACTTTTCGCATTGCAAGCCGAGTCACTAGCGACTGACCTCTTGAATCGTATCAAAAACAATAAATTATAATAATTATTCACTTAACATCACTGAAGTATTATTACTAGTATAGAACCGATACCGCGAACACGATATTATGTCCAATGAATTGGCGCCGATCGGCTTCAATTGTCAATGGATTCGTTCGATTTTTAAAGGACAGTTTTAAGTTCTAAGACATTATACTTCAATGCTTAACATCGTATTTTTCTAACGTTTAATTCAAGGCGTTTGTCGGTGGACACAAAAAATAATAAGTATATTTCTAATCTTGATCCATGTCTTTATCGCAGCCCAAACTATTGATTATATTGATTAATGTCTATCAGATGGCCACCAAATTGAATTCCGCTAGGCTACCACTGTCAGTAACAAATGATGGTAGCCGTCCGATGGTAAGTTGTAATAGAGATGCGCTTTGTGCCGCCGATGCAGGATGATCGCAAAAAACATATTGCTATTTTAATAATGCTGTATTTACTTAGATTAATAGAATAATTTATGGCAAAGTTTCTTGCGAACGACAGAAGAAATTAAACCTATTGTGATATAAATATGTAGTAGATTTAATGCATAAAAATAGACGTATATGCGTAGCTTAATAAATGAGAATAATAAATAAATGAGGACGATGAGAACATATTTGGTCACGTTAACCAGTACAGATTGGTCCATGCATCCATCCATCAGTCTTTGGAAGTTCACTGTAGCACTGTTGGACCCTGGTCTCACATAGTAAAGATTGGTAAAGACGCTAATGACAAATGGAATGTTATGTGATGAAAAATTCATAAGTGTGTTGACAACATAATACGTATGTATAAGTGCATATAAACAGTAGACATTCTTTGGTTTTTCAACATATTTCTTGTTCATGCCGAGGTTTTGGCTTCCATCCAATTAGGGTATTCATATTATCATTTTGTTTCCACAATAAATGAGAAATCTTTTGTTTTATACCTACTTGAGTATTTCTTTGGAAGAATTGTTTTGTTTTGCTCGTAAATAAAGGAATACCTAAGTAAATACTTTTGAAAACAAAGAAAATTAAATATGATATATTACAATGTAGATAAATAATAAGATAAGTTGGACGGGTCTTCAAAAGATAAAGCTGGGACAATAGTTAAATATGTAAGTATTGATTGTACCGTAATAGTAAAATAATATGTACCCTGATATATTTTACATAAGTGCGTCTATTTTAATAAGTTCTCTCGCCAAGTTTCGTGTTTCTTCAGATTTCGTCATGTTCCTTTATATGGACTTTAAGAAAAATGTTTAGCTCGTTACTTGCTCTAAACTGTCAAATAAAAAGATCAGGAACCTCGAAAAAGATAAGGAACTTCACATTTACCAGCTGAGGCTTGCATTAGGTAATTAATGCGCCCACGTGTTACTTCGATTTCGACATAACAGCTTTTGGCGATCAAGAAATATTTAATGTCAGGCACACACTTCAATGAACTAAATGTAGGTAAACCTGATACTTACTGGCAACTGTTATTAATAAATTATTTTTATTTTGTAAAGTTCTAACTTGGGAATCTGTCACCGTATTATCTGTATGAACGTAGTTGCTATTGGATAGCTAACTAATTTTATTTTAGTAAACTATATCGCAAATATTTATTTTTCCACACCAATTTCACCTCAGCCTCTGCCTCCGTTAACCTCCGCATCGGCATCCGCCTCCGCTAAGGAGGCCTTCGTTACAACCCTACAATAAACATCTTTGACCAGTAAATAGATCCTGTCACATTTTACTCTTGTTAATTACGTAGAAAAATGACTACTATTAAAACTTTCCTAAATAATTAAGTGGCGGTATTTAAAAATAATCAATTCACACTTTCGCTGGCAATCATCCGAGTTACATAAATCTTTTGGATACATTTTACGGCTTCTAATCTCGTCTTTCTCGCAAGGATGGAAACATGTGTTTTGTAAGCTTGTAATTGACTCACTTAAAACATTATGACATTACGAGTAGTAGCAATGCGTTTATTTTGTTGGCTTGCGAGCCAGTAGGTACATTCTTTCTTCGATCTTTGTATACGATGTATCAAAAACATTGTATTGGTGGTGCCTTTGGTATTATTGGTGACCATGGATGACGGTGAATATTTACCATCAGATAGTTCATCAGCTGGTTTGTCCCCTAACTAACAACAAATATATGACAGATTTCAAATAATAAATCAAAGTAAGACATCTAGGATAAAGTACCCAGTCAATACAAAGTCGACTGAATGGACAATTCGTATAAAATAAAACCTCACATACTTCGGCACTTAAAAGAAAGCCTTATGTTTATTCAATGAAGACACCACAGCCCATTAATTATCAAGTTATTTTATAAATTACGTATATCGGTTCCCGATAATTATTGACAGGGTCTTAATGGTATAAACGTATGGTAGCCGTGACATACGATAGTGTATAGCGGTGGTAGTGACACCCATGATTGATTAATTATCGGAAGGTAATGAAGGAAAAATATTGTGTTTATGAGCACTATAATTTTATTATTACCAAACCGAAAACATGAATTTGAGAGAGGGGCCAAGTTCAAGAACAAATTTTTTAAATGTAAACTGATATATTTTAAGAACGTAGTGTAATCTTTCAACAAATCGTGTTGGGAAGGAGTGAGACCCCACTACTATATAGTCAGCTGCAAATTATTTTGCAATCGTAAATACACTATGTAATTTTTATCACCTTACAATCCTAAATATGGGTACTGAGTTCTTTTATATTACTTAGGTACATAAATACACTAGATATTCTTTAAGTCAAACGCCTAAATGGAAATATATCGTCCTATAAAATAGTCCTATTGATATTACAAATGTGAAAGTTGTGGATGTTTGTTCCTCAACCACGCCACAACTACGGAGACAGCCTGTATCTTGGATAGCCTATTTTGATCCCGGAAAAGTTCAGGGTTTCCACGGGATTTTAAAAAAATCGATATACTGCGCGCGAAGCCACGGTCATAGAAATCTAAATTAATTAAAAATTTAGTTTCGAAACCTCTACCGCGGGCGAAGCCGAGGGAAAAGCTAATATAAAATAAATCTTTGACCTGAATTCGGATACTTCCAGTTGGGGGCGTCGCCGATCAACCTCTATCTCCAAAACGTCGTTCAAAGGATTTCAAGTGAGGTATAAAACCCTTCTGGAGAGTAACCTGATATTGAGCACGCATTTATCTGTTGCGTTTCACGTACCAACGGTTCGGATAGGATGACACTATCCCATGTTGAGTTAAACCAGACAAAAATCAACTCTAGACCCCTTGAATACAGCTTAATTTTGACCGCGGCGACACGAGCTTTTAAAAGGTAATACAAGTAAAACAAGAACGCAAGAACAACACTAAGCGGTTAAGTACGAAGTGACGATATTATCATTACCTTTTATATACACAAATTTGGACTTTATGTCGTGCACATAAGAGTTTTACGCGAGTATGGAAGGTAATATAGCTGGTCACAAAAGAGGACTACGGGCGGTCTTATCCGTGGTCTGTAAATATTAATAAGCTATATAGGACCGATTAATACTTGAGAACAAGAAGCCGAAAATAATTTTGGAGGTCATGGGGCGCTTGGATACAAGCTGTGGATACAAGTAGATAAACTATTATGTTAATATTTAGAAATTTCCTTAGTTTGTGTATTTATGATATTACTGATGTATTAACTCAAATTTTATTTTTTGTTGTTATTTATCATTTAATACCTTCTTAGTCTTAGTTAACTAAGTAATTTTCTAGTAAAAAGATATATGTAAACTCTAGTAGGTACGAATTTCGTATACTATAAAAAGTCTTGGCGACAAATCTTCACGACTTCACCCTTGCTATTCTGTTGCTAAGCTGCTAGCTCTCGGATGCATAAAAATATTCAATACGGTCCTGCCAATGTACAAAAACCGCAGGGTAATTTTCGAGAAGCGATATACACTGCCAGTTAGTCGCTAATGCCAATAGTCCAAACACTGGCAAATTTTAAAAAGTTTTCTCTGGTATTCAACTCATGGACGTGAGAAACCGCACAAATTCTTAAAGCTTAGCTTTTCTTCGGCGGGTTCCAATATCCCGGATATTTTATACATTAATGTCTTTATCCGCGGACGTGTAAAGAAACCTATCAATTACTCAATTCGGAGCCTCAACGCTCAGCATCCGATACGCCATTGATCTTGACTCGCGCATTCCTACGATTTCATTTAACCTTTGTATGGTTTTTATGTATGTCTGATCAAAAGCGCTAACTGTGCTAAAATTGCGTATTTGTTGGACAATGTAAAATTACGCGAGAAAACGATATGTATAAGCCGAAAAAGATCGTCTAAGGTTCTTGTATGAATGAAGAAAAGACTTTAATCATCACAAAATACACAAATACTTTTATGGAATAAGAGCGTACGCCACAGTAGTCCAAAGTTGAATCCCAGTAACAGGTAACTTGCAAAAACTATCTATCTCATTATCTATCTCAAAATAATAAATTAATAATTACTAAAATTATAGACGATACAGGCAATTTCTCAAACCTGTATAAGTTGTAATTAATTATAGGCACTAATAGATATTATGTAATTGGAAACGGTTTGATCGTTCTTTCATACTTCAACATGCCGATAAAGCAAACTATAATATTATTATGTAGTTACGTAGTCAAAGTACGTACTATGTTGATATTGTGTGTACAAATAAATGCTTTCCATTTTCAGTCAAGATTTAGTTTCAAGGAAAACACAAGCAAATTAGAAAAATTATTAGATTTAGAAAAATGACAGTAGTCTCTATCACAACGAAATTTAAGTTTAGATATTTATACTGTATTACTAATACATAAAGTTCATCATTTTCATTTTATATTTCCTCCGTTTTGGAAAGATGTTTTCAAGCCCTGTTCCCATTATGACGCAAGTAACAGACCAACATCTAACTGTAACCGACCGTCTGCGTTATGGCGGTTGAATGTGCTCAAACGATAGTCTTTGCTATTACCGTGCGAACGAGCTTTTTATAGTCGATCATTAGCCAACAATTAATGTAGGAACGCCGCCGGCGCATCGCATGTGACGAAGGGAGGCAACGACTAAGGTAGAAGGGAACAGCGGATTGGAAATTATAGAAGTGATGATAATGAACATTATACTAAAGACTGTCACTTCAAGAATAAAACATCATTAATTATTAACAAGATGTTTGTTGCTGATGAATCTCAAGTGGAGAAATATGGAGAATGGCAAAACCTCCTAAAATATGAGGAGACCAGTCATCTACAGAAAAATGCAAATGGGTTAAGGCCAAGTAAGTAATTAATGTTGGGAATCATATAATTATTAGGAACAAAGAACTTGTAAAATGGTTCACACGGTAGGTGCCTAAAGCTTGTACTTAATAGGTGACCATAATAACAGAAAACGCAATAGTACACCTATTGGTAATTAAATATTGAATTTTAATAAAAAGCGTGTAAATGTAACGGGAACTTTGTAACTGAACTAATAAGGTATCACAACAACAACAACATAACACTTATTAACAGAAACATAAAAACTCACGTGAGTAACTTGTGGAACAGTAAAAAGAGCAAAATTAATTACTACATTCGAAGCTTCATAAAGCAGGTTAAAGTTCATATTAACATTTTTATTGATATTGATTGATAAGAGCGATATTTGAGGCTACTTAACATCTCTCAACATTCTGTTTGACTCATATCAATTGCCCTTTTTGCCTGGGAGAAAAAACTGGGAGGCCACATCTTGAGTAAGGCCAATGACTCGTAGCCGACTTATTTTGTAATTAACACTTGATGCATGGAACATATTGTGTTACAAAAAATATCCCATACAGATTTAGATATCATTGCACCGTTTGATGCGTGATTGGGTGTTTCTTTCTTCCCTTGTGCTGTCGGCTCTGCTTTGCCTCTCTCCCGTGCTTCTTTGTTATATCAGATATCAGCTACCTGCTAATTGTGAGTATTATTTGTTAACAACTGCATCAAAAGACTTTCTTTGTACTTTCGTTAATTTTTAAAAAGGCGTTAACAAAAGAAGATCTACAATATTTTGTTGTAGAGAAAAACATCTGAATTTTGAAATGCATCATACCTCTATAAATTTTGTTACAAAGAATATCACTGGAATGCCAGAAAAGCAAACATCTATTTCATTTAGAATAATGCCTTTAGTGAACTATCGCCGTCCCAGTTTTGTATCCTATTCCTTCGTAATAAGAATACCATTTAAGGTCGACAAAACCACGAATATTGTTCGAGATTTACCTTTAAAAGGTAAAGGTAAATTAAACCTTCACCCTTAGACTTAAGGTGGTCGTATCGTGAGTAGATGCAATCGATCCAGCTGGTTTTGCACGGATGCCTGCTTAATTGGGACTCGGCGATTCGACAACCGAATAATGGTCAGCCAAGCTATGCTGCTACTTATAAAAAATATTTGAATCTTATGCTCCTCGTAATACGATTACATTTTGAAAAGCCGAAGGGAATTATTAGCGGTAAGCCAATTATACTGGGAGATTTGGAAGATTCGGAAAGAATACACGACACAACAAATTGACTTCAGATATCGATACACGTAATGCGCTGGGCCTGTTTCAGCAAATTCTTGCTTGAAAGAATTGGTATTTTCTTATGTTAATCCTATAAAAAACGTAAAACGTTCCTAATAATAACATGTTGATTGACAAGACACTGTTATTATAATATATGCAGATGAATAAAGCTTCATTACTCGAAAGGAGGTTATTAAAGTAATAGTCGTCAGGCAACATAGAACTCGTTTTAAGAATCGATAACCGCCGGGGAAGAAATAAGCGGGAAGCCTTTGCATTCAGACGCAGGACTGGTGAAAGTGGCGCCAATTTAAGAAAACTTACGCCCGACGTTGAACTTGTGAATGCTAATAAAGATGAACGTGGAAGTGCTGAATTCAATAAACTATTACTAATTAAATATTAAAAGGTTTAAAAATTTACTCGGTACCTTTGAACAGTCAATACAACCACTTTAATTTAAACGTGTTTTAGTTTAAAAAAATTGGCTCCGAGATACTTGAGACGTTCCGTATAGCTTCACGAATAAATAAATAAATCTATGACGTGACCTACTTTACGTAGAATTAGTATTAGTATTTAGTAGTTGAGCACGAAACATTGCTGTTTAAACTTGGCCACTATGGTATAAAAAACAAGGCCTTTAACTTGATCACGTCTTATTTGAGTAATAGAATACAAAAAGTCAGCATAAACGATATTAAGTCATCGGGGTCACCGGCTGTGATGGGTGTACCGCAGGGCTCGATCTTGGGTCCGTTTCTTTTTCTGGTATACATTAACGATTTACCACATTATGTAAAGAACCAAGCGGATATTGTACTATTTGCTGATGATACATCACTAATATTTAAGTGTGAAAGGAATAAAGTAAATTTCGACGACGTAAATAGTGCTCTTTCGCATGTATCGCGTTGGTTCACTATCAATAATTTACTATTAAATGCAAAAAAAACGAAATGTATAGAGTTTGTGCTACCTAATGTTAAAAAAGTCAGCAAATCTCTTAAACTAAATAACGAAACATTGCATATGGAGGAATCGACGGTCTTTTTAGGGGTGACCTTAGATAGTAAACTTCAATGGGGCCCACATATAACAAATCTCGCGACAAAACTCGGTAGGGCTGCTTTTGCTGTTAGGAAAATAAGGCAGTATACAGACGTCGAAACTGCTAGGATAGTCTATTTTGCTTATTTCCACAGTGTTATGTCTTATGCCATCTTGCTGTGGGGCAAAGCAATATAAAACAAAGTAATATAAAACAAATTTTCATACTCCAGAAACGGGCAGTTAGGGCTATTTATAAACTTAGGTCTCGGGAATCTTTGCGTGAAAAGTTCAAGGAAATAGGTATACTTACAGTAGCTTCCCAGTATATCTTTAACAATGTAGTTTTTATACGGAAGAATATAAACGCGTATAAACAAAATTTTGATATTAATAATCGCCATACGAAAAGAATGCATCAATTAGTTACGCCTTCGTTCCGCCTAAGTAAAGTGCAGCGATCTTTCATAGGGCTTGGTATACATTTTTATAATAAAATCCCAAAATTAATACGTGACTTGCCAATAGAAACTTTCAAAAAACTTGTAAAGACACAATTGTTAGGCAAGGGATATTATAGTGTAGACGAGTATTTAAATGACAAAGACGCATGGAAATGACCAGCTCTGCAACCAGTTCCGCTCAGAATAGTAAATACTTTTGTATTATTATCTTTTTTTGTAATATTTTTTTAAAAGATGTGCTGAGGAGTTTCTTTAGGCTTTTCTTCTCCTCCACGATAAAGCACCTTCCGAAAAGCCAAAAAATGACGTGCATAAGTGTATCAGTGATACCTATATGAATAAAATATTTTGACTTTGACTTTATTCTCTAAGTTTGAAGACTTTAAAAATTTGGGTGTAAGGGTAAAATTAAATGAAGATATAACTTACCTCAAAGCACACTCGTCGACATCAATCTCGCACAGAGGTCCAGTGAAGGTGGGCGGGCACTCGCAGGTGTAGGAGTTGAGGCCGTCCAGGCAAGTGGCGCCGTTCTGACAGAGGTGGCCGGGGCAGTCGTCGATGTCAATCTCACAGTTCTGGCCGCGGTAACCTGAAGAGCAAAGAAACATAAGCTTGGTTTAGAGATAATGTTAATAAAGTTATTCAAGTTTTGTGATGGGAGTAAGCATATTTAGTAGAGTCAACTAGCTATTATTTTCATAACTAAATCGGTTGCTGCATAAGGCACTGAAGTAATTTTAGCTTCGTTTAGCTTCCACAAGAGGCGTCCGCCAGCACATTATACATAATCATGCTATACAAAAATTAAACGAAGTCAGTAAAACATTTGCTATGGTAATCTGACTACCAACGCCTAGTTAATATCCAATTGGACCATAAGATTGAAGATTGAATTATGCACATCAAAAGCAAATAAGTTACATTTTAACTTGATATTTCGATGATATACGATTGCATTTGATTGACGTGTATAATTGCGCTATAACTTTACGAAAACATGATTTGTAGTAGACAAGACGTGTACAGATGTCAAATGCATTTCAACGTCTTACATAAAACTCAGTTCTTATAACTACTCTTTATGTCGGAAGGTTAACACTGATAACATTTTTAACCAAAAAAATTGTAACAACTCATCCCAATGAACTCAATCGAAAATCAACAGAAGTAATCCAGAGGTTCTAATTAAGTGTCGAAGACCTTCACCCATCAGTCAGGTCGCACAACGGGCTACAGTACGCTGATTAGCGGGTCGGCAATCTCATTACCTTCATTAACCGCCGGATGGGTTCCCACGAACGCCACATGTGCTCTGTTTATGAGATGTGGAAAAAATTAACGGCACCCGCTTTAAATCCATCCACGCGTTTTTATATTGCAGCTTATGCGAACTGGGATAAACAGAAAGTTAGTCAGCAAGCGTTGGGAGAGATCTGGAAAGATGTTTTGAAAAAAAATTATGGAAAAATAACACAGCCGTTGAATTCGAGAGGAGACCGGTTAGAACGGCGCCAGTTAAAAGACACAGTCCACTAGCGGACAAGGGGCTGATTGATAAATTTCGTCGATTGCAGATGACAATTTAGCTTCAAGAACTAAGCTAAAATTCTTCCAAAATTATGCATGTGTCTTCACTAATTATCCTCTTGACTGCAATACAAAGGGTACTTATGACAGAAAAAGGTAAGCAGTGTTACTTTCTCCAAATAACACCTGAACGGGTCTGACCTAAGGTTGGAAACTTTATTAGCTTTAATATTTCCGTAATTAACAGTTTTAACTTTTACTTTTGCCAAGACTTAAACTTTAATGACTACGCAAAGTTAAATGAAATATTCAAACCTGAAGATGATGCGAATCGATCTTTTAAAATTTAATTTATTACAAAATTAAATGATATAAAATGGTATTCGAATTAGGTTATGTACAAACACTGACATTTATGTATTCAATAGACACTCCTGCAATTATGAAACATAAAAATATTTAATACATTTTCATAATTATCATCAAAGATAAATTATCCCTAACAAGTATAATACTAAATACTAATTGAAACCAAAAAAACTGTTTTATCTATGAATAATATTACTAGCGTGAAAACAATGGAAAAATTATACTTGCTAATAAAGTATGACTTTTAAAGCCTGATTACATTTGAGTTTAAAAAATCTGAAATTAAAATAAATAATGGAACTATTAATAACGTTTAAGATAATCCGCTTATAACCGGTTGCTAGTTGGCTATAGTCATATAGTTAGTGAAGACTGAATGGGCTGGTTGTGCTCAGGGTTATTATAATCTACGAGCTATCTAGATCACAAGTACCGCCTGAACAACATTATCAAAGGTGTTATGAGTAGCATGTTACATAGCATAGCCTACGCAAGAGAGAGGAGAGATCTGAGCATAGAAGAGAGGTTATGTGTGTTATGAATTAATAAATTTTACAATTTCATAAAAGTTAATGTATGCAAAGACATTTTATGAAGTAATTTAGAAAAGGTATCCATTAAATCAATAAATCTCATTTTACAATACAATAAAAAACTTTAGAAGTTTTAATATCCCATTGGTATATAGTCAGTGCTATCAATCATTAAATAATAAATTAAAATCTCTATCAAATATCAAATATGCTCTCTAGTTGATACTAGTAAAGAATTCTACCATTCAATTGAAATGGAACGAATGAATGTAAGTACTGAATGAACCAGTACAGACAATTTGTTACAAGCAAATTGATTGTGAAATATGGAGCTAATTGTTCAATTAGAACTAATTATCGCAGCGACAATTGATACAGATAACATAATCTTCAATTGAACATCTAAACTTTACTTTTATTTTTCAGTTTTTTGCTTTAACGTTTTTACTATCGACCGGCAATTATTTATTCCAGTTATGAATTTATTAAACAGGTAGTTATTTGTCTAATTGCCCTATTAATATAAACGTAGTTTTTATTGTGATTTTTGTTTCCCACAATTACAAAATATTACAAAATCTTCACTCAAATTTAGTTTCCTTCAGATTAAATGTCTTATTTCTTTAGTTTCTTCTATTTAATTTGATTGCTTGAACGTATAACCCCTTTTATTATCGTTAAATGTTTTATAGATAAAATCGACTCTAAATTTTGATTTCTTAAAATTGGATTACACAAATCGTGATTACTTTAACCTTTTGGTTCAAACTTTTTGACCGCGATTACTGTATTCGGCCGATGCTCACTTCATCTCGTATAATATAATCGAAAATGTTCACGATATTAGACATCGTACCGCCCACGCACAAAACTAGAAATAGTATATAACCAGTAACGGAACATCCATGCCAACAAAAACCATAAATGAATATTTGAGGCTGCTCATGAACCTTATGCAGAATACAAAAGTTTGTATGTATTACAAGAAATGTTTAACAGAAATTAGCTTTTGACAATGTCATTAACATAATATGGTGTGAGATAGTCGCCACCCTCCTTTCCCATACGTATGGACAAATAATTAATATACGGAAACTCTTAAGCTATTTTTGGAATGAGAGACACATGCAGCATCGCCATTAATATTAAGACCTTGGTACTTATATTCTTGGCAATAGGACTCGAAATATTTTATTCAGAAACTATTGAGACGCAGCACTTAATGATACATTAAACATGTGGCCGGTGACAAATTGATGTGGCGATGTTATCAGCAATGGACAAGTACATCGTGAAACCTTAAATTTTGCTCGAGATTGACATTCCTGCCTCGTGAATCATTCGGAGGAGCATGAAGGAATTACTCAAGAGCATACATATTAAATTACAAGTTCACACTTCTGTAAAATTGACCTTTAAATAATATCAAGTGTTTATTTGAAAAGAAATATTGGTCAACGAAAGCAACTGCCCGATATGCTTAGGTCGTCAACTGCCAGTTACAAATTCAATCGACAGCTCGTTGATAAAAATTCCGATTTCGTGTCCTTTCCCACACATTCGTGTATAACTCAGTATGTATTTATTACCAGTGAGAAATCTAAAGTGGCGCTTGATGGATCGCGGCCAGAGGACTTCCAACGGTATTTAATAAGTGTAGGGTAATTAGAGACTATGAAATACCACTTAGATATTATGCTGACTCGATAGTCACTTCTATGTATTAGGGAAATTTGTGTGGTGATAAAACCATCTCATTATTGGAGAACCGATTCCAATCGTCTTCGATACACAAGCGGGGACCACTAATTTCTCTTCACTCATAGGCTTTATGGAACGATAACATGGAATTTAGATTAGAATAAACTCTCAATAGTATTTAAAGTATCCAAACAAAGTATCCTATCGATTGAATTACTCCATCTTGGATACATTATTGTCATCGCTATCATTTCTATTGAACTTGAAATTGACTACAAGAAAATTTGTGGAGTTAGGAATAAACACAAAACTAACTGGTTTTGTTTTCTGAGGTATTGATAACATTTTTGAATAACTCGCTCAAAGATTCAAAATTTTAATTTGGGTGATGTTTCTAAAGTTAAATAGTTGAAGTTTCAGATGAAATAGAAACTACAGAAACTCCTCTAACTTGTCGCAGTTGATGAAGTAAAAACAACGCATCCAAGTCAGGTTCCGCAATCACTCTCATTCGCAGTGGCGTAATGTAGCTAATGAAGACGAGATGCGCCAACACCACGAACTATATAAAATTGTGACGTAACCCCCATTTCGTTTTACTGCGCGCGGACGCTTACGCCTATCTCTAATTTTCTTTACACCATTTTAGTCTCAACTATTCTCACAGAAAGATCACATTCCTTTGGTGCTTTTGGTGTGAACATCAACATTTAGTCTAGGATTCATATGGCAGTATCATTATTACGATTTCCAAGAGTTGTATGGGCTATAGATTTAACGATGTGCGTTATATTACCGCCTTCAATTTGTTGTATCCGAAATATCAATTGAATATAACGCAATCTTTATTGTGTAAGGCGTTAACCGCGGGCAATTACTTGAGGCTAGACATTAGTCAGTATAAATCTCAATATTAGTACGACATTATCTAGACGTGATCAAATTGATTTATAGATCTTGAAACCTTCCGAATTTATTGATGTGGAAGAAATTTCAACATGCAAATATAAAAACTGAATGACGTCAATGAAATAGAGCAGAGTGGGGGCAAAGATCTTATTGTTTAAGCAATGGTTAATAAACCAATATTTGATGGCGACATTGGTCTGTTTAGTGGTCTGTTTGGTGTATAGAATACTACCAACATAATACCAACAGTGACGGTGTTTACAACTAGGCTATAATTTGTCTAAGTGCAGCTTTCGAACCGGCCGCGCGGCCGAATCGTGGTCGCCCCGGGCCACCGTCGGCTTTCCGCCACAGACTAATGACGCATTATCAGATATACACGCAACAGATATTATATTCCAGTTCTTTGTATCTGGTATTCCTTTAGACGCTTGAACTTTGGTTTTCTCTGAATTAGTCACAGTGAATTTTATTTATGTTCATTCTGATAATTTTCATAAGTTTTAATTTTAACAATGTCAAATATGTACGTACTTATAATCTTTTGAATTTTTTTATAGTTTTTCACATTCATTCTGCGCATTGGATGCAAGTAATACCCATATCAAACCTCATATCAAATCATATCAAATTATGAAACATCACAAACACACACGACCCGAAAACATGTACATATTTTCTTTCATAACTTCTGCCCTGACTGGGACTCGAAGATTACTCGAGTAATTATCAGCTAAAGTCAGAGCAAAAATACCAATTAATTTATATAATTTCATTTATTCATTTTTAAATCATGCTTTATCTAATAAAAGATAGGTACTATACTCCGCTTTATTATCAAGTATTATAATGATGACCTAGGGTTAAGCTTGGTATAACGATTTACATAAAGGCTAATCTATAATCTAGAGCTAGACTGACATTTAGTAGAGGATTTTAGCGTTACCGTTACTTTTATTTAATGACTTTCTCCACTTGATTTTAAAATAGCATTAAAAAGTTAAGCCTTCAAAGGAAAATGTGAAAATATTATAAATATATTATTGAAAGCTTAGGTATCATCACGATCTTGTACTTCTTTAACATTATGACATCACAAAATTGTGCATTTGCCATGATCGAGTCCATCTCATAATGGGACTGGTTCTATTTAAATGGATTGATGAGCCTGTCTTCAACTCATTTTGACAATTTTAGATAACTCCAAAAAATAATTTTCTCCTTCACCGAAGCAATTAGTATTAGATATAAATTTTGTACTGCACGTAACACTGAATGAAATAACTAAATGATTGACGGATTCGACTCCGTTCAAGCCGGAGAATGTCCTTTAAAGTTACTGAAATATCCTGTTAAACAAATATCAAGCTTAGTCTAAATAATATTTGAACCAATATTAAAGTGGAAACAGTAATGAAAGCAAAGTGGAACACAAGATTAAGACACATTTGCAATGTAACGAGGAAGCAGTGGGAGCACAGTTCAAGTGGGAAGCGGATCTATGCAGGAGAGTTGTTGACCACGATAACATTCATTCCCTATTCAAATTTAATACGGTGACATACATTGATTTTAAAAATGTACATAAATATAGCATTGAAATAGAGTTTTCACTCTAGTTTTCACATTTTACATTTGTAGCATTATAATGTGTCAGTAACGGAGTATACCTATTTTTTATGAGAATAGAATACAAAAAAGGCAATAACAGCACTTGATGATAAGTGGTTACTGATGCGTATTATATTCGCAATATTGATTTTTTCTTTTCGAAACCATCCAAAAAAAGCGAGAAAGCTGCGATTTCGCGAAATACAAATCATCAATACTTAGTATTTATTCAGCTTTAGCTAAGTACAGTTCAATCATATGCTTAGCCTTCTGTTTCTTTTCAAAGTTCCATGAAATGAGATTTACTGTAATTTGGATTGCAGAATTTCTAGATCCAAAATAGACTTTTAATAAAATATGCAACGATTTACACGAAATCAGTCAAAGTGTACTTATACGTATTTGTAAATCGCATCGAGGGAAAAACATGCACGTTTGAAACGACAACGTATAAGGAGACAACCATATAGAGAAAATGGCTAAAGTATTTAAATGGGCATTTCGTTTAATTTTTAAATTACTTTTTTGCTCTTACTCCATACATAAGGTGTCTAACCATCAAGCAAACAAGATACAAATATCTAGGTACTGAAGATTTGAATTTTAATATCATACAATTGTTGATACTTTCAATAGGACATTTCCTTAACGAAGAAATTTCTTAGTACATAAGTTCCCATAACACCTTTTAAAACAGTTACAATATCTACAAAATTTTATTAAACATTAAAAGTACTCACCGGTTGGACAGTCACATTCGTATCTTAACGGATCCAAAGGCTTGCATCTTCCTCCATGGAGACAGGGAGACGGCTCACAGGGAACATATTCAGCGTCGCAATCTCTTCCTGTGTACCCGGGTTCACAGACACAGGTGTACGAGCCGTGGGTGTTGAAGCACCGACCGTGGTGGCAAGGGCCGGACCCGCTGGAGCACTCAACGACGTCCTCAGTACACCGAGAGCCGGTGAACCCAGGGGGACACGCGCAGGAGTAACCGGCAGCTGTTGTGTTGTCGGCCACGCAACGCCCTCCGTTTCTGCAAGGCTGGGATGCGCAGTGGTCTTCGTGCGAACATTCAGCGCCTGTGGACAAGGAAGCAGAAGTTGAATAAATAGTAATTATAGATTATATGGAAACAAAAAATTGAGGCCAGGCAGGTAACTGGAAACAAAACACTTTCATACACGCTTTCAATACATGACTAAAATTCTTTGTAAACAGCATCGACATACACAATTAAGACGCTGTGAATTACAATGACCCGAGAAAAAAATTTGATTATTCGGGATTGAAGCAACTACCAACCGAGCTGTAGATTTAAGTATAGGTTATTAACAAGTATAATTAATTAACCAAAAAAGTAGCAATGTAAGTATTATAAAGCTTCATTTATTACTACCTACTTCATTTATTACATTTAGAAAACCTAAATATTCATCTACTCCTCCCGTTGCCTTTGATTACTAACCAAGTTATTTCAAATTGCGCCATGTACATGGCAAAAACAACTTTTTGCTTTCCCATCATTTAAAATTCAAAATTAATTAACGGCCATGTGAAATGTGAGAATATGCTCCGTGATGCGCAGTTTATCTGACAAACTAGTTAATACTGGACGCTACCGGATCAATCTGATTAATTTTACAATCATTTTAAGATTGACGACATGAATAAATTGCTACAAATATAGCGGATTTGAATAATTTACGATGTTTTCTAGCCAGCACATTGGCTTCACGTTAATCATCTCATTACCCCATCACCATAACACTAGCCTTGTAAAACCTTGTTGCTAATTAGAGATTGCATTGTGGGTATTTTAATGATTATACATAAACTACGGATTATTTATAGGTTTGAATAGTTACAAGTGAAGTCCTTATAATAATTTCAAGAAAGCAATTTCTTATGTAGCTAAATATATACCTATGTCACGACTTACAATGTGGAAACTAGTGAAAAGATTTATATGAGCAATTTAGGTATATTTAGCTGTTATTGGAATGATATAATCACTATCTTAACATGATAAAATACTTGCCAAAAATTGTAACATTGATCCTGCCTGGTCCGGCTACTAATTAAATACAAACCTAAAGATCAGGTGTTTCAAAGCGAACCAACAGCGGGTAACAGGTTCTATGAGGCAAAATTACGAACAAAATATAACGGTAATTCCTCTAATTAGATAAATAAATTTAAAACGTATAGCTGCAGTATCCCAGTTACACTCAACTGGGATTACTTTATTGATTTCTTAACTAGTAACGGATTTAAGAACCTGTAGTCTACAATAAAGAAGCGAACAACTACTATATAGTAGCTAACAATTCACTTGCGACTTCTACAAAATAAGCAAAATGTCATGTCCATGACAGTAAACCATATCAACGTCAGCAGTAGCTTAATCACAATCTAATCACTCATTTTCAATTCTAAATAGTACATCTGATCATAAAGTTTGCTCCGTAAACGGTAGCCGAAAGTATTTCAAGACTTTATATCGCCAGCATTAATAAGTTCCATTTTACACTCTCCAAACCCAAATTTGAAATCATTTATTCAAAGATGAAACTTGAAGATAAAATTAACTTAAAAGAATCCGCTTCGTTGTAGTGTTTTATTTACAAGAGGTCAACTGCGATAGTGGAACATTCGAAATTGAATAAAATTTCCATTTTTGGCTACTTTACAACATGATTTGTTATCGTCGCTGTTTACATTTTCATCGTTATTTATACAAAATGATAACTGGTATTTAGGCAGTTTGTTTTAATTTCAAATTAATAAATATAGCAAAGATGTCTATGTCTCGTTTAAAAAAACTTTTGACGATTTTGTTTCCATCTAGTCCTAACTATTATTATAAAGAGGAAAGTTTTGTTTTTTTTGTTTAGGATAAACTTAAGAACAACTTAACCGATTTCAAAAATTTCTTGTACTAATAGAAAGCTCTTTTCTTTGTGAATAACATAGGCAATATTTTATTTAAAAAATTGGGGTTCTATATGAAAACCGAAGCAACTAGGTTACTAGTGAATGGTAATTATGCGTAACATACTAATGTCTTTGAACACCACGATGAAGTTTTGCATTTCACTTAAGATGTGAAGAGCTCATTTTATATTAGGTAGATGTAAAGCGTGTGTATTAAAGAATACATATTATACTACCTATAGAATAATAACGAGTTAAAGAGCACAGGGATATTGTGAATAAGTAAGTTAATGAATTCAAGTTAAACCAATTCATAACCATATTTGTCTTCTAGATTACAAGTATTTTAAACCGATGTCTATATTGAATTGTTATTATATTCAATTGGGTCTTTACACGGTTCACCTACACCTTATTAGGTGTATCTCCAGCGTCAATCAATATGAGTTAGGACAAGTAAAAACTGCTTCCAGAATGGTTCAATAAATGAACCCAAGTCTTGTCTGTAGTTTTATCAATGCGCTCGCATACCAAATTTGTCACCAATTAAATTGGTATGCCTAGCTGAGTAATCGACGTGCGCAAAACTACATAAAGAATTCGGTTTGATTGGTCGGAATAAGCTCAATTGGTGTAATGGACGCTATGTCAATCTTATGCAAGCTTCCCACTCAGTGGAGTGTGGAGACTATTGGGATCACAAGAATATTGATGAAGAAATAACCAGAAGGGACATTTATTAGAATTACAATTTTACTAAACGCTCAAGTCTGACAAATTTAAAAACTATTAACCTCATGAGACGATATTAAATGCATAATCGGTTCCAATTCACTGTAATGAAATATAGTACTTAAAGGTACAGTTCTTATTCATTACTTTACTTATACGGCGTTTATGAATTTCCGATCATCTTTAAAATTTTATCACGTTTTATGACTAAAGAAGTTACAAGACTCGTTACCGACCCATGAGGCTGTGTCGACAGAGATTACTATTTATGTATCATTAATATTTATTCAGTGGCTTGCGGTAAGTTTTAGTAGCATTGCCATGAAAATGGCTGACCTCTATAAACTATGATATCTCATAACGACTTATCTAAAAATAATTTTATGAGTATTACGTAAAGGAGGAAATGATTATAAAACTTTCCACCCAGTTCTGCTTCCTGACATTTTATTTGTAAGACATGCTGATTTTAAAGACTCATTTAATAATCCAACGATAAAGACAGGAAACCCTACTTTAGGAATAACTAAATGTATCGTAAACAATTCACACGAGAAAGGCAAAAACTAGAAATCGCCACTCAGTTCTAAAAGTAAATGAAAATTTAACAGGAAAGCGAAACGAATAAAAATTGTTTTCTCCGCTCGAGCCATAATTGCAGACCCGTAAAGATGGCGGTGATTGGTGTAGGATTTTTTGTACAAATTCTCCGTATGGTGGTGACAAGTTTGAAATAAGCCAACGAGGTGTAAAGCGAAAAACGTAAAGCGATTTATGATCTCGTTCACGCTTGTTACAATTTTAATTGCAATTAATATAATATATTTTTTCACAAATAGCATCTTGGTCAATGTAAACCAATAAGTTACATAGTATCATTTTACATAAATAACTTCAGATTAGAGCAGCGTGAAATCAGGGAAATGATATCTCTAACAGGGATTCATGGGCGCCTTGAAATAAATGATATACAACCTTCCAAAACGATGATAGAAGAAAAGAAACTGCAGAAGAGTATATAAACAAAATACCAATTTGTAATGTTTTGAATTAGAAATAAATAGACTTCAATAATACATGTAAGGCCAATGTCCCGGAAACTATCTCTATTGCCATTCTCAGTTAGGGAGTGCCACTTAACCCGCCAGCGATACGTTGAGCTTAAAGCGTTATGTCAATTTATTTATTTATTTAACCTTTATTGACCACAATAAAATATCACGGTACAAATGGCGAGCTTAATGCTTAGTGCATTCTCTACCAGCTAACCATTGGCCAAAATAGAAATGCACGAAAGGCGGTTTGGGAAGGTAAGTTGATACACATATACATACATATTAATACGTACATAAAAAAAGTACACAAAATACATATATAAATACATATATAAATACATATATAGCTATAATAAATATATAAGTTCAGATATACCTACATAGATATACATAAATACATACATAACGTCAAAGAAAATGTCTCTAGTTACGTTGATGACAAGCCTGTAGATGAGTCCTGAGGTTCTTTTTAAAAACAAGTTTACCAGCGGGTCTTCTGATTCAATTCAATCAATTCAATTGTCAATCAGATTTACACAAGACCTCGCCTTTTGGTTCACGCCTGCAACTTCAGAAACTAAAAAATAGTAGCAACACTATCTTTTAATTAAGTTTCATCTGCGTTTAGATTTTCATTCTTACCACATAATTGTGACTACTTTCAAGTATTATTATCGAAAAAATATTATTACTTTTAATGATGATACTGACCACATCATTTTATATTCCATTGATCTTGTATGAGAAGCAGGTTGCATCTTCACACCTTGCAATAAGAATGGGTCACTAACTAACCAGTCCGTTGGAAAAGTGACCATCAATGGTAAAGAACACCAATAATTTATTACTATTACATGCACTTACTCGGCCAGGAAACTCATTCCGTTCACATAAAACCGGAATCCGACGGAACACTTCTGATAGTCTGTTATATACCTACTGGATACGAGATACCCATTCTATACCATTCACACGGATTATCAAAAGGTTGATCAAAAATCAAGATTATCAAAATTCAAGCACACCAAAACAAAAATTAAGTCGTGATTTAAATTGCACCACCTGAAACTAAGCTTGTCAACATAATCTGAATTGATAATTATAATTGACGGCGGTGCAACGAAAGGTTTAAAAGAGCATTAAGTTTAATGGATCATAAAACTTTAACACTTAAAATTTCAATATCTAACTTTGCAACTGCTTAAGTTATAACCAAATTCTTATACTTAAAACAACTTTCAAACACCCGTTTCTCGTTTGTTCCAAATTTATCTCGTAAAGATTCATTGCTAATTTCGTTTCATTGAATTTGATTGAATTCTTGAGAGAGCATTTAACGAATAAAATGGCACATTCTCTATAAGATATCGACCATTACTTGTTCTCTGTCATCATCAATTTAAGATATTTGTTGGTAATATCATTGCATTTCATTGAGATATAATAGTTACTATCTTTGTCAACTAATCTTGTATAGGCATTTAGCACGTTTTAGAATATTTTGGATAATCTCGCAAATTTTCTTTCTTAGCTTAGATTTATCTCCATCTTAAAGAGCAGCTATTGTAGCACATTAAATTCACTAAGCAAACATGACAAGAGCATGATGTTAAATGCTGCTATAAATCACAATTGTATCCGTCAGTTCCGCAAAATATACTCCTAGTCTCATAGAACAAACACCTGCTATTATTACTCATCAGAATACAGCAATCAATTTCCTAATAAAGGATCACTCGTCAAACAAAGCGAATGCCAGACGTTCACGCGAGCTGATCGTTAATAATTATTATTTATCTAAGCATGGAATAATTACCGAAGATAACATAACTTTTCTATTAATACTAATCAAACTGAATGATTACTGCAATTTTATTTGCAGTTAATTTAAAGATACTATTAATTTATGGAATAATTATGTTTAATTCTCCCTCTGTTAAGAGTTGGCCTTTATTGCAGCTCATCGACATCATCTTTTTATATCAATAATCACCAAACGAAAACAAAACCTCCATCCACCTGATGATAAATAGCCACCGCCGTCCATAGACTATAACACCAAAGAAATAACCAACACGATCTGAAGAATACAAAGGAGGGAAGGAATCCGCTTGTTTTGTTCAAGACTGTAGCCAAAAACGTTAAAAGTATCTAACACGCAACGTATAAATAGCATTGTGAGAGATAATTTACCTCTAGGATTATGGAAAATGGTATTCATGTCTTCAACTACTGAAAATGAAGTACCTACTTCTACTAACTACTAAACAGAATGGGTGTTTTCTCGTGGTCCTACTATTTTGTCCTACTAGTATACCCTTATGGTTTTACTAGAACAAATATGCATAATTTAAGAACTTAAAACAAGCAGAATAAAATAATAATTTTAATAAAAACTCACCTGTATACCCTGGAGGGCAATCACATTCAAACGTTTGCAGTGATGTCAGCCGACACGTTGCCCCGTTGAGGCAGGGCGCCGAATCGCAAGCGGCCGGTACCCTGATCTCGCACAGAGAGGCGCTAAAGCCGAGAGGACAGTCGCAGACGAATGAGGGTGGAGCTCCTCCGATGCCAGGCCTCACGCGACAAGAGCCTCCGTTCTGGCACCGCGGACTCGACTCGCTGTGGCAAGGGTTCAGATGCTGGCAGAACTCGCCTGCGTACCGGGATGTGCAACTGTAACAAATTTTAATAATTAGTTATATATTTTTATACAAATATAGGATCAATAGGTTAAGGAGTGATACCTAAGACACGAAAAATACCGTTAAAAAATTATGCAAAGAAATAAAAAAATATTCCTGATAAACGTACTTTTAGACGTCTCTTTTAGAGACGGCGACAGCCAAAAATAAATTGATAGAATAAATCAGTAAACAGAAGTTATTAAACGATGGGTAGAAAATTACGACGTTGTACTACAAATAAGAATTCGTAAGACCTTGATTTTTATTTAATAACAAATGAAACCTATGAGTAAAGTCCAAGAGACTTTAGCAAAGCATATGCATGCACTAAGCTGGTACACATGTACATGACAGAACACAAACAGTGGGTAGGTGAGCCCTATCGCGCCCCGGGCCGGACGTCGCCAATAAATAACGCAGATACGTCGGGACACGACCGCGTGACGTGCGCCCGCGCAGCACAGACTACAGGCAACAGGCAACAGGCCCTTTGTGCATGGAGATTTGTTTAAATATGACCCTTTGCTAAATATTTCTGGTTTTGGTATTCGGTTAAAGGCAGGCCCTATTGACAATGTGTTTGAGGAAAATATCTGTAATTTTGAAAACTTAAAAATAAAAAGAAACTAAGTAATTTGCAAAACTAAGTACTCGTAATTTAATGTTCTGATTGTATACAATAAAAAAACTGTTTTTTTTTAAATTAAAATTGACACAAAATCACGTTTTTTAAGTTTCCTGCCAAGCTAAGATTTATAGAATGTGGTATCTCGCGTAAAAGGAAGAAATACATGAAATGAATTTCCAAAGATAAACTCTCTCTTGATTCACATGTCAGTCAGTAAGAAATATATCAATCAGGCTATGTCACACATCCACTGAATGAATATGAAGATACCAACAAACCAGTTTCATTATATTTCTTAAATAAATACAGAGTTAACACAGAACAAACAAACGAAAAACGTATATTATAAAAACGCAATTTATATAAATTATGAGTCATCTAACTCCATAAAATCAAATAACATATACAATTCAGACCCATTCAATACTCCATTCGTGAACTAAAACTCACTCCCGCCCACTCATATTAATTTCGAAGTAACGAAGTCAATTTCATTTATTATCTCTCCTAATATTGTTAGACTGAGGTGTTTGTGGGAAAATAATCAGTGGTATTCCACACTAAAATATTCATTGCCTTATGGGCAACATGTAATGTGTTTACCGATAAGAAATTAACATTTCCTTTCTACATTGAAGAGCGTAGTCCCTCTCGTGGATAAAACCGAAAACGTATGAGGTTACATATGACGCCGCTCGGTGATAGTAAATTCCAGACACCCAGAATCGCTTTTTTCACACAATTCGTTTAAATGTTATATCTTGAATTCCCGCAAATAACAATAAACGCATTGAATGTAGCCAAGATTCAAGTTGAAGCGAACCTGTATTTTGTGAGGCGCGTGGGAGGCTTCACGATTCAAGTTCCCTGCTAACACCCACGCACTGACCTCACACTGAAGCGAGGTAGATGCACTTATGTACCATGATATTCACCAATATTTATTGCATCTCGAGTGTCTGACACAGAAAAGCACAATAAATCAAAACGCCGACTCTGCAATCTGCACCGAAACCGTCTAATCATATCAGTGTAAGCGACAGTCTCCGACGTTCGGAGTTCGATAAATAATCGTCATTATGACATTCGCAGGTCCGATAAAACAGACGTGAAGACTACCGAGCGGTTAATTGCCTCGTAACAAGAAAACAATACGGCAACGTCGCAAAAAGATGACACCGGCCGGCTACCTGCGCGGCCGGCGATTATCTTTCAAAATAATAAGCAGCCGCGAAATCTGGCCTTTGTTCGGAGTGGAGCGATTTTCTAGAAGCTAAATCTTCATTATGGAGCGCGCAATAAATTATTGTTGAACCTATCGCCGATCTAATTACGGCGCTTGGTGAAAAAGGACGCGCCTCAGCCGGACACGAATAGCGACACGGCGTTGGTTGTCGGGAGAAATTGTGTTACTATGTTGTCTTGTGGCTATACGGCTCGTTGTCTAGGTGGAAAGGGGATCGGGCAAGGCTGGTGTAGGCCCATAATTTATTTGCGCCGACAGGAGATCCCGTGTCGTCGAGAGTGCGCTCGCAATAAATAGCTAGAGTTGCGTGTAACTGTTGTCGGTTATTCGATATTCTGTAACGTTTGTGAACTTACTGTGCTATTGAAAACATCTTAGAACAATAGGCGTCTGTTAGTTAAGTCTTTACTAATTCGTATACATTTGATACATCACTTCAATCAAAAACTGTTGAAGCTACTTGGTTAAGATGTCTTTTTCTGTGATAAACACCATATAACACTACGATTTTATTATTTCTATATTTAAAAACAAATTGCCATTAAAATTCACTTACATCCTTAATATTTTAATAATATTGAATATTCTATTTTTTTACATAACATTCAAATCTTATATTTTTCAATTTATTTTACGTATCATCCTACATTCCTAGTTCTCAAAGAATTACAGTAGAGTTAGCTGAAGCGCGCCATTTGACAAGAAGCCGAGGCGTCGTCGGACGTTCGTAGAAGCGCGCGCGCGCCTTGTCGCGGCTATCTGATGACGCTGCGTGCGCGCACGATACGCATACGCTTACTACGACACGCCCTATCGTACACTCCATCGACTTGACGTACAGAAAAAGCTAGCGTAAGCTTTTTTGAACGTAACTAAAATTTCAAATGTAAAATTTTTCTTTAGTATACGTATTTTCTTCGGTTGATATTTTTAGTTACATTAACATTTTTATAAATTCTGATATTATATACAATTTGTGGAAAATATTGAAAACAATTTTACTACTTACATACAATCCGGAACTCTATTGCCACTTACTATCAGGAGGAATTGTCGTCAAGCATCATAGTCAGTAAAAATAATACTTCCTGTCATTTATCCAGAATAAGTAGGAACAAACTACTTAGAATATCTTAATACCAGCTCACAATACGACTCAACATTTCTCGGACATCGGAATTCAGCCACACAAATAACTTAGTCAAACACTTACTGCCCTATATACCTAAGCGACCTTTTTAACGTACTTGAGGTCATAATTTCATTGTTTATCCTCACCTAAACTTCAATTACGCAACCAACAGCAACTGATCAAGGATTAACGCCCACGTTACAAGACAAAGACAGGGAATTCGAAGTGTTTGTAAACATCGTACTGGTTGTCGTGTCGTGTCGTGTTTATGCCGAATGACTAACATGCTG
Source organism: Thymelicus lineola (assembly GCA_963932265.1). Lineage (NCBI taxonomy): Eukaryota > Metazoa > Arthropoda > Insecta > Lepidoptera > Hesperiidae > Thymelicus > Thymelicus lineola. The sequence goes on from OZ010685.1 coordinate 2,471,540, forward strand.
TCGGTTACGATAGATTGATGAATATTGATTTGCTGAAAATCACGTGTCAATGGCGATTGCCAGTAAGATAGGTCTTTATTACCGTAAAGCTACTTTATGGAGATAAGGCATTTCTTTTATAAGAAATGCCTTAATAATGACATTTAATTAATTGGCATGAATAATGGCATTTCTTTTTAAATTTCAACTACCACGTCTGCTGGAAGAAATTTCATTTTGAAATAAGCAGTGCCTATGTACTATAGATTTATATAACGTTTGAATTTAAGTTTATTCGTGTACATAAAATTTTTAAATAAATAAATAAGGTAAACAGCTGATAAACGAGATGTATCAGACGGACTACCTGATTTTTTTACGAAAATAGTCGAAAATCGATAAGTGACTATAGTCGCCCGACGACGGAAGGAAGGTCTAGGCTGGGCTTGAGGATGAATGGAGATCGTTACCCCTGATGCAACCTAGTGACTCTATGACTGACCCAGTTCAGCAAAGGTTGATTCAATTCTCAACCGATCCTTTACAGCGTCTTACCGGAAAGACGGAAAGAGTAAATCAACCCACTCCTTAACTCACGGAATGTTCCGAGATTAATTCAATCGACAGCATCAATCTTAAATTAAAATAAGCTTATCGATCAACGGTGGGCTAAACAAACGCGATATTATCTCATGGGGCCCGTTATCCCATGGGAAGACGTACGACATGGTTTTTGTGAACGGATCCTAGTTTTTGTGACACATCGTCACAATCCAAAGTGAATCAGTCTAGTTCCTGTATGTTAGGAGGACTGTACACTGTTGGGTGCTCATGGTAAGAACTAGCATAGAAAGTATTTGTCAATATCCAAGTACATTTATGTTTTAGTTAAATTTATTTTATTTACATATTTCTACGATTTTTAAGTTACCGTAAGCGTCAGTCTTGTTGCGATTTTTACACCTTTGCGCAATTTACAATTTTTGTTTTTTTCCAATGACACAAAGATAAATATTATATTCCTTTATTTAATTTGCAATAAGTCTTGTGCAACAATAATTAATTATTAATTATTAAATTAAATTAGAATTAAATTACACAATACTTGAAAAATTTTTTTGATTTTCTTTATTCTGAACTCAGTGCTTTACGGTAAGTATTTTGCAAGAGAAAAAAAACAACCGTGAATCTACGGATTGTGCGTAATTCTCTCAAGTCATCGTAGTTTATGGAAGTGCAGTTACACGCTCCTTATGCGGTGTTAAAAAAGAGGGCGTAGCAGCATTGATTCTTTACTAAAATGCGGTTTCCTGTTAGCCTAACCGATCCTGATTATCGTTTGCTCTCGTTCTAACTTTATATATCGGCTTAAAGTGCGAGTGGGAAGATCTCATAGCATTTTTTATATACTACTCTATTGGTTATGTATTATCACCGATATTGTTACCCATCTCCTTTTATTGTCCATACCGGTGGCCAAACAATTTAATTGAAAGCCCCCTATTTCGAAATCGGTTAAAAATCAAGACACTCAGGTCGTCTATGTAATGAATCATTATAGGTATATACATAATAAATACAAATATATATCTACTTAAAGATGCAGTAATAACCAATAAGGTCTCAATTCCGTATCGAAGATAAAGGATGTTATGACCGCAAGATATGGCACAGTAAAGTTGTCATCGCTCGAAAAGTGCTTTTACTGGTAAGTAGCTGTTTTCAATAAATATTGTTGTATCTTTTCTGATATCATTATTGTATTGCGCGCCAAATGGCAAATGGCACTTCTCATCCAGTGTTTTATTGTAAGCAAGCTGTGAAGATCAATACCCTCTTGGCCTTATTAAAGCTTAGTACTAATATAATAATTAATCACCCATCCAATACACAAATAGCGATGCTTCAGTAAGGTTTTCAAATGACGCTGTAAGGTTTTCACTTTATGAAGGCATACTTCAAGCCGGTGAGGTCAATAAATAAAACTTGGAAGATTATAATAAACTGGTCTATAAAATCAACACACCGATGGTATTTCGCTTTAGGTTTTTCGGGAAGCTTATTAAATTCATATTATGAATCGCAGTAACACGGGAACACAACTGAAGCTAGATTAAACAGGCACATGAATTATTTCGAAGAATCTCTGACGCATCCAATACTTAACAGATGACCTATGCAGGAACCAAACCCTTAATCTACGTGGGCGAGACCTCTAGCCAAAGCTACTATTCAATAAATACCAACGTCCATTTTGCTTTTATTTTCGTTGCATGCTTTGTATGCAGATTTTATGCGCACTCGCTGCTTCTGCGCTGGAATATCTTCAGTAGCTTATATTGTGTCTAAAATATAAATAACGTCTCTGTTCAGTTCTTGTCCATTTGTTTTTAAAATAGAAGGACTTAAAATAGATATCTGCACTAGTAAAAATTTCTTTTTATTATACTGATTCGAACGCTGAGCTTTCTTGCTATGTCTTTCAGCAGCGAAAATACTTAATTCTTTCACACTTATTTTATGGTTGCCAGTGACTGCAAAATAAATTCTAATGGTAAGTAAATGAATAAAATGTCATTATAATCTACATTACCTATTATTCCAACATGTTACAATTTCCAACATATTTTTTAAAGTTTACTTGTAATAATAGATGTTATCCAGTATTAGCAGTGATAGCCTAGCGGTTAGAACATTGGTCTCCCGAACCAAGGGGCCCGAGTTCAAATCCTGGCACGCACCTCTAATTTTCAAATATTATGTGCGTATTAGAAGTTAATTATCACTTGCTTCGGTGAAGGAAAACATCGTGAGGAAACCTGCACACTGGAGAGTTCTCCATAAAGTTCTCGAAGGTGTGTGAAGTCTACCAATCCGCACTTGGCCAGCGTGGTAGACTATGGCCTATACCCCTCACATTGTGAGAGGAGACCCTGAGCCCAGCAGTGGGACAATTATGGGTTGTTGCTTTGCTTTTTTGCTTTATCCAGTATGCGAAGTTAGTACACTATTTTTGCTAGCATATAACCCAAGTATTTTTTTTTAAATTCGGAGTCATTGTAATTGCTAAATATCTACAATTAGACACAACAAAGCGCAGCGGATGCTATCTTGGTCCTTCGAGCCGGACTTCCCACTACCTGTAAATCTTCCAGATAGCGACCGGAGACACAAACGATAAGGGCTCACGAACCGAGTAATTGACGTTGTAAGAAAGGCTGAGGACTTTTACTCTTTATAACCTGGCTTTATGAGACTGTCCTAGGGCATAAAGTTGATAATAAAACTGATAAAGTCAGCTACGCGTGGGAGGTTTCGATATCAGCCCTGAGGGTAATAATAGATCTTTACCTATGAAATTGGAGATTTTATAACCAACATTTTCAGATTTAATTATCTGAGGACTGGCGAGCAATTTGAAATTCAAATAAATTTTATTCCAAAGCTGTGTTATTTTATTTTCTAATTCAGTTATTTGTTTTTAGATAATGTTTTATTTTGTGAAATTGTGGTAGTTTTTGGCGCCATGGATAAACTGAAAATTCGTTCGTACAATTTTCGAATATGAGTGGAAATACCGCAACGTACTGCGCAAACAACACGAAACATTAACGACGTGTATGGACCTAACTAAGTGGAAGAACGAGCCTCGCGATCGGCCGGTAACCATTGTCGTCAACGACGAATTGAAGGCGATAATGGAAGCAGATCCAACTCAATCTACGGCTGAGCTTGCTGCGGACTTTGGAGTTAGTGTCAAAACAATATTGAAGCACTTGCGTCAAATCGGAAAGATAAAAAAGCTAGATAAGTGGGTGTCACATGAACTAAGCGACCAACAACAAGACTTGCGCGTCGAAGCATGCGCACTATTGAATCGGCATAGAAACGAAGTAATTCTAAATCGAATTGTTATCTGCGATAAAAATTGGATCTTGTACGACAACCGTAAGCGTTATTCTTAGTGGCGACCTGGGTACAGCACCTAATTAGTGCGCTGAAAAAAGAAGATTACTCATAGGAAGATGATGGTGACCAGTGACGGACTTGTACATCAGAGCTTCTTACCGAATAGTACAACAGTGACATCTGATGTCTATTGCCAAGAATTGCAAACAATGATGGAGAAGCTCGCAATTCAACAACCAAGACTGGTCAATCGCTCTTTCCCATTGCTTCTCCACGACAACGCGCAAGCTCCACTTCACGACAGACCATCGCGAAACTACAAGAGTTACTGCTGGAAGACATCCGTCATCCAATCCACTGTACTCACCGGTCTTTGAACTAACAAATTTCTACTTTTTTCAAAAATATTTTTTTAAGTGGAAAAAAGTTCAACACCCAATACTGTCTATTGTGGAAAATTTTAACGATTAAAAAATCGTTGCATGCGAAGTCTCTATAAACTACCCAAAATTATGCAGATTTTAACTACAATAATTTTATTTTAGTAAAAGTGATTTGCATATTTACAGACCCACGGATTAAAACCTAATAAATAAACCTAATTGCACTAACTTAAAATAATTGTAATCGTATCGTCCAAACCAGTGAAATGAACAACGCCATACAAAACCAAGGACATTTCGCCAAACTCAATCCAAATAAAAGTACTATGATCGGGTACAGATTAATGTTTAGAGGAATTAGATCACATCAGTCTTGCGATTGGGTGGGTAAGTGCGCGAGCGCAGCGCAATTTGCAGGGGGCGGGGCTACGGTAGCTGGGGAGGGGAGGGTACGTGCGCACTACTGTGACCAACTTCGATATGATTATACGGAAAGCCAATTAAATAATCACGTAATTTTAACATAACATAACATTAATAATAAATTTAAAGACAGACGATAAATATAATAAAATATACTTCCGTATAATTTACAAAAAGTAGCGAAGGATCAAATTGAATTTTTAATATAATACAAAATAGTATTTTAATGGAAAAGTGATTCTGTATTGTTGAAAAAGAACGTATTAGGCGTTTTGACTTTAACTACTCAATTTAAATTATTTGGAAGTTTCATAGGAAAAGAAGCCATTATAATGGTAATCACTAATTTCACTAACAATAAGTAACATTTTAACTAATTGTGATACGCTGCTCCCTATTTATTTTGATGAAATTCAAACTCACTAAGCCTGAGTAAAACTGTAAAACACTGAGTAAGTATGTAATAAAATAGGACTATCCGTAATAATAATGATGGAAGTCGTCTCGAAGCTCCTAGCGATAACTCTGACCCGGCAGACGGCAGGTCGGCTATCTCCCGTGTAGATACTATTTAAGCGTACAGGGCGCAGGGAGCCTGTAATTCACTAAGTGCATACTAAAGTTTTCATGGGTAGTAGCGAACAGTGCCCGTCACGAGAGTACCAGTAGTACTTCGTGGCGCGGGTCAACCTTAGCTGCAACGTTATCTAAGCAAGTAGCATTGACCAGTCTTTGACAAATTAAATTGTCCATAGTAAATTTTTCTGACATAGTTGTGATCTATTTCTATCATCGGCATCAAAAGTGGTGTTATCATCATATGGTAACATTACAATATCACAATGAAGACCAATTATTATTTCATGGTCATTTGTAAATTACAACGAAATTAATCAAGATGAAGCAAGTCATCAAATAACACAATATTTTCCGGTATTGATGTCACTGATTATTTCCTAGAAACATGATATGTATTTCAAATTTTCTTTTTTAACGACCACAATAAAAACTTAAATCTTTGAAACTTATACATCTTCATAAGGACCTAAAAATGAAGCTTTCAAGAATGATAAAAGCATGTTAGCCGATAAACGCAAAATAACAAAAACAGCTTAAAGCACTTAAGCTCCCACAAGGCAACCTGTTAACACCACAATTCTTCCAGTGTATCGGCTTGAATGTACCGGTATTTATAGCTACTGTATCTGTAGCTTCCACACATACACATAAAGAAATACGTATGGAATAAATAGATGATATACCAACAATTCCAACAATTGATGTACGAATTTCGATTGTAATAATAAATCCCAAATCTGAATGCTCCGTAAAAAATGTTGCGATTTAAATAAATAGCTAGGTTATAAATCTGTAATCAGCAATTTTATTTCACTTTCTTCCATCAAACTTTGAACTCAATAATTGACTACGATCCCATCTGATAAGAATTATTTATAACTTAACCAATAATCTAACGTTATTCCACATGCAATTTATTCTTGCATAAGTGTTTAATAAACAATATCGAATAACCCATAAGTTATCCGACAAAATGAAGCGTAGGTCCAATATCCAGCTAGAGAAACGCATAGCCCGAGGACAAACAATAAGAAACCTCATAACGGCTTCCACCACGATATAGCTGGAACTGGCAACTATACTACCACTACTTAGAATTTGATATTGGAAATGTAATAGACTCCATGGATCACAGTTTCAGTAATGATCATAAAATTGTTCTATGAGAAAAGTGCATAAAACTAACAGAATTAAATCTTAATCTGGCACAAACATAATTAAATCTTAACACTTCACAGGTTAAAAATCATGCGGTTCCATGGATTCTTTTTGACCAGCAACGCAGTTATCATCTATCTGTCTGCTTGTTACTTCTGGTCAGTGATTTTTTAAATAATATTGCATTAGCAAATGCGAGGTCCTTTATTAAAATCCTTTTAAAATGCGCAAACATCAAGCACTTTTAAAAATTTACTATAACAATCTATGTATAAAATGGAGAATAGTCACAAAAACCAATAAATTCTAAGTCCTTAAACGTTTGAAGACATATTGATTGAATCACAGAACGAGAAATACTGGAATGTAAATTTATGGACGCTGAAGTTTTTGTACAGTAAGTCTATTGCCTTAGTGGCTGTAGAAATTATCATCAATCCAATGGCGATGGATAGGAATTTGGTTATGTTTAAAATTATATCATTAAGGAATCATTGTATATACTCGCACTCGTAAGCTGTTTATGCTGTGTAAGTTAAGGCTTGCTTAAAGCGGTGGTGATACTTAAACTGGTTCGTTTTATGTTATGATGACGAATTCTATCTATTTAAGGACTAAACGTTCTAGATAAAACTGAAGGTATCGCAAGGCAAGCCACTTTTTGTAGCAATAATAAAATACCAGCATTTTAGATTTTTTTAAATACTGACAATTATCGCTTCTCAGAGTCAAATACCAGGAAAGAGGCAGGTACTGTAAATGCGCAAGTAAACATTTAAAGAGCATCTATAAAGACAGAATGAGAGCCTGCTAGGCAAATCACTGGGCACAAGTTGCGCTGTAAAACCGGTAATCAAGGCTCAATCGTGCGAGTGGCGTGTTATCAAAGATCAGGCGGGCAGTTTGGGAGAAAGGCACCGAGCCAAGGTGGGCAAAAACGTTTGATTTGTTAAATAATGCACAATACGCGCGCGTCAGTATCACCGCACGCGTCCGCCCGACCGTTCCCACGATCACGCACACATGCGCGTGCGCAGCACACAGCAGCGCCCGCGCACGCTCGTGCACCTTCATAGAGTAGAAAACCGACAGGAATTTACGTTCTGCTTGTTTTTGTCGCGAGTTCTATCTGGTTTTAATTCAAACAAACATCGATGAGAAATATATCGGAGAACGAATGACGCATCGATCCGAATCTAAAACAATATCTTAATTTGAACAAATCATAATAACAACCGTATGTACACCATGAGACAAACGACTACTACTAAAATCATGCACAAAATTTCAATGTGAAGTAATTAGATCTTGTATTGTTAATTAAATAGGTCTCGGCACAAATGTAATGTATAAGATACATTGCATGGAGCAAGCTTCCGTTTTAATTAATCATGATCCAGCTTAACATAACGATTCAATTAAGTCAGAAAGTGACTCAGTATCCTGGCTAAGTTTTATGTCCCACAGTCTTAACAACTGCATATTTCATTGCAATCGAATAAATTCTCCCTTTGAATGTGAATTACAATTCAATGAACATAAATAAAAATTATGTTATAAATCAGTCACTGCTGAATTCTCTGTATCCTGCAAATTAATCTGTGCAACCCGCACGTTAACATCCGACGATCATTGAGAGCGTCTGTCCGCTAGACGGGACGAACCGAATTCAATCGCCAAGGTGAACTGTGACACTGCCAATTGCCATGTTACACAAATTATTTACGACAAAAAATGAGAACAATAGCTTTAAATTTCACGCATTCAATTCAATTGTTAAAGATGATTTCATTCGACATGATCATATCCATGACGTGAATTATGGCATGATTATACAAATAATAACACTAGTTGACGACATTCGAAATTGAAATGCAAATCCAGACAATTGTTACTTATAGACACACATGTAACGTACAAACATAAACATAAAGAAGATAACATGATGCCACGATACAAATGTAACTTGAGCTACGACAACAAAAGTGACTACGACTATAAAACCTGTAATCTTAGTTGAAATTCTGACGATAATAGACTTTTTACAGCGGTAGGTATAGGCACGAGAAACCGAGGCATCGCGTGAAGCCCGCACGTCGGACGATTCGTATATGCCGTAACGATAATGAGATAGCAGAACAGATTCTTGTTGCAGTCACAAATCTGTGGATAAGAGGCATTGCGTTACGTTTTATTATAATCTTTCAAGAACATAACGCCGTTGAAGGGTTCATTGTTCTTTGTAACGGCTCGTGGGACTAAGCTTAAAATTAACGGGACCGTCACTTTACATAAAAGTACATTTTTACCGTCAGTTGGTAGCCTTTTGCTAAGTTTTACTCCTAATAAACCCATAGACTATTAACATAATATTAACACTAGAAAGAAAGACCAACGATGTCATTTTGACCCTAGTATACCCAATGACTGTCGATAACTAACTATTGATAAATTTGATATATTTCTGTGCATAAATTTATGGAGAAACACACGATTATTATGTTTTAAATTTTATTAATTTTAATCAGATATACATTTGGAACAAATTATGTTTTTTTTTTGGCATTTTTTATACACTTTCCACAAACTGGTTTCTTACAAGTAGCACACATGTAAGAGGTTTTATTCGTTTTACATTTTGTCTTTATTTGACAAGCTCGTCTTTTGCTATAACTTGTGCTTTCCACCATTTCGATAATATTTTCGGGATCGTAATGTAGACGAGCCGGACCTAGACGATTTTTTGATGTTCCGCTCGTAATTCAAGAACGAGTTGCAGTATGAAGTTATGCCGAGAAATATTCGTTTTAGTAATTTTTTTTGTAAATTACCCATGCGTTTATAGTAGCTAGGTCTAAAACATTATAAAATACATGCATAATTCATCTATGTGAACCAGCTCTCACGGAGTATTTTCTTGCCATTTGATCCAAGATATAAATTATTCATAAAAAATCAAATACTTCATAATTTCTTTGAATCTGTTCTTGCTAAGTGTTTCGCGGAATATAAGTGGCCCCCAAAGATTCGACCACATCAGATCTAAATCTAGTTGGCAAGAAGTATATGTATATGTATAAGCGCCGCGAGCATATAGTAATGCAATAAAAGCATCAAGTTCCTCTAAAGATATGAACCAAGATTCATCACTAGTTCGCCGACGAGCTTCTGTTTCTGTACATAACTTTATCAGTCGAACAGTTGCATCATCAATGAATAGGCGCCAAGCAGTTATCAATTTACCATCTTGAACGAATCTTTTTGCGTAGGGGGTTGGGCCCGGAACTTCTCGAAGCACGTTTTGCATTGTACTCTGGCTATGTGCTACACACTTCCATTCTGTGCTATAACTTGCTATAAAAGTATCACCTATAGCAGGAAGATGCGACTGACGTGTAGAAGAACACCCACCACGCCTATTTCATCCTCTGCGACTGCTTCTCGATCCGATACCACGACGGTTAGGAACCGCACTAGTCGTAGACAGGGTGTCTATTTGAATTTCCTCACTAGAATCTGAGCTGTCTGACAACAATCTATTTCTGATCACCGGTATATAAATCACAATAAGCAAGCCCAAGAAAATATTTATCGGTAATATAAGCAAATCTTAGCAACCTCAAGTACCATACTTAAACGCGTTCTTTGTATTCGGTCATTTTGACCAAAGTGGTCTTTGTAGGTATAACTCATTGTATTTCGACATGTAATTTAGATAACAAGATTATATTTCAAAAGGAGCTATAAAACTACAAAATATTAAAAGTCAAAGAGTATCGTGTTTGAAAAAAGCGTATATTATAAAATATGACCGATTTACATCACGAATAAGTCAATTTGACCACTCTGGTCTTTCTAGTGTTAATTTTCAATTCAATGTGATATTGGGTAAAATTTTACTAGCGTGTTTGATTCTAGGAGGACAAATAAAGTTTTTATGGTTCAACAAAATTAGCGTCACTAATCTTTGTAGAACCTAAATTTAACTTGAAATATTTTAAAATTAGGATTGAATACTAAACGGTTCAACATACCTCATAGCAGCAAAACTTCACCACAAGGTTGAGCCAAGTTTACAGATTCATATAAAGACTACATTATTTTCGTGTTCGATATAATCTGTCTGTCCTTTACCATTTACTTTCTAAGGCATAAAAGCAACCTTTCTTAAGTCTTTAATGATCAAGGGGCAGCCTAAAATCAAAGACAGATTCTAAACAACGCGAATCTTTACACCTACCGCCGAATTAAGAGCGCGCTTATCTCACAGAGTATTCATCTATTGTATCCTGAAGAGGCCTTTGTACACCGTCTGGACAGGACAATATGAAATTATTATCTACGCTGGGGATCGGGTTACACACACGTGCAATGGCTGCACCCTGACACAGCACACATGTGTTGGATGTTCCAAGGGATATGCAGTTTTAGGGACGGAACGTTTCGTTTTTTGTAATATAAAAAGTTATAGGAACAGTTTCTTATTATTAGAAAAGTATTGGATCAGTTGCCGGTTTGTTTTTTTTATATTTGAAAAACAAAATATTAAGGATGTTAAAATAGACAAGGAAGAAAGATAACATTTTGTTAATTGACTTTGAAGATTCTACGTAGATTTTAATAGTTGAAAAATGTAATACAAAAGTATTAAATAATATTACACTAAATAATTAAAAACGAAATAAAATTTTGGTACGTATAAGTGATATTTCGCGCATAATACATTTAAAAAGAAACATTAGCGCTAACCGGAGTGTTTAACATAAATAAAGCAGTGAGCGAGATTAATGGAACCACTTAGCGAGCTGCAGGACCACGTCCGAGCCTCGGATGTGCCTCTGGTGGTCCGATGACGTCTTCTTAATGTGTTTCCAACTTAAATGTAACATTGCAAAATTTCATTCACAAATCTGTATTGACGGGAAATTGTTTGCCAAATTCAACACAAAATTCTCTTTGGAGTATTCCATCACTAATCGTTTAAAATTAAAAGCAACGTGGTATAAAGGGTATAAAAAGCATGTAACATTGTTATTCCCCTAAAACTTATGTTATCTAGACAAGATCAACAATTTTAACTATAAGACTGGCAAATCACAAAAAGCTCGTGTAAACACTAACTATTATGCAATAAGAAATTGCCAATTTGTCGTAATGAGTACTGAAAAGGAATCAATAAAATAAAGACAGCCGATGTTTATCAGCCGATAAAATACAACATCGACATGTAGCTTAAGCAAAAGCCCAGAGCCTGACCTGAAGTTATCGGCATTCTCGATCACCATAAATATTAAGAGGGGCGTGATCATGTCATGTTGCACTCGCCCGATGAATATGTAACAATAGTTTTGTTTTAACGTTTTTAATTACAGCACCGACGGAGAGGCGGCTCGGTTTTAGCTCAAAGCCGTGAATGGCGTCGAGCACATGTTAGCAATTACGCTGTGAACTCGATAGGAACCCAGTATACGATTCGCCGATCGTGATAGTAGTGTGACAAACGTATGGTGTACGCGTCGGCGGCTCGCGCACTTCCAAGCCATAAATCTAAAAGCCAGGCGGAGAGGACGCGCGTAGCCCTTTATTATAGCCAGACATGATTGGCCTCGGGCGCTTACTGAACAAAACGAACGCGCTTAGTAACGAGCGCGACTGCCTCGTATCTCTGTGACTTTCGAAGTGGGCAAGAGTTTTTGCCTTTTTGGGACGCCTTCGAGCACCAGAAGGCTTAAGGTCGGGCGGATGCTAAAAGCTGTAACAATCCTATTCTAAAGGATTTCTGTCATAACTGCCAAATAAACGTGTCAAGAGCTCGCGGTCGTAAACGCAGCAACGAATAGAACGGAATACAGATTGGTGGGGAAACACGCACGTTAACGTGTACTACTTGTCACTGTTTTTTTGTTTCAAATTCCACACCATGTTTTGGAAATACCATATCTATTATTGGATATCGGTTGAATAAACATGGTAATACCATTGTTATAATTTTTCAACATGAAGTCACTTGTCACGTCGTCAGTGGTACAACTGGCGATAAATCTACTCGGTGCGAAGAAGGTTATCGCGCATAAGCAGGCCCTTGTCAGTCACGAATAAGAATGATAGAGTAATCGGAAAAGAGTAAAATGTAAATCGATTACGACATCCGGGTAAGTTCAAGTGAGCATCGGACTGCAAATTCAAAGGGAAACATTTACGAACACCACCTAATCTCATATCGAATCAATGATATCGTTCGGGCGCACGCGGGGTCAGGTCACCATAGTACGGCGCAACGACTCGTATCCCGCCATTAAATTGGTAACCACTCTAACCAGTTCTCATTGGATCACGCCCGATGACTTGACGTTAACTATTAGCATAATAATTGTCTCGGACTATGCTGCGAATGCTGTGACTCACACGCTGCGAACTTATTTTTTAATCAAGTCAGTACACAATATTTATGTCGAGAACTTACGGCTTGGTTTAGAAAAACTTTATACAATACGTGATTAAGTTCAAGACTTGTAAATCATTTTAAAGGTATCGAAAACACGAACTAAAATTAACTTGAAGCCCAAAATAAAAGAAGAGTTGATTTAAATATTATTTCAGAAAAAGGATCCTATATTTAAAGATGGAGGTGGAACAAAACTAATCAACGACCTGAATTGAAACATAGCACGCCCCAGCTAAGTACATGAAGCAGTCTCCAGTCGCACGACACGCCGATCTCTGCTCCAGATCTGCGCTCGTGGTTGCACCGCTCAAGCATTATATGCAAATAGTAAAGCCATTCGCTCAAGCTCCAAGTTGGAAACGTTAGCGATATTGCACTCAAGATGGGCATCGATGACTTTAGCTCCAAAATTGCCAGCTTCGCCATGATCGCTAAACAAAATTGCCGAAGTGCTTGACTGTACAATCCCGATCTTAACTTTACGTTCATTATTCGCGCGATCTTTGGTATTCACGATGGCCAGTCTGTAGAATATTCTTTTCTTCACCTTTCACATAAAAGTAAAAAGTCACCCGCGTTGAATTTATGTCGCAGAGTTGCGCCAAAACCCACGAAATTCCTAACAAATAAATAACGATTGTGCAACACATGTCCCTATTATATGCGCGAAGCGTGCTCAGGACGTTAAACTGATGAAAATAAACGGCTCATGAATTCATCCTCATCTTGCGACTTATTGAGCAACCCTGTTGGTATGTGAGAAGCTAAAAGAAATCGCGACTTTAAGTAGAAGAAAAAACAGGGTACGGTATGAATATAAACGGCGCACAGTGCGTGATGACAGGTATTATGAAGTACATCATCTACATTAATTTATAGATACACCGCACGTAGCGTGTTTTATTGTTAAGGCCCTTAATAGTCTAAAACAAGAAATACATAAAACATCTTTCTTACACCAATACATTATTGGTGTGTTCGTTAATGATAACTTCCGCAAATTGACTGGAACACCTATTGGTTATGTTAATAAATGTTCTGAAATTTGGGATATCTATTTAGTCAATTTTACTGTAATTAAATTATATATGTAGTACAAGATTATGCTTAAAGTGTAGAAATGTGCAAATACAGAATTACCTTCGATTTCCACAAAAGTTTTTCAAGTAATTCGATTTCCAAGTACCGTAGACATGAAATTGAAATTTGGTCATTGTAAGTCGATACTTGGTCCTAAATAAAACGATTCCGTTCTCGAGTAGTTGGATTGGTGGGAAAGAGCCTGCCTGAGAGCCCCTCGGGCCGACATTCCCTTTGCGATTGGCCCTACCGCCTCGGGCACCAGCCTGACGTAACCATCGGTTCAGCGTTAGGTAGACATGTCCTTATTTCGTTACTCTAAATCTTTAGATTGTTATTCACCTCTGTGTATTATGAACACAGAATTCTAAAACTTGGATGATTATAGTACTCGTATTTAGCGGATTTTGCTAATTGTATGGCTGTTGTTATCTGTGATAAATTAATTAATTAATTAATTAACTAAGTCTGTACGCAGATTATGTAAATGTTTATTTCTCAATGACAGATATGACAAAAGACATTAGTATAAAGAAAAGAAAAATAATGATAAATGTAACAAGTTTCATTAACGAAGCAATAAGTAGCGTAAGACCACATTTAGTAAAAAAATGTTTATGTTAAAAATGTTAAAATAAATTCAAATATGTAGATGTAGCATTACGTTCTCGTAGTGATGAGACGCTCCCTTTACTTTATATGTCAATTGAAATTGGACGCCTCTATACCACAGTAGTCTGAATTATCGTAAGATTGCTACGTAGGCTTCGTGCTACTTAATGACATCAATTGTTACGTCTGAGCAAATCCGAATCATTCAAAGAGTATCTTGTTTCAATCATAGAAGACAAAAACGGAACAGAACAAGTGGATATACACCAAACGTAAATATTTTCAGATAAATTATTAAATGAAACTATGAAACAAAAGGATGACTTATCGTAATACTTATCCTAAGTATAACGTAGAAGCAAATAAATATAGGGAGGAATTTTAAGTAATAGTAAAAGCGTTCTCCTCGAATATAGCAATATAAACCCTAAATCTAAAGCGTGTAATACAGAGTGGAGTAGAAACATACAATTGGTGAGGCGTGGCCAAGTTACTTTTCACTTTGATTTGCGTACACAACAGTAAAGTAACGGGAATTCAAGTAGCTATCGTTAATCATAGGATCGCGCTGCTCTGAAGCTTAAACGCAGGCTTTTTAAAAAGTGAACACCGAGTTTGAAGACTGCTAATTAATAAAGTTCTCAAGATTTTAAAAAAGGGACATAAAAATTTACACAATAAAAAAATTACGTATTCATAATTCAGAAAAAATATCACAATAACTAAATTTTCCCACTACATTAAAACAGCTTATTTGTTTATTTTTTATACAGGTGACAACTATTGGACTTACGAGATAAATATCTTCAATCCACATCCGTCGCGAAAAACACTTTTATTATTTTTTAAGTTTGCTTATAAGAACCGTTATTATGCTACATGGGCATAATAAGAATAAAATACAAAAATATTTTATACCCATTTAAAAAGGCATGCATACGAATAATTAATTATTAAAGAACGTAGAAGTTAATCAATATAAACAGCGTTAAGACGTACAAAGATTAAAATTTGATTGACTATGGTCTTATCAATTTAAGTTTGATTACCGATTTCGAAATAGTAAATAAAAAATCTTCATTCGCTAATTTCAATTCTGAATCCAATCAAGTCTGAAAAAATATACCGTTTAAGTCGAAGGAGCAAAAAATACTGACGATCTTGATGCATATGATTATAAAGTCAATTTTTAAATAGGAATTTTCTTAATACATAGTAACTATTTCGCTCTCGTTAACACATCAAATACTTCTGTTGCTACAAATACGACTAATTTCAAAGCCTTCAAAAACCATTTAAGATTGATAATTTTCGACCGTCTAAAAATACGTTTATAGTCGTGAAATACAACACCAAAGATCGAAAGTATTGATGAGGATGCACAAGAATGTACAGACAATAGATAAAGTGAAAATAAAGCTCAGAAATAAGGTATGTAACTGAGTTAATACAATTTTTGGATTGTTGTAGAACAACAAATATAAGTTAAAGAACAAGATCAAAATGATTATACCTGTATAATAATATAACATTAAAAGGTTCCTACGTGCGATGCATTTTGAATTAGATAATATGCGTAACTTTTCGATGATTGATTACAGTAATGTTTTTATTGAAATTGAATCACATAATCCTTGAATACAAAAGCCAGTCTCTGGAAGCAAATATGAAAAAATAAACAAAAGTACAATTAAACTTGATATTTTTCACATAATCGTTTATATTAAGGAACAGGCAGTATTTTAGCTGACACATAATACATATTTGCACGCATTGTCTTAAGGTATATTATCTTGTATATCTCAATGCCTAGAATTGTTTTAAAGTACCAGTTACTTTCCTTCTTTTCCAAGCTTGGTTGCTGGCAAGGTAACGATGCACGCCTTTAAGTCGTGGGCGGTTCACATGTGAGATGCTATCTGAGATAATGGTTCATTATGACGCGCTTCAACGTTTTGGATCACGGACCAGTAATCTAATTTGACAAGTACTTTCAAAACCGTGACAAAAAGTAAGTAAGTTATTTAATTTTTTCATGTTAAATACTGTTACTCGCAAATTATTTGATCATCGTTCGACACGGCAAAATTCTTCAATTACAATGACATTAAATTACATTACTAAGTCTTCAACAACATTAAAAATTCTACTAATATTATTAAATATACTTCGAAGGCATTTAATTACCTTTCGAACCCAAATGAAGTTTTCATATTTTACCAAACAACTTTTGTAATAAAATTCTAGATAAATCAAAACTTGCACACAAGCTTCGCAAAAATCGAGTGTTATTTCCTTAAAGTTTATTTTTATCCATTTTTGATACTCATCTTCTCTAACAAGGTCCCGTCCTGCACTCCGACACGAACAAATCATATCGTCAAACTAGTTATGGTCACTGATGTAACGACTAGGTATGCAAATTGTGTGCGCGGGCGCAGCCGGGTCGACGAACCCATGTTTGCGTCATTTAGGGTTGCTCTACAATTAAATTTTAAGAAAACATAACATTCGATACCTTTAATAAAATATTCAGTTTTGGATTTTACATAAACGTTTTGACATCCGAGCTAAGTCTTCTTTAACCTTAAAGACTAACCACCATGGTATTGTTTCTTGTGGAAATGAATGTGAATTTAAGAATATTAGATTTGTTTGATGGATTTCTCCAGGTTGGCGACCCTACCACCGTCATCACTATTGGCCCACGGTCCCACTGGCATGGAATCGATTTGTGCCGCGCTCGCCAGATAAGGTCAATACCGATCGCCTTTGATCTGCTACCGATGCTCATTTATTATGAAAACGTAGTGTTAATCACAACGCCTTGACAAATGAGATGCTACGATTTCTCATGATACATTTGAGATTGATCACTGGTGCAAAACTTATTATCTTCGAGTTGTACTTTATTATCTTCACTAATATGTACATTGTATATTCGTACAAAATGTTTACTTCGTTTCAAAATCGACATAATTTGTAAAAACTTGATCTTAATGTATTAATGTTTAAACAATTTTCCTTTTCATTCCTGTACAATATCTTACTTATAAAGATCTATTTTGAATGTGCTCCATCATTTGTCCACATCATCTATATTTACAATATGTCTTCAAATAATTGGTATGCTCCGATCAGATAGGAATTCTCTGGACAAGATCCATCTAACAATTGTGCTAACGTGTCTTGAATTAAACAGGCGCTTAGCTCATACCACCTACAGTAATCTAGTTTTCACACCATGAATGAATTTATCAATACCTGATTTTAAGATTGTATTACATTAAAACGAGTACTTTTGAAACTTGCACAAACAATACGTATGGGGTTTAAAGATCAGAACGGAATTTAGCTTTGTTGGCTCTTTCATTTATTTTTATCTATACTATGCCATGTTACTTTAATTAGAGCTTCAACATCGAATTAGCTTATAAATATTTAATTTTGTATCTGTGTTTTGTGTTTGTGTCTTTTTTTCTGCTTGTAAATTAAATATCAGCATCTTTTTACTCGTCGGCATTGAGACAGGTTCCTTATAGCTGCCATTATCAGTTATCCAGCCTTTTTGTAGGTAATTATCCCCTTTCCTCACCCGCCAGTTATGAATTTTAACCGAGTCTTCATATAGCACCTTTGCTACTTCTGAATGCCATCGTACCGCATGTGTCGACATTGTATGATTGTATTAATAATTAATAACTTATTTAGTAGTCGATATAAATTAAACGAATGCACGCCTGATTGTAGATATTCGATAGTTAACTAATTTAAAAAGTACTAAATATTCTGATCAAACTATAAAATCTATACATTATTATGATTGTAACTAATATCCGGAGCAAGTTGCAACTGTTGATAGCCATAATTCACGTTAATTCTTGAAACCGAACTCAAAATCAGCATCTCTATGACACAATTAGTATAATACTTACTTAATTAGTCGGTATCCATACAAATTAAGAGTTATGAAATGATCAAATCGTAAAAACCAAAGCCCTGAGGCACTCCAATAAAATACATCGCTTCATTTATCCGCTGGGGACCAATTTGTGAGGCGAACCAGTTTTGTTAGTAATAAAATCTGTTAATGGATCAACATTAATAAAAGCGGCAAACAAAAAGATCCCTACATATCCCAGCTTTATTGCTGCGATATTTTTCTATATACCACTGACAATATCCATATCTGAATTGATGTGTCCTTTCAATTTAACGCCTACAGCGAGGAGAGAGAATCGAAGAGCTTCAGGCACTCCGAATATATTAGACGTGAAACGTATAGAAAAAGAAACACTGTCTTATCGAAAATTCAAATTCATTGTAAGCCCCATGAGAATCAAATCTTTTATTGGTCGTGCTCGACAGATTTATTCAAAAGCCTTTTCAAAAAGGAATGGTCTGTCAAAGTGTTTTAGATTTGTTTATTGTACTCCAAGATTCTTGATTCCGGAAATACGAATTCCAATACTTTTAAAAGTAGTTGTAAATAAGATTTAACCGTCTCATTTCTATGCTAAACTAATACAATGAACCGTTAGATCGACGCTTTGACACTCAAACGATTGTTATCGTAATTTAAGTCCCATAATTCTAAAAGAATTTTTAACAATTACAAAAACAAAGTAAATAGTATTAACAATATGTAAACAGATAATAATATTCTTCTTGTATCAGTTTTGTTAACTTTACGCTTATTATAATAAGTATATTTAGAGATCTACAAATTAGATCTTAGTTCTAACAAATTTCTCAAAGGACCAGCCTGAGGTCGAGTTCTCAAAATAAATTCATTTAGTCTGTAAAAATATACCTACGCAAGCATCTGAAGGGATAAAATTGGACCTGAGAGACATATACGAATAAATGAATGTACTGAAGGCATCTTGAAACTGACTCAATTTTATCGTTCTGCTCACGTACACACAATTACTAAGTAGTGTCATTATTCAAGTTCTTTCAATCACCCGTAGCTAATAAGCCTTAATTTGTTTTTAATACATATTTACTTTAAAAGTTGCTGAAACTATGGTGTCGATAATTTTAAACTGATGAGGACAAATATAAGAAGAAAACACAATAAGAAAAAATATATTATAACGTGCAATGTACAGAATATGTTTTATGTTTCGTAATCTAAATACATTAAGGAATTGTTTGAAATCTCAGAAACACTGATTTACAGTAAGCTTAGTTTCTATTGAAACAAGGTACTAATCAATAAAGAGGTTAAGAAAGCTGAAGCTATTGAAAATACGTGTATAAAAGTTATTTAACAATAAATCACATGATGTATTAACGTTAGATGTGGAGCAATTCATTTTATTAACGGAATAAATTTATCAGACAGTAAACTGTAAATAAATCGTAAATAAGTAGTAGAACGCGTAAGGTAGCCGTCGTCTCTCATTGATTTAACTAGTTCAATAATCGTCTATCAGACGCAAATAAACGATCAAATTAACCTACTGTATTAAGTTGATACTCACTATATTAAACACACTTGTTATTTAACCAACGGTATGATTGACTCGCACTTGAGCAATGATAATTGCAAAGTCGAGCTTCAAAGATAATATCACTAACTAATCAATTGAGCTTGAAGACGTTACATGTATTTGAGTACGGACGTTTCTATTTATTAAGATAACAACAATGTTGGTATAAATCCAAACCATGAAATGATGTTGCTATTGACATAACTCGGTGTCAGAATCATCCGTCGAGATCAGATCAATGGACTTCGATGAACTTGACCAAAAAAGCATGAAGATTTTTAAATAAACATTCATCGACATCGATTCGATGTTTCATCGGCGGGTCCAAGTGTTTACTTAGTAACAGTCTGCTTTGAATAAATCGATTTCAAATGGAACGCCCCACGTCAAAGGAAAAAGCGCTCTGTTGATTGTCTATTTAAGGTCTAATTTGATAATTTATCAATAAATTGATTCATTAATGTATTTGCTAAAGTAAATCTCTAAGATTCTACCGGTTTTTTCTTTTATCGGTGTTGTTTTATTTGTATTCTCACTACGTCGGGTCCAATCACATCCGCTAGGTTGATACAAGTGAATACAATTTTGGAGCATAATAATATTAAAAAGCAACATAGTGATGACACGAGGCCACCTCTCGAGGGAAGTCGTGACGCCGTTTATATCCTGTATCTTGAGAAAGTTGTCTTTAGTTAGAGAAGGAATTATGAAATTAATAATAAATAGTCATGAAAAATAATTATGAAAGGAATTATGAATTGTAACAAGAAAACAAATAATTACCAGTCAATGGTAGAGCTGTTTAAAAGAAACCAAAGTTGTTGTTGTTTAAAAGAAAACCAAAATAATTTAAAGGATATAGAAATACAGGAAAATATATCCAAAACAATGTATGAAGAAAGTAAACAGTTCATAATTTCAATAAACAATTATCCAAAAGCATTTAGGGTATTGCGTACAGCCGTTGACCCTGTCCATCGATCAAGGCTGGGCGTGTCGTGCCGCTCAGCGTATGTAAAGGCATTACCAGTAATAACAGGTTGAAAGAGCAGTCAGATCGCCGAACAATATGTTACCATGTTTATGAGGGGTCAGCGTACACCTTTACAATTGGCAAGAGCTTGAAAAGATGAAACAGAAATTATGTCTAAATTACAAAGTAATGCCTAGTAATTATTAAGACGTTGGCACCAATATCTTAAACTTAAACCATAAATGATAAACTATAAAGGATTTGTCATTTAATTGTTTGAAACAACAAATGAATATTAATTAGAAATATTAAACAGCTGCGATGCACTCTAATGCGTTCATTTAACGGCTCCTAAGTTAAGTACCACTAAATGTCACGCCATATATTCGTTAGAGCGACCGTCACTTCCAATGTTTTACTTTACTGCTTCTTCATACTTTTTACGATGTTAATTGACGTCACTTTTCACAGTTTTGTTAATTTGTTCTCACTAGTTTACGTGGTCACTTTGTTAAGATTTCGATCTTAAACGACAACTTTGAGAAAGTTAACATTTGTAAACATTACAGAGATAGACGACCTAATTATCGTCTGTTTCCTTTACAAGTCATCCTATAATTATCGAAAACATATGATCCACTTAGCAACCAACGATTTGAGGCCATCAAACTTGGACGAAACCGGACTGCAGAATATACGTTTAACATTAAAAGTTGGGTTTATTGGGGCTATGCAAATAAGTGAGCCACGTACGGCCAGAGGGCATTAAGGAATCCCACGGGTCTTTTGACAACTGCGTTGTTTATATAGCATTAAATTACTTTCTTTACTGAGCTGGTATCATTGTCCACGTTGACGTACTCGCTACAGATCGTACAGATCTATCGTCGGTTAGATAATTGGAAATTATAGGAGCAGAACCAAAGTGATTGGTATTGTAAGTTATTACAAGCGATCGCTTCGTTAAATCACTCGTGAGTAATCGCCGACAACTTTGAAGTTTAACGCAATGAGTGCTCACAGAATTTTAATTGAAATCTTTCAGGTAGCATTTGTAACCCGGATGGTAATTTATTTAATAACGCTATACATTTAATAAATTTAAATATCAGTGACTTTTCATTATAATTGACACGTGAATGTAATGAATTAGATATTAAAAAGACAGGATTTCGCTCAGTTAATATTCTATAAATACGTAAACTATGCAAATATTATTTACTAGCTGTTGCCCGCAGCTTCGCATATGGAAATTATGTTTGACCTATTTGTACCGCTTGCAGAAGAAAATTTAAAAAACGGTGAATTTACATTGAAGTATGTACTTATATTTAGTAATTTATATACTGAAATCCATGATACGATCACAAAGGATTCCTCCAGGAGCGGGTTTTTAAAAATAAGCAGTATTCAAATTAATTTGTATTTTCTTTACAAATTTTCATCTCATTTCCCAGGGAAAACTTTTAAATTTTCCGGGATAAAAAACCTAAAATATAACCCGGAGTATTAGTAACAACTTTACTAATTTTCATAGAAACCTGTTCAAAGGTTTTCATGTGATGCTCGGGCAGACAAACAGACAGACAGAGCGACAGACAGACAATAATTATATTATAAAATAATATTTTTGTTCTCTAATACGTTATTGTAGTGCCTCCTAATCGAAATTTAAAAAAAAAAATATTCAATATACAGAAAATTTGTTTTTTGAATTTTATTATAGTACAGACATACTAAGTATATGAAATATTATCAAGATCATCCTACAACAACGAATTTTCACAGATCGTGCGTAAATAAACGGTAGGACTATGTAAACAGTATAAGGTTTTTAGTCATGCTCAAAGTTGTAATTCAAATTTTAAATGAGTTTGTTTTTTGTCGCGGGCCAACAGCGCTCTGAGAATCAGTCACGTAAGCGTGGTCTGTAACCGTACTTCAGTAGTTGATAGATTTTATAATACTTTCGTCTATTTTAATCTTAGGATTTTACTTTGTATAATATAAATGTGATAGTCAATCGATTTAAATAAGATAAAAATGCAAATATAAGAATTTGCGGTAAAACAATATTTTTTTTATAAAAGTTATGAATTTCTAAGACGATAGACCAAAAATGTAATCGTAAAGCAATGAAGAAGATACAAAAAAGAAAATTCAGGCTCGTAATTCATAGTAACAAGATTTATGAATAAGAAGAGCATGAGTCAGTACCGTATTACTTATGAAAAAAGGAAATTTAAAAATAATGGTTAGTATATTAAATAATCAATACAAATTACGATGATAGTGCTAATTTAGTTATGCAATTGCGATCTGGTGACAATATCTGTGTCAAAACAACAGTGTAGTATGAGACCTACGAATCACGCTCGCAAATACGACACACCATTGTTTCAGGCAGGTAACCACTTCTTGTGCGTATTGCGTGATACACGAGCTGCAGGGAAAGTAGGTAAACAAACCACCTTGTCATTAGGAAGTATAATGAAAGTAAAAATGAACAGAACATCAAGAGATGCAAGAATTGATGGAAAATTAAAAGAGCTAGCAAAATCCCATACAAAGCTTTTGTCTTAACAATCTATTCAAATAAGCACTCACTACACGTAGTCGAGATTAAATAATAAAGAAACCGGAATTAAATGAGTTGACAGCAGAGAATATCCGATGGACGTTTTTTTATCAGATCAGTTAATAACTTTGCGTGCAATTAAATTGTGTGAAAAGTAGTTATGTAACTTAATTGTGTCTAATAAACTATATTTTATCGAGAATTCTAAAACAATGTTCATTCTCTGCTAACACCTTATGAAGATCAGTAAAGTTTTCGTAAACGATAGAATACGTGCAAAATAAAGCGTGAATTTATAGTAGAAAGTACAGTAAGAGGACCCAGTCGTTTAAAGCTCTTAGCAGAGTACAGAACAACACTAACATGATCCAAAGAGAGCAGCAAATGTATAGTACAATATTAACGAGCCCGCACGAGTGTATTCGTCATATGCGGTATAACGCCGAGTCGTGAGATTCCGCCTCTATTATTTCATTAGACGAATATAATTGATAGTTAACATTTAGTGGTGTTGTAACCGCATTTAGATTGATAGCTGGTGTAACGCGTCAAAGTTTTCGAATAGCTGTCTGGTGTACATGACCGTTCGGTGGGTGGCAGACATTACGTCAATACGTCATAGTAAGAGACCCTGCTTCACCGTACGGTCTTGTTCTGAATGAGTGATTAAGTGTATCGATTTATCATTTCGTAACAATACCGTGTTGCCATTGTTGAATATATGAGAGTTGAGACTACCTTGTTCAGCGGATCATTAGTGAATCATTAATGCTTGCTTTAAAATATCTCCATTAATAAAAATGAAAATCTCATTAATGTTTGAGATACTAATCTAATGGCAAACGGTAATTCGAAGCTTTATTATCCTGTAAGCGTAACTATAGTTTACACGTTATTGTTACCAGTACCTGAAAAATCTATTATATAAAATTGCAATAAAAACAGCAATACCGTTTATGGTAATAATTAAATGCTCAAGATTTTACTGTACCTTACCTTATTTCACTAACAACGAAACGGGTAAAACGGATCCCCGTGATCCAGTTATTAGACTCCTTCGTGAACACTCATGTGGTCTGCCAGTTAGGATGGTGCACCATTAAATGTACCGTCTGCGAGATAAAGCGCGGCGGTCGAACCTCGACGTGCTTCACGGTATCGAGATAGGCGCGAGCGCAGGTGTATTTTCACATATGAAATACAACTTTACCTCTTCTCTTCAAACTTCATCTATGACAAGCTCATAACGTCCATTATCGTGTACTTCGCCACCAGCCAACGTTACCACATGTAAGCTCGACAGTTTTTTGAGGGAATTTCAAATTCTTTATTACTCATATTGTCATCAAGATTGAACCAGATAAAGCAATATATGTACTCGTACATAGAGACAAAGGTAAAATTACACTTGATTCACGGTCAAATGCTTTATGGTTCTTTTACTTGGAAATTGTTGTCTCAAATCTGGCCACGGTTGTCTCGTCACCGTTGTCTCGTCGTACAATGACACATGCATAAACAGCTATTATTATTATGAGAATTGTTTTTAGTTAGTACTTGCGATATGAGAAATGAAAATAAAAAGCATGATATGATTGAAGTGATAATGTAGCTAACAAACTATTATTTTGCCATTCTAGAACAGATTTCTATAGATCATAAATCAGAGCATCAAGAAGCTTTAATATAACACAGGAAAAACCTATACATTGATGCAGCAAATGTTACTTAGGGCATCGTTAGCTACAATGCGATCTGATTCAGATATCGGGCTAAGGCGATTACTGTGCGCAATACAAACGAACACCTTATAAGGACAGCTCTTGGCTCATTACGAGGCAGTTGTTTGAAGTGGCCACCGGTACGTATTGGATCAGAAGTCTCTATACAGGTTACAACAAATATTCATTTTGAGTATAATTCGACTCGCATAAATACTTCTGATTGGATTGGACAGTTCTCTGTTATTAGTTATGCTGAATTCTCAGATCTTCAAGTTAATAGAATTCCCGAACGAAGGTTTACTGGTTCCAAATATAATTCATGCTTTTGCTAGGATTTTGAATTTTGCAAAAAAGTAAGTAATAACATTTTGAAATCTACGTCTAACTCCGTTTTGCCATGATTCGTCTAAATGACTTTCAATTTAGTTAATTTCCACTTACAAATCCTAAATGAATGTGGAGCGAACCCTGCAGACAGCAAAGGACACGACGCGGTGCTCCGTTCTAAATGTGATAGCTCCATAATTTACATTTTAGTAAAGGGTACCGTTGTGCCAGTACTTGTTAACCGCTGTTCTGTTAATTTATGGCCGAGTGCAACATATCTACATGCGTTGAATAAATGCGCGTTCATTGACAAGCCATAAGATTCAAATAATGATGGTATAGACAACCATGTTAAACGTGAACTGCTTGTTGTTTTATGTAAAACAGAAAAACAGCAAATTTTAATGTCTACTTTAGATATGGATTTAAAAAAGCATCATGGAAGATTATGATAATGTATATTTAATACCAGTTCGCAGAAAAGATAAAAAACATTTCTGAGGCCTTCTGCACTTCCTAAAATAAATGTAAAATGAAGTTGTTGATGAAAGCATTTGTATGCGCATTAGAAATTAATTCTCTTGGGACCATCTGCCGGTTGTTAATCCACACACAAAAGTGAGGTCCAATGAATAATTCTTGGTCGTTCGTGCTAGTTGTTAGGGAAAGAATGCAATATAAAGTAGTATACTACTTTAGGCAGTTAAATAATCGCAGTTTATCGGCAAAATAATAAACTTGAGTTCATATTTTATTGTAACTAAATATCGCATACATCAAAATCTATGCAATATTTTTTTATGTGAAAAAACTGGTAAGGTTTTCGGCTTTTAAAACTTTTATTACATTACAGTTTGGTTTAATAAACTGCAGAACATTTTGTGGGCCAGATTAATTAAAAATAAGTGTAATATATAAATTCTTTCGTTTCGTTAGTCTTATTTCTTGAATAATAAAACGATGGTCTTTGAAAAGGATCATCAAAATACAGCTCGTGCCGAAATCTGCAGGCTACAATCAAAATACATCTGCAAAAATAAAATCATTTCTCGCCGAAGGGAACAATGTTGCATCTGCTAAACTTTGATAACTTTGAAAGCCACTGTACGTAATCATTAATACTTTTGTTTAATAAATAAAATATATATAAAGAAATAAAAAAACTGCCAATCATTATCACATTACCACATTACAGATGCAACTAATTAATCTACAATTGATGAACCGCAGAGTTTAAAGACCTTGTCAAGATAATATTGCTTAAATTGATCGAATAATAAATCAACAATAATAATCTCTCAAATGTAAAGTTACTTTAAGTAAAACCTATTAATAACATTAATTAGATATTAAAATGAAGATAATTTGGGATGGATAAAAGTGTAGTTATTTTAAATTTAAAGCCCAATATTAAGTATTTAGTCACGTGCAATGCAAAAACGGCTTTTGATTAACATTAATCTTCTTATTATTGCAGTCGTTTGGTTTCATCAAAAAACACAAAATTTCATGGAGATGTTTTTTCAAATACTGGCATAATTTTACACTTAATTAGAAATCAACAAACACGTCAAATAAGTCGTTGTAACAGTAAAAAAATATATAAAAGGCACTCCGGGAGTGCCGACAGAAGTAAAACTTGAACTTGTATTTTTTAAATCGTCATGAAATATTTTATTGTGCAGGAAATACTTTTAAATGAAGTGTTTTTTATTCATTACATTTTTTTTGTGAATGGCTGCCAACGCCTCGTATAGTATATGTAATCTACAATCTTGATATTAATACGAGCTGTAAATTAAGCTACTATTGTTCTGTACTTCTCTCAGAGATGGCACCACAGGTAGGTGTCGATTAAAATCTGACATGTCGCGAATTGTATGGTTTCATCCCATCTCAAAAATACCCAACGCACCTAAAGAAGTTTCCACTTCAAAAATTACAGTATGTGATAGTAAATCAAAAGCGGCAGAATTGTACTGTTTAAAATATGTATGTACTCGTACATATATTATGCTTTTTATTAAGAGTAGCACATCTATCACAATAAATATATGGTCATAGTTAAATGTTATTATGCTGTGTGTGGTCTTAAGATAACATAGATGAATTACGGACTAGCTGGGTCGCTAGCAGATCTGTTTATGCTAAATACCCATTCAACCGCAACACAAGTAGTTATATTCGCATGGAAAAGTCTTCATAAGACAAAACCAACTAACAAAAGCATAATATTTTAGGCTCAACCATTGGATTAGTTTGCTCAAAGTATAAAAGAGAAACAAAAAATATTGAGGAATTTTTAAAAATAAGACATTTTTGTGTTTAAAATTCAATTAATTTTACCTGAGTTGAAGAAACATATTTTTCATTAATTAATAAACTACAGAAGCAAACAAATACGTAAACATGGGTTAAAAACAAAATTTGTGAAACTGCGTCTACAATATTTACCTTTGGCCATGTGGTTCTAAGACTGAGAGCAAAGATAATATCGCGTTATTTATGGCCTTAAGTCGTGGTCCAATGCCTTGAGCTTTAGAATTATTTATTAGTACTGCATGTGAATTCTTCATTGCCTAAGCTTTTGATAACGACTGCTTTATCCGTTATGTTATTGAAGGCGGTGGTATAGCTTAACGCGTTTGTTCTGTTGCTGATCTTATCCTGACTAGACATTCTTATTTTGTGACTTCAGCAAAGAAGGAAAAAGGAGGAACGTTTAATTTAAATAACAAATGTATGTAGATTATTATAGTCTATTTGCATTAACGAATGAAAACATTTAGCTAGAAACATAAAGCAATGGCACGTAAACGCAACATATAAATGATGAATCGTCCCGGAACCATGCGCGCACGTATGGCCGCTGCAGCGCAGGCGCAGGCTATTGTTTTAAATTCGCCCAAAGAAACCGGTCCAGAGATAATGGCACCGAAACCGCCACGCATGCCTGCGGTGCCTGCGGGAACTAAGAGAAATTCCATCCAGCCTTTTGCGGCGATTTGGGGAACGGAGATGAAACAAAAACTTATAGACGCTACCCAATTTATACTCCAGCTTGGAAATAAATTCTCGATTGATAGGGTTTAAATCAGAATCGTTTTAAAACTAAAGGAATTCAACGAGGAGATTGTTGTCGCCAAATAGAAGTACATTTAAATTTGCATAATATTCGCTTGTACCGCTAATACAAGAATAATTTACGGCTATTACAATCTCAGTTGGTGGTATTCCTAAATAAATGTTTTGATTGTTACCAATGGACACCGATTTAATGTTAGCGTTGGCAGTTTGGAACGAGATGTATTTCTTCAAGACAGTTATAAAAGCCGATAAAAAAGGTGCCTCGAAAAAAGAGTTAATCTTTTTTGGTGTGACTACCGACACGTAAATCGTCGGAGACCTGTCTCGTCTTGTGGTTGAACTCAATGCGACGAATAATATGACGTATGTTTATGGTTATTCGGCCCATTATAGAAAATCAAGGTAATCAATTTTTACCTCGGACCGGATTGATACACGAAGATTTCGAACCGACGTTTATCGTCATTCAGTTGTGTAATTCCACATCTTTTACCACAATTTTCTTTATTAAAATTACATGTCCTGCTCATGGAAAAATATGAATATAATGTCCTCATTTAAAAACACAGGAGGAAAGTATTTCTATAAAAAATACATCATTCACAAGCTATCCCTCTTTATTTTGTCACTTAGAAATAAAATAAAAAGTTACGTAGATAAACAAATAACGAGAAGAAATTAATGCTATTTTTTGCTCCCGTCACTAACAAGACCATCATAATGCACTCCAGGAACGCTGATTACCGCAGCGTACTGCATTTCGTTGCACTTTAGATAAATAAACCCTAACCAACCGGTTGCATGGCTCGTAGACAAGAATTATGGGTTAATGACAAAAAAATAACGCGGCCTCCTAAGATACAAAGTCTTCATGCACGCGATATTCATACAGATGTAATCACTGTCCAAGATCTGTCTATCAAAGGCTCTCACAAGAATAGCAGCTAAAAAGGCCGGGATACAATAATGATCGCATTGAAAGAGGCTTTTATCGCATATCGGTTTTGTTTTATGTGTTGTGTTCTGGTACAATGATGGAGATGTGATCGTAGAATAAGCTATTCTGATGTTCAAATCCACTGGTATCTCAAGTTTTCTTTGGCTTTGAATAACATCTTGGACCTTAAAAGTATTCAACTGACAGTGCACGATGAGAAAATTCATCGAGATATTAGCAATAATAAAATATATAAAGAAATAACGCAAATGTCAGAAGTAACATCGCTTTTAGAAGATATTACGTAAATATAAAAACTGCCGTTAAAAACCCGATTACATTAAAACATTTAAATAAACATTAAATCTGGGGTATCAGTTGGTTATAACGCGAGAACAGTTTCCGAAAGCGTTAGTTCATTTCTCACGCTCGATGCCGAGTCATCTCCAAACGAATTTGTGGAAGTGAATGCTATTATGTTCTTGAAACTAAGTCAAACAAACCAAGAAAAAGCAAACTTTTTTCATTACATGCCGCCTCTATCGATGGCGTAACGAGGTACCTAGAGATAGAGGAGGGTGCGATTAAACTAATGCATTTCTTACAACGCCAACCGTTTTATTATAAACGCATTTGAAGCTAATGGATCAATATTGCCTTGTCTAGAAAAATAGGGACCACTATTTTTTATAAAGTTTAAAAGAATAAGAGAAAGATAATAATAACAACGCTAATTTATATTTGATGTTACAGATTCAAGGAGCCATGTCCCGATTTGACTTCAAAGTATACGAGTACATCAGGTTTCTAGAACCTAATTCGTTTTAACACTGCACTCGTGTCTGTATCACCATATCTCTTATTAAAATTGAATGTCACCTTCTCAAAAGAGCCTTCATCATACAATCATTGTCAGAACCATATTTACTACTGACAAATTGTTTTCGCCTTCAGAATTCAGAAACATTACCAAATTAGCTTTGAAAAGCCTTGCTAAGTGGTCAAAAACAAAGTTACCTAACTGTCCTTGCTACACATTCAGGCGCTTCTAGTGTTGCACAATCGTCGTGTGAAGTTTTCTGGCCAGTAAACGCTTCCACATTTATTTTATTGGCCACATTTTGCAGTTACACGCCTTACGGTCATCTGTTATAGTATTTCGTAACAGTATCATAAAACTTGACTCCTATTACGTGGACTGTGAATCGTGTTGAAAGCATGATCTACGGTGCATTACATTATGTATTATGTATATGGGCTTAAAACTGCGATGTATCTCTTAGACGTTACTACCGCTGCTTTGGCTATCTCAATGATAACTTTTTTAAGCACACACAAGGTTTATTGACAGGACTTGGTTATTACGGAGGCTGGTTCATTCGACATCTCATGCTTATTCTTCGACATCGATATCGGTTGCTAATAATTCCTCGCTTAACTTCCAAAAGAAATTAATCTTCCGTTCATGAAATACTTTATAGTTTTTGTATTCACACAAGTGAAAATTCCTGGTCAATACATAAATTTTTTTGACATTATCGCGTTAAGATAAACGGAAGTTTTGTTTCATTAAATATGTAGTGAGTGATATGGTTATCACTGTTAAAGTATATCTTATTTATATTTTCTTTTGCTTTCTTCTTTCTGATATTCCTGATATGAGAAGATGATTGCATTTAGATTATCTGTCTGTCTGTTCCGTTGGGTGACATAGACCCTGGAGCGGTGAGACTTTGTCGGATGAGTCCACTCAATTATATTACAACAAAAGTAGATCTTATGCGGTACGAAATAAGATCACTGTTTGTACACGAGCAAGTAATAAGCTTCATCCGTTTACAAAACAAGTATAATGATTCGTCAAAGCATGACAAATTCTCAACGTTTTTGTTGCGGGAAAACACAGGTTCATAGCTTGATGTTTGAAGTTATAATGCCTTCGTTCTTAGTCAGAGCTAGTCCATTTTACCTTATAATATGGATAGACCTGCGAACACATGTTTTATTCGGTCGCCAGGATAGACAGACTAAAATTCTACATATAAATCATTGATATGCGTTCTCGCGGCGGTTCATTGCGTTAATCTAGGTATCACGTAATATCTTTTAATAAGTTTTATATTCCATATATAGACATCGATATGTAAGTTTTATACAATTTATACATAGATAATATTATCACAAGTTCCCAATACGTTACGGATGTGATAACTATTCACCAACAGGTGGTCCGTACAAAAGTTATCATAACAACGACTAATCCTTACCAAAAATTGATGGTACGTTTACGTAAACATTAAGAAGTTAAAACATGGTACAGTCAGCATAAAAATAGGTGCGAAGGGCATGATACAGCAAGATTCCGCAATGTTTAAAATAACGATGATTGTGTTACTATCAGTATTACTCGTAAATTATACCCTGTATAAGTAGCATTTGACATTGATAATACCAGAAACTTTCTGTAATATTAAATATTTCGGACCGTTTTTATATCATACCCTACATACCAAATTTTTTTGCTGGCTGTACAAGGCATGTATCTGCAATCCAATGTAGACACGCAACTGAAATATTAGTCATGGATGTCATGATGTCTTGGTCTGTACAATGAACAAGTTACGTCATAAACAAATAATGTTTTCGTGAGCGGGTCGCGGGTCGCGGGTTCAATCCCGCGCTTAATTCTCGAAACGAGACAGTTTTGGTATAATCTCGCTGCTCCTGTGAATTGTTACGTTTATTTGTCATTTTATTTTGTAGTATGACGGCTATTTATTGTGTTTACGTGGTTCGAGAGTCTAGTAGTTTGAGAGTTAGTTTGGAGGGCCTGGGTTCGAAAAAGCACAGTTTTTTAGAAAGTTATGTTTATTAAAGAAATTTATTATTATTGACAGGTTTTTATTGAATGGGTCTTGTCGTCCTCTATGCTCAATAGAATAGATAATATGAATATAATCTGAAACTAATGCATACAGTTAAATCAATTTAACACACAAAACGTTCACATCAGTAATCTACTTTACTTAGCCCAACTTCATCAAACATTACAATTCTATTTGAAGAGAAAGCCCTCGATAACTCAATGATCGCAAGATATTGCCACTAGCATCACAATTTGAACCTTAATACTCGGAGATAAGGACCACAAGCCGCCCAATTAAACCTCTAATCACTAAACCAACATGAACGAATGAGTTCATTTCGTTCGACCGAACCATAAAGTATAGAACACAATGGCGGATTGCAGGTCACTCTCATAAACCAAATCGAGGAACGATGTTACAATCGCACAGATAAATAAACATCGAAGGATTTATCTATGAGGTCTCCATATGTAGTATTTAGGTACTCTATGTGTATTTATTTCAGGACACTGACATATGCTGTGGTTGTTCATTTTGTTTTTTTCTTTGTTTTTTTTTTATATGCAGGAGCTTGTGATTATGTTCTTTATGAACGACTATATGCAAAACTTAATAATATAAAGGTAGGTACATATAAAATTAAGATGTAGATGTAAATCTTTTATTAAGTTGATCGATTTCTTTGAGAACAGTAAAATATCATAGATACTTAATCGTGTTAACTTTAAATACAAGCTTTACTACCACACATAAAATGTATTTAAATTTCAGCCTTTGCCACAGCAAAAGTTAACCGGAGATAATTGCTTGTGACGAAAAATCCCCTGTTTAATCCAGTCACTTGTCTAACATCTATAAGCCCATGAAACACGTGGGGATCATAATTATTATTTTTATGACCCGCCCTTTACAAACCCTCTGTATAACGGTCGACTGTCATTTTATCGATCGATTAGTCAATACGTTTTTCATAACAATATACAGAGGCGTACTGTCCCCTCACTAGTGTGGTCAAAAGAATTGAGTCCATAGACAACTCTGAACCTCAGCGTGTAGATCGAAGTTGTGAGTCAGAGCGCAAGAGTTAATACTTGTGCACATATTACATGGTGCACAAAATGGAATACACTCGTAACGTATTAAAATTAATGAGTACAAGGACATTAGTAAACTTCTTTAAACCGTTCAACTACTTGGGGGGGCGTCCTCTGCTCCTTTTACCGAGACTTGTGTGTTACTTATGTAGGATTGTAAATACTCATGTTACCAACCGGATATGACGTCAGCACAATCTAGGACACCCACCCACCTCCATTAGCAAGTCGGCAGACAGATCGCGAGACACCGTAGATACACGATCGGTGCGAGTGACCGACTCTAACAATATCTGTAGTCGCCATCTCTGATCGGATATGATACGGAGAGGTAAGGTAAGGCTCATGCGCACGGTGCACTTTTGTTCACGAAGCTAAACCTGTTTTTTAATCAACCATCATGTGTGTGTCTTTAAGGCAAGAGTGAACAGGCTTTTGCTAAGTTAGTGCGTCTTACCACCCAAGACTAAATCGCCACCATCAGGTGGGATTGTAGTCAAGCATTAACTTATGAATTATAAAAAAAAACTGGTAAATTTTGACCGCCATGCTACGCAATGTTACGTCACATATGCTTTGGTGACGAAGATAGGATAATGTAAATCAATCCGCTTTAACGGCCTCTCCACAGCAACCAAAATACGAAAAGTATTATATTTTGGAAAAATATATTTTAGATGACACCAGTTTTCGTGACAAGTTTGGAATTTTAGCTCCCTGACATTCATACAGAAAGAGGGGAATATATTAAGAAAAGAGGGTTTTATTTTTCCTAATACAAAAGGATAATTATAGCCAATATTGCGCATAAATATATCAGTTACTTACTTAACTGCTACGTCAGATTAAGAAAAAAATGTACGCAGAAAGAGAACCTTTGATAACAAATAAATATTATCAAAATGAACTGTGTGATCAGTCCTTTAGTCATTATGGTATTTGGCATTTAGTGAGCTAAACCGAGACTAGAACGAGACAGTGCAGACTACAGACAGACATACTGTGATACCTGCCACCTTATCAATAGCTGGTATCTAAGATTTGACATTTAATGCACCTACTCTTGTGCAATAGTTATTACGCTAAACTGTTAGCTACTCATAATTAATTTTATTAATAATAATAATAAATAATAAACTTTATTGAACCAAATTATACAAAATCATGGGTTGAGGATCGTTGGTCCCACACTAGGATTCCCTGTGTTGTGGCTGTGTGTGTGTGCTGTGTTGTAATGTTCATTGGCAACTAAAAAATCATCTCATTAATACTAAAACACACATACCTTCCTCATACCGTGTACCGTGTCGCTAGTGGCATGCACATTATTTAATCAACAAATCACAAGGAATCATGATCCTACAGCAAACAACGAACCTACAAAAACAACAATATTTTTCTTTTTTTATGGAAATAGCCGGCAAACGGACAGTGACACCAGAGGCATCACAGATGCGTTGTCGGCCAAGAAAGAGAGAAGAAAAAGAAAGAAAGGTTCTGCCTCACAAACGTCTGCCTCGGCCGGCAGTCATACAAAACCTTAATTTGAACACATATTAGTTTGTGACCCCTTGAGTGTGCAAGGCTGTACATTGAAATTCATTGAATCACATTGATTCACTTTGATTGAATGGCAAAAAGAATTCCCAGGTATTGAATCACAAGTCAATAACGACAAATCAATTTGGCATTTTATAAATAAAATTGGTGTTATCAAAAAACTCAATACAAAAATTATCCGTGTACAGTTTCTTAATTAAAATTGGAAGTCGCAAAATTCAAGCAGTCATTCCACCCAAGTTCCAAATTTAAACGGACATACTTATGTCCAAATTAAATAAAAAAAATATCGCAATATCAGTCCTCACAAGTGAATCCCATTAACGACAATGCGCCAATAATTTAGTTTTTTTTTCCATACAATTAGAGCCACTCCACTCCGACCAAGGGCTGCTTACATCTGTCAAGGCAATACATAAGGCCCCTATCAATAAGTGCTATTATAGCGTGTGTGAGACCACTTCCATAAATTCGGCGCACTTATAAAATTCTTGCACGGGACTCTCAACATTATTTAACGAGTTTCAAAGTGTATTTTCGAAAATTTTAATAATCATAATTATTTGTACAATTTAACGCGGATTCAGACCATTCTTTATGATGTGAATTGTTAAAACATGTGGGTCCTTGGAAGTTTTTAATAACGGTTTTTGTTAAAAATTGCTTTTGGTAGTACCATCACAAATGAGCAGTTCATAATATGATTAACTGTTTTAAGTACAAACATATTTTATTACAGTTTCCGCCCACGGAAAAGTGGCTTGAAAAACGAAATCAGAAGCATAATATAATCTTCCCAATCATCCTAGGGGAACATATTTTGACCAAGAGGCAAAACTCGCCATCAACTTAATGTTCCTTTGACTCTAAACTTTTATAAATTTATTTACTGTAAATTATTGGAAAGTTTTAAGCACTGGACAGTTAAGTATAATTTACATCTTTAAAATTACATCTATAAAATTTAACGCGACTTACTTGCAGAAATACTCTCCTCTCGGCGTTGATAGACAGGTGCCTCCGTTCTTGCATGGCGATGGTGAACATGACACAAAACCTGCAACAAAAGATAACTTTATTAACTATCGATAACGATAATTGTAACAGTGATACAACTGTATGGCTTGGCTTCAACCCATTAATGACCCAAGTCTCTCCACTTACGAGAGCCTAGAGTATTTTGGAGGGGTTAGTGGCCAAACCAAATGCCGGAAATTTTAATGCCGCTGGAATACCTCCAACATGGCTTAATATACCTTACAATGCTTACACACAATTGCAATCTTCATCTCAAGACAATTGAAACAATATAAAAAGGTTAAAAACCTACAACTACTGTTCGACCTGATTTTATAGAAGCAGCATCAATAATTATCGTTTGTAATCAACACAATAATCACGACGTGGAAGCGCGATACGATCTCGATATATCGATCACTCGCCATCAGAATCGAGACCACCCAAATGCGAAACGGACGGAAATGAACTGTATTTATACGTGTGGTAGTCGTAATAAAAAGTATTCCGATTTAGATGCGCCAACTTAAGACAGGTAAATATGGTATCCGCTGAAGCATCGTATAATGAACATACCTACGGCGTAATGTGTTGACACATCGATGTATGCGAGTTGATTGCGATTTTTCAATCGAATAAAGCCATCCAGTTTCGTTCTATTCAATTCTTCAAATTTTTTTTCATTGCCTTCATGTTATGCCACGGTGGTTATCTATGTATGTGCCTCGCTGACAGTATCACACACCTTTTAAGAAATTACAGGTTTCAAAACTTAAAATGACATTTAAATTTAAAGTGATCCATTTAAATCGAAAAGATTTCAATTATAGAGATTAAGAAAGCATGTCATATTCAAATAAAATTGGCTATCATTAAATACACACTACAAATTCGACGGTGAGAAAATTTAACGGAACCATTGTAGAATTTCACCAAAATAATATTGATATTACACTTGAGCTTATCAAATGTGAAGAAAAAACGCAAATTATATGTGTATTTTAATGTTTAATATAAAACTATTTTCTTAACTCACATTTTTTTCACTTTTCTTAACAAACATTGTGATAAAATATTCTATCGCTGTTGATACGAAATTGATCTTCTTAATTTTATCTGATGATAACAAAGTGGAAACCGTTATTGACGCTCATTAGGACAAATGAGAGGTACAGCTGCCGAAGCGAAAGAAGATACCATCATCGGTTACTGTTCCAAAACCAATTTACGTGTTTGATAATCATTTCAAATATGCTTATATCGAGATTAAATTATATACGTTTAATAATGATAAGGTAACAGATGATGTAACGGTAGAATGAACAAATTGAGATGCTGATACCGAAGCGAAAGGTACCTAAACAAACAGTTAGTTAAGCAAAGGTTATGATGAGTAAATTCTCATAGTAAATTATTTTGAGGTTATAATAAACTGTATTTTTATTATTATGTCCGAAAGCTCATACTATGTTACTGAAGATGTAACATGACACATTCTAAAACCAATCTACGATTAATATGTCTCTGTATTCTACCACACACAGCACACACTTCAGACCAAATATTAATATTGGTTTACGACTTTACGAGCGAAATTGATATGGCGGGAAATGTACAACGTATCTAAGTATTACTTTCCTCCTACATAATAATATGAAATATGGATATGGCAATGTCGAAATTCCGTTATGAAATAAAAAATATTGGTCAACGTGTTATCGTTACGTACGTAAACACATCGTCAGCTCAGATAGGCACGCGCGTGGGAACGACATTTTTGACAATTGTAAACATTTACAAAGTTTATTGAAATTTACATTCCATCTCTATGTAAAAAGCATTTTTTTTCTGATCTGATACTATAGCTAAAATCTAAAAATAGTATATTTTAAAATAAAAACGTGTGTGTGTGTGTGTACTTATATATGTATGCACGTAAGAACTTCTCAAAAATAGCTAAAGATTTCATTGCGTATACCACAACCTATGGCCACAACCAATGATATTAGGTATATATTAAAAAGAGGCAGATATGTCATAAGCGCGCGCGTTGTGTGACTCAATAAGTTCCCAATTGGGAACTCTTGTTCAGGTGAAGAAAGAGATAGCGATGTAGTTTTGACGCGAGAGCGATAAAAACGTGCGATAAAGCAATAAAGCGTGCAATGCGGACATCGGAACAGATTTTTCGGTTGATTTGTAAGGGCATAACGTATCTATATTTATTTAAACATCATTGGCCACAGCACTTTGATCATATTGCGTTTTGGCCGAATATGTGCGCGCGCATTGTAAAAATTTTTCTCTCATATTTTTTTCCAGATGCGCCAAAACAAGTAGGTAAAACTTCAAAAATACTTATTATTATCATTATCTTACCAGAATAATTTAATTAAAGTCATAT
This sequence comes from Thymelicus lineola, assembly GCA_963932265.1. NCBI lineage: Eukaryota > Metazoa > Arthropoda > Insecta > Lepidoptera > Hesperiidae > Thymelicus > Thymelicus lineola. Next base: position 2,510,174 of record OZ010685.1, read on the forward strand.
AAACTTGCGAGCGTAGTACAAAACGTAGTATTTCACGATATCATTGTAAAATGAGCGTAATTTGAGCACAAACAAAAATAAATTTTGTCAGCGCAAATCTTTTACCGCCAAAAACTGAAACTGACAGTTTATATGTCAACCCAAACTTTTTCCCCAGTCAATAATGCAGATAATAAATTGCCGATTTCGATACGACATGGAGCTTGGAATTATAATTCGAAATCAGAAATGCCACTAAAAAGTTTGACGGCTGAAGTTAGTCACAACGTCGAATGAACATAATTTAGTGCTGTCAGGGGATGGCAGAGGATGTTTTAAATATTGCAAGAATAAAACAATTAATAATTTAATTACCTTGTCACGACAAAATGTTAATTTGCAATGACTAATTACAAAATTATGAACACTTAAAAGTAGACTTAAAGATAAACTAAAGCTTAATTTAAGAAAATGTTGCTCATAAAAAGTAATCAGTTGCCAATACATATTACGAGTCTCATCATATTCATATTAAACTCATGAGTCTTTTTAGTGTACTCTAAGCTACATTTGGTGCACCTGTATTAATTCGTATCAAAAATAATGTAAATTTCGATACCATTATTCTTGATACGAATTAATACAGGTGCACCAAATGTAGCTTAGAGTACACTAAAAAGGATGGTCAAAATATCTTTGGATACGAGCAGTTTTTCGCAACACCCGGTGTCTCGTTACCTCTCGCCCAAACAGAGCGCTCGGGGCAAAAACTAGACGGGCCGGGCCGAGTGGCCCTTATAAGGTCACCCTTTGTATCGGCAGCGTTGGGTTGAGGGAAAAGGGTCTGGTGGACGTTTACCGGTTTCGGTGAAATTTCCATCGAACCTGATGCTCGGATACATTTGACTGAGTAAACAAATTGAAAAGAAGGAATTAAAGGAAATTTAAGTGTCCGAATGTAATTCTTGGATCACTTTACGCACCTTTTTATGGTTCGTTGTCATCATCTCTTTACTTACAATTTAGTGTAAAGACTATTTCAGTCAGAAAGCAAACGCTTGCACGATCGCAGTTTGTTCTACTATGAGTTTGTTTGTTGTGAGTAAGGATAGTTTTGTTTCTGTTCTGTATGTGTTGAGAAAATTCTCTTAGAATAATGCAAGAATCACTAGCTTTTCTTCGTGCGACGCGGCAGTGTTAGCAGGTGTACTATGGAGAGAGAAGAGAAAGGAGTTGCAAATCTATACTAAGTAATATTACGAGTATAAAGCTGAAGAGTTTGTTTGGTTGAACGCGCAATCTCAGGAACTAATGGTTTGAATTTTAAAATTATTTTTGTGTTTGATAGTCTATTTATCGAGGAAGGCTATATAGCATCATATATTTCAGTAGTTAGTTTTTTCCACAAATTAACGCGGGTGAAACCGCGCGGTACAGCTAGTAATATGTATAAAGTGCAAAAAAGCGATGTTACATTTAGTTTTAAAACAGACGATTACATGTATCCCGCTCTGATATCCAAATTGTCCTACATAACAAAACCCGACATGCTACAACATGTCCCATAAAGTCATAGAAATATCAAAACAGAGCAGCGGATGCGCCGATAGCGACCGTGGGAAAGAGTTGTTGATAAGGAATATATAAAAATAACAAAAATTCGCCTACGAAGCGACGCTTCCGCGAAATGGCCCGTGAGAAGCCGTACGTACCTACACATCCGTCGGATTTGCATAATGATAACGCTAAGCCCAAACGGAGTAATCGGTGTTAAAGACGCGTTTTTACATGCTGCAATACTCTTATCTCAACCAGGAAAGAATCGCACTTACATTTCGTGAATAAACCATTCCTAAATACTCTGGTTGTAAGCTAGCGGAGAGTAAGTCCAGATTTTAAGACTGCCAAGATGTAAGATGCTTTTAAAAGTCTTGAAACGCACAGAAGATCGTTTTTTTCCGCGACTGTGATGTTACAGATGTAATATTATAGTAAGGCGCTCATTGTTGTTTAAATAAACTTGACAAGTGCGAGTTAAACTCATTTTGAGAGGGTTCCGTCCGTTGATTATGTATTTATTTATTGTATTTTTCTATTTTATTCATTTTTGCTCTTTTTTTAAAACCATAGACTTCTTATAGGTTTTCCTGTAATACATGTATAAGTACAGAACTACTTTCTGTATTTTTCTCACAATTCTAGCCTTAGTAGTCACGGAGATAAGGGGGGAATGGTCAAATATATTTGAGGTCCTTACAATAAGACTTTTCATTTGACATGTTACACGATACGGTTTGCAACACATTTTTTATTTTGTTTTCGTTAATTTTTTCTTCAAAATTTATTTGTTTTCTTTATAACTTCGTCTTTGGTTCACACAAAAGGAGAAAACCCATAGCCAGTACTCTTAAAAAAATAATCGTGTCACTATGATTTTTGGACAAAAAAATTAATTAAAATATTTCAAGTATTTTACCCTATTTCCTAAAAAATCCTTATTGGGAATAATTTTCTGAAATTAATAAGTAACTTTACTTCCGATTTACAAAAGAAAACCATTTAGCCATTTATGTTTGGATAAGGGCCAATCAGGAATCTTATAAGATCCTTCGGGCCAATAGGTTGCATTGATTCGATTATAATTATGATACAAACAACAGTTATAGTATAATATATCCATGACAACAAACAAGATGACGTAAGGGGACTGTCAAATAAATTAAGAAATTATTATAACCAGCCAGGAGTAATAGTGTTCTGTGATTATGTTCCGTAATCTCGTCCTCATATTTTGTACTATGTAGTACGTGCTCTGTGCTACTTGCCGTCACAATGTTTAAAGATAAGCGCGTTCTTCATTCTCTGTGGTACGTCCCTAGCTCCATCCGTCCACCACTGGCAATGTCATTGTGCTTTTTTGTGCAAAACGTGCTGTCACGAAATTTTATTTTCATTTTATTTTCGAATTTTATAATCGTTTTTACAGTCCTTTTACAGTACTTTTTCAGTTATTATAGTACGCCCAATTTGAATTAAATATGGGAAAATATGAAAAGAGAAAATGAAAAATAATTGAGTCAACGGATACTAGAGTTGGAAAAACGCATGAATAGATCCCGTCTTAGAAACGGCGGTATGTTTTGATAACTTCTATTAGCTTAATTAAACGCAGATTTTTGCCCCTGATGTTACTTCGACAAATTTTATTGCACACACTAGTCTCTGGAGTTTTCACGAGAGGTTAACCATGAGAACGATGTTGTGTCTACCTATAACAAATAGGTACCACGCAAATGCTTTCACGAGAGGTTAGCTAGTGGTCCCGCATGTAACGCGACAGGATATTGTAACCACCTATAAAAATAGGTACCACACCACGCATATGCTTTCACGAGAGGTTAGCTAGTGGTGCCGCGTGTTCCGCGATAAGATATTGTGACCACCTATAAAAATAGGTACCACACCACGCATAAGCTTTCACGAGAGGTTAGCTAGTGATGCCGCGTGTTCCGCGGTAAGATATTGTGACCACCTATTACAAGTAGGTGCCACGCACATGCTTTCACGAGAGGTTAGCTAGTGGTCCCACATGTAACGCGACAGGATATTGTGACCACCTATAAAATAGGTACCACACCACGCATATGCTTTCACGAGAGGTTAGCTAGTGGTGCCGCATGTTACGCAGCGAGAAGGGATTCATGGAGCTTTTACGAAAGACGAGGATGGAACAGACTCTTGTCGCACAACCAGAAGCCGTTCGCCTCATGATCGGAGTCGATCAAGCCGATGCTCGAGAAATCATAGAAGCAGGCGCCGCTCCTTTCCTCCAATTCTAATATCCACAGCCGATCATCGACTCGGACTTCCAAAGCTGACAGAGATGCAGTCAGACAGAAAGAGGGGGGGCAGACTACTACGGAGGAACAGATACCTCGCCAATACAACAACACCAGGTAAAGGATAGCTCTCTGCCAGCAGACGGCGAAGAGCTCCTAGGTCAGGGTGGTAAGTAAACTACGGTAATTCTATATACTTATATGAGAGCATAGCTACACGTTGGTCAGCTATTCTCACTGATGTAGATCATCAATGCAGACCTAAAAGCTACCATGTTGAAGAAACATGACCCCCTCTCGAACTTACGTCTTCTAGTACCACCCAATTTAAATGGGGAAGTTATGGCAGTGATGAATGACAGTGGTATCAAATGTGACAATAGAATCTGTGACCAGCAAGTGGTCCTATCTATAGCAATCTCTACAGTGTGGAGGCTTCAATGACATGATTCTGTCACCGAATAATAAACAGCACATTGAGGTATTGAGTGATTCAATAAGGCTGTTATTTGACTTATTCCATGATCGGTTACACATAGGACACTAATTCTTCCTGGTCTGAACACCTATGTGACTGAGGTATCATCATCATCGACATCGGGGTCAAGAGCGACCATGATTCAGATACAATGCGGTGGCTTAAGATTATTTTATAACCAATGGTGTGAAAAGTGATATTACATCCAATCCAACCATTATTGGCAGTATAAGAGGTTATACAATGCTATTTAAACGCAAGACCACGCGAACTGTTTTGTCCACAGTACAATATTTTTTCTAAAATAGAAAATAGTTTGTTTGCTCTCGAAGTAGGACAGCTATTGGAACTAGGTTCTATACAATCATGATTTCTTGCTCAGGGACAATTTTTGTCCTCATAATCCTGAGGCAAATTTGACATGAAGGTTGATACTTAACCTTAAGAAACTTATAAAATTTGGTGTCACCTTTATGATACTTTGTGTATTGCAGACTCCTATGATGATTGTGTGCAGAATACATTGACTACTGGGGAATCTAAGGTTTATTATTAACTCACAAAAAAGTTCTTTAAAACTCAGTCAGGGTTGTCTTTATCTAGGATTTATGCTAGATTTTATTCCATGTTCCATATCTAATATCATCTTCCCTAGAAGAGGGACCATGTTATCGAATTTGCTAACAACTACTAAACGCCCTTGCTTCACTTCGGTAAACCTATTGGTAACGACACTTGAATAAATAAATGTATGGACGGTACTTTTTAAATTGACATGACTTTTTTATTATTTATGAACCAATTGCAATTAAACAGGCACTGAATGGTGATCCAAGCTTACTGCAATACAACAGTGAAAATTTCACCTAACTATAACGCGGTTCTTGAGATTGGTCGGAACAAACGCGCAGACAAGCAGACTAAAAGTACAGTTTTATTATAATATGTATATTAATGGATGATATGAAATAAAAATAAATAATAATAGTAATAATAATAATCAAAACATAGTTGTTATACTTTGGAATTTGCCCAATTACTTGGTCTTCTTGTAGTTGCTTGTAAATCCATAGAATATGGTATCTTCTATACGAAAACCCTGGAAAACTACAATACAGTGATTTTAAAAGATTATAATGGAAATTATAATGCAACAATAATATTATCAAAAAGGATTCAATCAGATCTAAATGAATGGTGGACATCACACATCCAAAGTAATAACAGGAAAATTATACAATTTAATTTTAGTTTACAGATTTCCTCAGATGCTTCGCAGATTGCGGACTTGTCTGTAATAATTTGAGGAGTCACGGACACAGGATAGAAGAAGAGAATCTTTTCAAATAAAATTAGGAACAGCTTTTAAATGTTTAAAAGCGTTTGCATCTAAAGTAATTACTGCGAGGTTTTTGCTTTGGAAAGATAACACAATTGCTATAGCATACGTTAAGAAAATGAAAGCTACAAGGTTTCCACATATCAATAACTTAGCGAGAGAGCTATGGCAGTGGAATGAGAAAAGACACGTCATATGGGTGTATGCATTTTACATCAGCTCAGAAGAAAACTCCATCACAGAGAGTAAATCCAGACGTTCAAAATCTGAAATCGAATGCCAACTGAGTGACATTGATTATAAAAGTTGTATACGCCTTAGATAACAAATCACACTGGATGGAACAATTGTAACAATTTACTTACAATAGTTATCAATGCATAGTGATAAGTCAGTGGTGTATCTAATAAAGATAAATAAATAAATAAAATAAAAGTATACTAAGCAGATTCGATGAACCGCAGATGGTCCTCTTTGCTGATAGGAATAACACCAAATGTCGGGATTACAATTATAATATGGTTCTCAGACCCAGAAGCATATTCTATAGATACATTCATCTTGAGATGGAATGACATGTTCTTTTATGCATTTACACTATACACGCTTATAAGAAGAGTGCTGAAGCAAATTATAGGAGACAAGACAAAAGTTGTGGTTTCTATGTGGCCCTCACAGCCCTGGTATCCACTTTAGAACTCCATAGCTATATCTGAAAAAATAAGATTTAAACCTCGATATAACTAATTTATTCTTATCTCCTTCTACAGACTTGCACGCGTTATACATATGTATAAGAGCCTTACTCTGATTGCAGCCATATAGTCAGGAGAACATTTTTAAGAAAAGTAATCCCTGCTTTCTCAATGGATATAATGTTAGCCTTATTATCAGGAAACAATACGGGTTAGCTCTTGGTGCATGAATTTCACACTGCCAGAGCTACAATGTGGATCCTTTTGGAAGGTTGTTTCATATAGTTCAATGAATACCATCAGGTCAGCAATTTCCGTAATAAAATAAGGTCCTCAACTCGGCATAATACGATATGATACTACGAGTATATGAGATCCAAGTATAGTAGATTCTAGACTATTTCTAGACTCTTAGCTTAGAGGTACACTCCTTACTAACGCTGTCTTTTATCTGCATTAAGGATATTGCTGTTAATTCTGATTATATAATGTCAAAATTTTCAAAATTAAATTTATGAAAACTTGTGGTTCTTATCAAATACAACATAATTTAACTTTACAGTTTTTCAAACAAAATACAGATATCTGCCCGGCTAACTATCCTACTATATTATTTACACTTACAAAAATATGTAAGGCAAAATTGTAAATCATTAATTCTAACTGTTAAGAAACAGCACCAACCAACCTCACTGCAACTACCAGCCGATAGATTAAACAGGTTCGGGTTAATAGTGGATTAGACACTTACATATTTACAGGCCAGAGACATGCTTTACTTCAAAAGCCTCGTATGCCGGCATTATTGTGGACTATTGAGGTTATAAGGAAAGCAGCCGGTTAGTTCACATTTGTTTTATTTTATAAAAGACCAATGATTAGTGGTCTCAATCAATTAACTCAAAATGTATGCTCTTTGCATAAAGACACCTACACAGTATGAGACTGATAATTTAACAATTATTATTATCATTTCTTTACGTGTTTTTTAAAACTGTGGTATATATGATACAATAAAAAGAGGATGTTTCTTTACTTAATATAAATATTATTTGTTAGTTGTATGTGATTATCATCACGAAATTATTAATGAATGAATTATTATCAACCCAACTTTCTTCTTTGAACATCTACATAGTACAAAATATGAGGACGAGATTACGGAACATAATTAAATAGATCGGACTAACTTACCAAGTGACGTCCGATCCTCAATTATGTGAAGTAATCTCGTCCTCATCCTAGACCCAACCCTTCCCAGGTAATATTCTTAAAAGAATATACCTACATACTGCTGATATCCTTTAAAGAATAATTTGTATTTCGCAAATAACGTTCATAATGATCTGTATTGCCTACTCTAACCCCTTCTCTGAAAGTTGTGTTGTAGAGCTTTGAAACAATGACATTGCCAGTGGTGGACGGATGGAGCTAGGGACGTACCACAGAGAATGAAGAACGCGCTTATCTTTAAACATTGTGACGGCAAGTAGCACAGAGCACGTACTACATAGTACAAAATATGAGGACGAGATTACTTCACATAATTGAGGATCGGACGTCACTTGGTAAGTTAGTCCGATCTATTTAATTATAATACATTACAAACTACATGGTGATTGGGGACTGTCAAATGAATTTGAAACTTAAAAGATCGCCATTACATATGCAATCGACTTTAATACGCCTGCATAGAGTCTATATTACTGTGAGTTTACTATAACCTAAATACAAATTAATTTTGTTTAAAATCTCTTATTTCCTACTATTAACATTGACTAAAGTTAGTATGTGTAATTTATTAAGATAACAATCAAATAAAGGTATTTTTATCAAGACACAAAAATGTTAAAGTCAGTACATTTCTCTATACTAAATGGGCATTCTCCTTTGGTCCAGTACCTAAGTAGTTTTGGAGAAAATTGGCTGTTAAGGGCGGTCGCTTAGACACACGAGTGATCCTAAATGAATCCGTTTTTGCTTTTTTTTAGAAACGTAAAAATATGTCTGTAGCTGATCTGAAAATAATATGTGACGTTAATTAAATCTTACTGAATTGGAATCGTTAAGAAAACATTTATTGCCGACATTAAGACCCTAATACAAGTTTAAGAAAGACCACAAAACAACACCCAGCTATCCGTCGATAGAATTGCGTGACCAGCAGTTATAAAACCGTTGATAGAAAATAAAATTTATTTTGATGAACAAAACGACGATTATCGATTTCACGCCAAACGTAACATATTTGACAGTGCTGCGATTAGCATCGCAATTTGCGAGTTATTTTAATCGCATATCGATGATGAAAGAGAAATCTTGAGAAGCAAATTGAGCATTTAACACTTTTTTAATATTTCTAATCCTAAGGGTAGACAAGATAAACAAGATAAAATTGATGTACCGTCAGTTTTAGCGAATCTGAGAAATCAATTACGAGTATGTGGAGCAAGGAAATTTGAAATGTAATTTTAAAACCTTTTTATGTTTTACCACTAATTATTTATTTATATATTTATTATTTCCATAATATTTTATATACATTTCAGGCATGTGCTAATGCGTTAGTGTATTTTACATAAATTGTAACATTATATTATTAATATGAAGTAAATAATGGAATTTTATATTAACTTCTGATAGAATTATTTAACATATATTATGTTACTTACCTATACCATTATGATTTAATATATAATAGTTTATATCAATATCTAGCTAATTTAGTTAGCCAAAGATAAGTGTTTGTAAATATGTCACTGATGCGTTGCTACTATATCAGTTGTGTTCTCATGGGAGATGATCAATTAGTGTAAATAAACCTAAGTTGTAAATAAGCAATGCTTTACTTAGATTTATATCGACATAACAATGATATTATGCTCGTTTAGTACTAACTTACTACATTAGCGTTTCCAAAATTGTAGGTCGCGACCTGACAAAAAAATACCAGGTCGCAACATAATACAATGGTTGACCCGCCTGGTTTTTGTTTAATTATAATAATTGGCAAGAGTTAACGCGTCATTTACTTTATACCTGCATAAAACTGTGACTGATTATATGCCTAAAAACACTGATATCTAATCTCAAAAATATTATAATGGATCATAACATAAACAGAAAGAGACAAATAACCGTACTAAAGAAAAACGTAGATTGAGAAACGCAGATCTATACTCAGAGATAAAAATGCTGTATCTATTTAATCTGTTATGATAACATTAAATTCTGTTTACAAAAGCTTAAAGTGAATGTTAGATTTTTACATTTCTAATCAACTGTAAACAGTACTATCTGCTAAGATAATTCTTTCACAAAGCCTTGATTAATATATTATTTCGGTTAAAACTATGCCAACTATTTTCCCATATCTAATAAATTTCAAACAACTTCAGTTATCTCTAGTAGGTACTAACTAAACTAACTTCCGTTTAATAAGTACATTCAAATCAAAATCCTTAATCAATTTTATTAGCATACATTGAATGATATGACTGTCACTTATTAAAATAACATCATTATCATTGTCTGAAGTGGGAAGTGGAGCGCTCAATGAACAGATATTTACATACAATATTATCAATTGACCACCGCCGTATTTGTTCCTGTGGTTTATACGGTCAGCCGTCAATGGTTGTCACAGCGATAAGAACAGGGTAACAAGGAGACGTATCTAGGACACTTATTTCATTTGGCTTTTCTAACGCAATAAATGAATCGTGGAAACTTTTGTATTCACTGTTCTTCAGTCGCATCACCACTTTAGGGCAGCCAGGAGGTAATTATACTCGTCAGAAAGGCAAATAAAAATCCCGGTTATAGGCCCAATATGTTTTGAATGGGTCCAAATTGTCACTTACTATCAGAACAAATCAGTGCTTTATGATTCAATATTGTTTCTAATAAAAAACCTTACTCAATTAATGTATCTCTATCATTGCCTTCTCAAAATCATGCTAAACGCCATCCTAAAGTAATCAAATCTAAGTTAATCTTAAGTTAATCAAAATTAATTAACTTTCAACACTCTCTCATCGGGTATTGCTATCCACATGCTGATCCATAAGCCTCGCGGATAACTTGAACTATTAACCGTCCAAACGAAGATAAAACCAAACCTGATCACGATAATATTGGTGAGCTACCACCGCAATTAATACCGTTACATTGTTCATATGGACTACTGTTAGCCAGCGCTGGCGTAGGTGTTGAAATATTACCACGACACCTAGCTGTTTGGACGGCTTGTAATTAGGTGGAAGATAATGATAGCAATTTCATGTGATGGGATACAAGATTTTTGGTTCTTTGATCTTACACGCAACTGAGATCGTTGAAACTGAAGGTTAACTGGTACTCAAAGAACAACTGATTATAGTCCTATTTCTTCTGCTTCCTACTTTCCTTATACTGATCCTTTTATTTTTACTTCTAAGGGAGAGAATTCTTCTTTTCCTAAATTCACTTATATGGCATTAGAAACACATTACCAACAAAAACTAATACTCTACTGAATATGTTCTTATTCTTTTGTTTCACGAAAAACACCCATTTATATTAAATTACTAGCAATCACCCTCGCTTCGCTTCGGAAAAAATCTTAGGTGCTCTAGTTACCTAACTTACTTATCATACTCTTAAAGCAGCATGATCGCTCATTAGAACAACGTTACTATGAAAGGTCAATACTCGAAATAACGATTCGATATTTTTAGGGTTCATTACCTCGAAAGAAAAAACACGGTTCCCTTAAGATCACTTACTCCATTGCCCGTCTGTCTGTTTGTATTTCAAGACCTTTTTTCTCAGGAACGTGTGAAGGTAACAATAATATTCTGTATTCTCAACGCAATCAAAAAACATTCGGCTAGAAGGAATGTCTTAGGTAAAACGTAGGTTAAATAAAAAATCTTAAAACTGTGAATTTGTAAGTATCACAAAAAAATAATTTTAAACCTATTTTCAGAACTTGGTAATTTGATCGGGACCCATATCGATACATATATGGGGACAACAGTTTTTCAACGGCAAAGTTAAAGTTCCGTTTATCTTTTCGTTACACAAATATGTTAGGTTTTACTAAACAGTTAAGTTAGGTTCAACAACCCTAGTTCGCACTGCGCCGGTTGCTTTTACTTATTATTATTATTTCATTTCGCATTTATTACATTGTAGTTTTGGCAAATCAATAATTCGGCAAAGCTTCACAGAAAATGAGAAAATTCAGCACTCTGCACTCTCAACACGATGTTCCTCAGGACTGCATTATAACAGAACTACAACATCACTACTGCGGAACTCTAAAAATGACGGAACACTTAGTTATTTCAAAGAACAATGCTAAGCTTGATTTAACACGCCGCAATACGTTTAATTTCGTGGATTTATGTATTTTATGATCAATTATTCAATTTGTACAATGTCTACTATTTGTACAACACCAAATTACGATTTTCAACCCCTTCCAGGATGAAATACAAAAAAATGCTAAATCGTTGGAGGCCATAATACGCAATTAATGATTTTAAAAAAGTGAATATAAAAATAGATAATATTTAGTAAAAAATACTTCAGTGCCGTATTCTAGCTCCATCTTGCGAAATACAAATAAACTAAGAAATGCATGTATGCCTTATTTTGTGTGAAGAAAAGGTTTTTGTAAGTGAGGAGGGTCTTTTCAAAACGGGATATGTGCATGTTAACTTATTTTTCAGAAAATAGAAAAAACTGATTGTAGGAAAACCTTTTAGTGCACAGAAAATAAATGTTACTATATAAGAACTGCTTATTAAAATGATAAAAATTATACCTTTTTTTAATTTAAATTCCTTCTGGTTTATTGATAATAAGGACATGAAAAATTAAAATATCCCCTTTTGTTAGGACAAAATCGAAATATCCCCTTTTGTTGCATCTTTCATGGAAATATCCCGTTTTGCAAAGTACAGATTATACATTTATCCCCTTTTGAATTTAGGAGTATAGTAAAAAACAGGTTACTTTTATTGTTTTTATTAAATTAAATAATATTGCTTGACAATAATAAAATTAGTCATCATGACTTAAATCCTCACTTCACCTATGTAACCCATTAATTGGTGAAAGAATGTGTGTACAAAATAAAAATGACTAGGTAACTTGTTTATTTATTTACGATTTCACTTTACGAGGTTTTTTTGCAATTCTGTCTTTTCTTCCACCACTATTTAGCTCTCTCACTGTTTTATCATTCATTTTAATTGTTAAAATAATGGATTTCCTATTTTAATAATTTTACTTATTGCTGAAACCCGCCCAAATTAGATATTTTTTTCGATTTGACATGACATTACATTGACAACTGACGAAGGGAAAAAATATGAACTCAGAAACCTATAGGCCTCAATCCTCATTCCATGTATTGCGATCCATTTTACAAGGTTACTGATTCCAAAATATGCTTAAAACTATGAAAAAATAAACGCATCGTTGATACGAATATTCTGTGTAAGAAAATGTCCCCTTTTGAAGAGATCAACCTGATAAGTAACCGATACCCTTGTAAAATATCCTCTTTTGTTACGAAATCAATAGATTATGAACTATGGCGATTTTTTTGGAGAAAATATCCTGTTTTGTTCGGAACACGCTTTTTTAAGTCCAATTTTCTAAGTAGCATATCATGTTTTACATTCATTTGAAGTGTAAAATGATGTATTTTAGCATAGGTAAGAAGACCTCATACTCAGTTTAAAAAAATCATATTCTGGACATATCCCGTTTTGAAAAGACCCTCCTCAAGTTTAAAACAAATAAAAAACTCGTTTCTCGGTTTTGGTATCGTGAAAGTATAGATTTACAACTTAAAAAATTATTTATTTCGAAATCACAGACATATTTATATTTATGTGTATTTGAATTATTGTAAATTTGTAAAAAAAATAAGTACTCGCTTTGGCTCCACCTCGCAAAATATAAAAAAAACTAAGAAATGTATGTACGTATGCTTCAATTTGTGTGAAGAAAAGGTTTTTGTATGTTTAAAATAAATCGACTCATATTTTATTTTCTCGCTTTGTTATGTAACCCTAAAAAATTTCCTATAATTTAAGTTGAAGACTCGATATTGGAGTAAAGTCCTGTTGAAATCCGTTCAGTAGCTTCAGAGATTAATGAAGACAAACAAACAGACAAACAAAAATTAAAAACTCATTTTTCGGTTTTGATATCGTGCTAGTAACGATTTATAACATGAAAAATGCAGTTATTTCGAAATCACAGACAGACATACTAATTATATTATATATTAAAGGTGTATGTATTAAAGGCGTTGGCGTGAATCAACACATACAGAGCCATCAAGTTGCCAAGATAGTAATCGATTATTTATTGGATATCGGTTACTCATACAGACTTAATTTGCGTTTTTCTACCATTTCCCAGGTGAAATTTATAAAATGCTGAAATTATATTGGAGTTCATAGATACGCAAACAATATGCTCTTAAAAACTAAATACAAAAATAGATATCCTCTCAGTAATAGGAATTTGAATTAATGAAAAAAATAACCTTTAAATGCATTTTATGGCCTTTCCATGCAATATAAGTAAAATCTAAGAAATGCATGTATAACTCTTTTTGTACGGAGAATACGTTTTTAAAAGTTTAAAACAAATCGGCTGATATTTTTTTATTTTTCCATACAAACTATCCCTAAGGAACCCTTTAGTATGGAACCCTAAACAATTGCTTAGTTGTTAAGTTGAACACTTTGCAATATCCCAGTAAAAGTGTTGTTAAAATTCGTTCAGTGGTTTCGGAGATTAGCGGAGACAAACAAACAGACAGACAGACAAAAATTTTTAAAACTCATTTTTCGGTGTTGTTAACGTGCAAGTAACGATTTGCAACTTGAAAAAATCATTTATCTCGAAATCACAGACAGACTCTTCAATTTTATTAATATGTATAGATTATTAATAGTTTTATTTTCATTAAATTCTAAAAAAAAACACCATTGACCAGACCTGTACAACATGTAAACTCTAGCTAATCCTAAAATATCGTAATACAATTTTATTATCTCCTGTCATTACTATTTATATACTGCACTAAAAGAAAAATAATTATCTCAGCATTTCCTTTATAAAAAGCGTCATTACAAAAGTAACGTAGGCGTCTCTAGCCACCGCTCCGTCGTGTTCAGCTACTTGTACCTCAGCCACCAATTAACGTTCTTATATTAATTGGCCTTTAATCTCTTGATTCCCTCCTGTTATCTCATTTGAATACAGATTATCATATTAAACACATTTCCTTAATTGACAAATCCCTGCGTCTAGATGTTGGGTTGGATAAAGAGGGAAGTTATGTCAATAATACAGTTAATTATAATTAATTTTAATGAGGCAATTCAATATAAAACAATTAATAAAATAATAAATGATCAACCGTAAAACATTAAATAAGGAACTTAATAGTCATTGCGCAAAGAATATAAAAATAAATTAAAACGATTTTGTTTTAAACCTGTAACTTGTAATCATAGAGGATCACTATGAAATAGGTTTATTATGCTATGAACTAGATAGCTATGAACTCTTTTTTCAAATAAATATGAAAGCAAATTTAAATTCAACTAATTTATTATTTCTTATGGTAAACATGTAGATACGAACTATGAAAATGGATGCAGACGATCTACCACAATAATAAGTACAATACATCTAATTGAATTGTGGATGTATAATATTATTACATCTGTCCCGTCCGTTATTATTACACTATCGAAAAGTTTGGAAGGGTGCTCACCCTCTGTACAATTAGACATGAACGCGTCTGGAACTTTCGCTACGGCACAAATTATTATTAATACAGTTACTGTAACCTTCGTAAGCTATCTTTTCAAAGTTTGTAAATAAATAGATTGCAAAATATAAGCGTAAATCTTATCCGGATCCAGATTATCGAATTTATGAATCACATCCAGATTACATGAATTTTATAAAATTGTTGTACCTACTCTATTTTAGATGAACAGAGATTACAATTCTAAAGAATATCATTAGAAAACTAAAATTGAATTTTGTCTATATCAAAATAGGCTTTACGGAAATTGTTATTCCAATAACAACACCAAATATTAGTGTCACAAAGGAAATACCTGTATCTTTTACTAAAACTATCTAGCACATAGCATAGAAAAGTGCGTGATTCAAGGTGAATATTCCACGTGACCTAGTACGCGTGGTTCAATAGGGGCCTCAAATCATAGTAATTGCGGATGCCCGACTATTGTCGCATCCGCTGCAGGCTCGCCTTTCATCTCGTCGCACCGATTGCGCGTTGCCAACGCTTTGTGTTTTCAAAAGGCTGACCGAAATCGCTTTGACGATTGAGTTTGTTCCGAGAACTACAATGTCACGTTGTATGTGTTCCGTGATGTCACGGCCAGTCGTACGATCAGCACTCATAAGACTCATCGGTTCCACTTTGTACGACGATTCCCTATAATTGTCGCATCCGTTATCAATTATCAGTTATCAGTTCAAGTTCGATTGTAGATATACTAGAACCATCTTTCTATTTTTTACCGTGATATATGAATATAATGCGTTATATGCATAAATAATTATTTTTCTAACTGATATCGTCGTTCTAAGTAGAATATAACTGTTACAATCTGAGAAAGCACTTAACGATGTAAGTGAAGCTATAATCTTAGAAGCAAATAAAGTATTAATAATGGGAAAACTTAAATCTGCTTTTTCAAAGCCAACAACAGTTATTAAGCGACGATCAAGCTGCGAGATGAAAAAGATACTTAGTGGAAACGTCTCAACAGAAACAGTTATAAGGATGATTAATATTTACCTCAAGCCGCATGCAACATTTCCTTATTGCTTTCGGAACAAAGACTGAATCAGACAGTACTCTCCTCGGATGTCTAATTATTCTGACGGCACACATAGCTAGAGACAAAAGCGCTTAAATAGAATAGCAGTCACAAAAAGATTCATTAAGAACAATTGACTTGAGTCTGAAATGATGGTCAGCTGTCCATATACCACAATTAGATGATAGTTCACGAATGTTACCGCGGTTAAAAGAATTTGACCTTACCGATTGAAGAATTGCTAAGAGAAACTACAAACTACTATAAATTACTGAATACCAATATTATCTACACAACATACAAACATATATAACTAAATACAAACATGATCTTAGATTCAAAAATATATCGAGTTTCAGGTATGTAATAAAACCAAATTGGCAGTAAAGCATCAGCACAACAACAAATATTAACAAATAGTAAAGTGTTTTAGTCGCATAAACAAAAAAATAGTAAGTACTGGATAGGTTAAGTTTACTACTAAACTTTCTAAAACTCCGTAAGTATAAAAAGCCTTCCCCAGTTTCAAACAGATACTTTTCACCGACCGTTATAGTTGAACCACGCCCTAACCCCTTTCACAAATTACAACACTCATTCTAAGAGCACACACTAGAGTACAAAAGGCCGCCTCACATTAGGTTGACCCGATATACTGGTCCCATCGACAATGCATAATACGACCGACTAATCTAGGCACCGTTACGAACAAATATAGGCATAAGAAAATGTTGCGCAGGATTCGCTGTTGCAATTTCTTTGAGTATTCATTGTATTACATGGGAAATGGCATGCGGTTTTGATCTCGTGAGCAAATCATCCGCTCCTGAAGACAGACTGACAGACACGCTGTTCATTAGATTTAGAACGATCGATTCACATCGATTTGATTTGGAAAGTCGATATAGATATTTGCGGTTTGTAACTTTTGAATTTAGATTATAAGAAAACTAGTTATTAGTTTCTGATTTTGTTCAAAGTATATTAATACTAAAAGTATATATTACAAACTTATCATTGGTAACAAAATCACTGCTTTAAATTTTTCTATCGATTACGTTTTTGGAATTCTCTGACCTAAATATTTATGATTTGCAGTCGCTACCTAGATGCACTTTAACATTAAACTGTCGATTCGGAATTTAAACTGATTTGACTATTAGAATAACATCATCCACAACGTCTGTTTATACTAATACAAAAATAGAAAAAATAGCCTAAAGCAATGCAAATCAGTTCAAGTGGTTCCGTCTCCGGCCAGAGTTCAGTCAACTCTTCCTTCAAATTGTCCATTCCATCAATCTTTCCCCACACGGCCACTTTGTTAACTTAATTACAGTGCAGTTCACGTGTGACAAAAGCATCTCACACGCCATTGTTCGGTGATGAATTGACGTACAATTCATTAATATAGATCTGAGCATACAATGGATGTCGAAATCTCGCAACAAGATGTAAGCCCAAACCGGTGTCGTTTCGTCGTTATGAAAAAACAGATTTGCAATTTCTATCAATACTTCCAAGTTGCGATACTTTGCTGAATTTTACATTATGGAATAACTAGATTCCGATAGGACTTAGATAAACTTCTGATAGGAAGTAGAAAAGTTACTAATGTTTACGATTCAATTAATTATTTTTATAAAAGTATTTTTTTCGCGAATGCTTATTAGCCGTCCCTCTCAGATCTAATCCCTATATCCAACCCTGTAACCCAGTCTTTAAAACTTCATAGCCGACACCTTTCTCTACTACTACCGATAAATCACCTAACACATATTCCATTGTATCATCTCTCCCACGCGCTATAATAATATGCAATTTAAGCCCATAACAGGTATTTACTGTTACATTTACATTTCCAATAGCATACATAAATTTAATGCCCAAGTGCATGCCGGCCACATTAACAATGGCCTAAAAGGACTCAGGACAATGTACCGAGCTGTAAAAGGCGGGACAGACGAAGACTGCCCCACCATTGTTGTCCACATAATGGCAATGCGTTAAAGCATTGCCTTTACGGCTTTGGTCCGGTTAGCATAAGATTATCTATTCTGAATTACTAAAATAGGAATCGTGTTAGGGATATTAATGATCTCATCTAAATTTGTTATTTACAGAATTAAATAAGCACGTTTATTGGCAAAGACGCTATATCCTGCTATAGATAAAGCAATTGCGATTGACGATTTCAAAAGATTTTCTAGTAAAAGTAATAATCCAAACAAACAATAAAGCACAATAAATTGTAATTCAAAAGAGGTAAGTTTACAGATCACGAGATTGAACAACACGGCGCGCGTAGAGCAGGTGCGAGCGTGAGGCAAAAAAGGTCATCAATACAGATTTAAGGCATTAACTACCATTCATAAAGCAAAGAATGTAAAAAATACCTTCCATACGCATATTCTTACGGAATGTAGACAAAAGCCAAACCAATTATTTTCCTAAATATTCTCTTTAGAGTTTACAGGTGGATTCGAATCTTAAGTCTTGAATGTTATAAGCATATATAAACAATATTTAGCGTTTTAAAGTAAAACTGAAAATCCAAATGATAAATTATACAAATATTTTAAAACAGTTCGCTACTGTTTACAAGTTACCATTAAAAAGCATCAAATAAACTTGAATATTTACGAATGCCTTTAATTGCAGCATAAACTTCCGACTTCATTAGGGAAGCATAACTTGGATAATATTACACTAATAAAAGTACAGTTTCCTATAGCAACATAATATCGTTTTTAAATGAGGTTATAACTTAAAACCAATAGAAATTATAATTCTAATTGCGGAGAAATCGCAAAGTCAGGTTCTGCCGCCGACCCTTATAAGGATGCAGTCCAGACTGATACTTTATCTGTTCAAAGAAAGTAAACATAACATACAATATTTATTTCGTAAAGAGAAACTCCTTCTGAAGTTATGTTTGGTGTGTTTAGGGTTTAAAAATAAAAGAAATGACTGAAAACCAATTTAGATCGACATCAATCTTTTTATTCAAATCATTGTTATATTGACAGCAATGAAAATGGTCAAAACAAATTTCTAGCCCAATAGGACAAAAAAATAATATTATTCGAATAATCGTATAATTAAGAACCCAATTTAGTAAGTTTTATAGATATGGAAACCCATAAAACTAAACATTTATCTCGATCATATTTTATAGCTGAGATAAGCAAGCTACTTTAATATATCAAAATCAGCAGCTCTAACAATAAATCAGCAATCAAGTTCCATAAAATATTTTATGTATCCGATATCCACTCACTAACATTTCTAGCCAATACAGTTACAATAATCATAAAGCCTAAAGTATCTGTAGACTGCGTTAGATTCGTCCATTTCGAAATATTCAGTTTAGTTTAACGCAAGCACTTTGTATATTCTAACGAAGTTATAGAAAGCTGAGTATGCTACAAATAGTTCAACATGGTCCTTCGAGCCGGATCAAGTTACTACAAGCTAAGCCATGTTAACTTTAATGTGAATAGATTCCGTGCGGATTCACTATTTTATAAGATACTTTGCAAACCCAAGCTCTGTATCACCGAGGTAATAAAAGGTTATTTTTGATAAAAATATAATAGAATGTAATAACTTAGTTCCTGATTGCAAAATTAGATGCATATAAAATCTCGAGTTGCGTTTTATAAACGTTGTGTTGTTGTTGTTGGCTTCCTGTGTTGGCTTCAATAAATATGTATGTAACATGTGAGTAAACACTCATCATTCATTCGTCAACTATTCAAGGGATATGCACTATATATATGTATGTATATACATACATAACCCGATTTGGTGACTAAAATCCATCCTTGATAAGTCAATAGTTACGTAATGTTAAGTAGTCATGCAGATTGTTGATTGAACAACACGTGTAATACGTCTCCTATATCCATTGAATCTTAAATCAGTGCTTAGCCATTACACCTAAGTTACTGACAAACACATTTGTTCAAACATTGGTCCAACTTGACCAACGTCCTTGTTATTGCAATGGCGCTTGCGTGGGCTTGGATAAATGAACTGAACAATTTACACCGCCTTGAGCCCTGACTAATGCTGGTCTAATGAAGCAGCGACACTTATAAACGTGCCCGACCGGTAACACGACCTGAACTAGAAATATGGAACATTAAATTTATTTTAATGTAAATACTATGTCAGAATTTAAACCACGTACTTATGATGTAAGGTAATTTATATAAGCTTTTTGCTAAAGATCAAAAGTTAAAAAGAATACAAATATTTTTCTATCTAGCAAAGGACTAAAAAATTACAATTAGTTTTGTGATATCAGTATCCGAATAATTCGCTAAGCATAATTAACACAATACCACACTAACAATCTATGGATCTCTGACATTTGAAATAAAGATTTATTATCATTAAACTGTGATTATATATTATACCTACTAGGAAATCGCCTTCGCTTCACTTCGGGAAAAATTGTAAAAAAATATATATAATATAGCCTATGTCACCCAGGGATAGTGTAGCTTCCTAACACTAACAGTGAAATAATTTTTCAAATCGGTTCGGTAGTTTCTGAGCCTATTCAATGCAAACAAACTAATATAATATTAGTATAAATAATTTATAAATTTATTATTAATACATTTTAATCAAAATCAAATTAAAGTATTTCAAATTTAAGCTGTAAGGGAAGAAAGAATAATTTAAAATATGAAAAGATGAGATTATATATCATTGCTGAGGGCTAAGCTACTTTATCAAAGCAATTTGATGCTGCATCGGAATTCAATTCAGTGTTATTATGAACGAAGCTGGTGTAATTAGCGGATGATGTATAGCAGGGCGACCTCGCGAAGAAATCAATCCTGTAGCGCTAGGAAGGAATATATTTACATAGTGATAGGAACAGACTGAGGTGTACCTAATGTAGTCCATTTTCAATTTATGACAATACAATTAATGATTTAGAAACTTCGAATGTAAGACTTTGTAAATTAAACCTACCTATGACGTGGATGACTTCAAGAAAAGAGTGAATAGGCTTTTATTAAGTTAGTGCGCTCATCATCCTGGACCGTATCTTCACTTACCATCAGGTGGGATTATGGTCAAGCATTAACTTATTTTATGTAAAAAAAAACAATAAGCATATTTAAAAAGTTATGAAAAATAATTTTCAGAACTATTTATATTTGTTTAGTCCAATATTGAGATAGATCTATCTAACGTATTTTAACATTAAGGATAACAAGAAAGCACAACTTAAGGATACCAATTGATATAATTCTTAGTACTTGTATTTCTTCTCGCTTCCTATTCATAAATAGAATGTTCCGTGAATAGAAGTACATAAATAAAAATAGTCCAGTCCAGTAATAAGATTTACATCTAATTTAACGAGTAATAATTTTTCCGCGATTTCCCCTACAGTTACCTCATTTACATGTCCTATGATGGGATGGGAATCGACGAGCCCTACTTAACCGGTATAGCGGATAGCCGTGACAAATCGTCGCGGCCGGCCACTCGGAACAGAACGACTCCTCAAGCGAAACACAAATTAAACGCATTTTCGAGTACCTTCCATAATTGTCCAATGTTGATCATATTTCCGGCATTCACTTATAAGAAATCTTCAAAGGACATCCGGCTTTCAGCGCTTTTCAAGGATCGAGTGTTGGAATAATTTTGCAAGATCCTCATTCATCAGAAGGAAATATTGTATGGGTCCGAAATTTTCCTCCTTATTATGCACGACGCTGTTAAGCGAGCTAGAGCTACTATTCTTAACAGTTTCCTACATCAACTTAGCACACTGCAGTGGTATTTATGACCTGTAAATTGTCCTCGTTATCATTTTTTTATTTACATTATTGATAAACTAACTCATAATATGCCTACCGAAGAATAAAGCATACATAGAAAGATAACCGGATGACCGGAACCATTAAAGCAATATTTGCTATTGTTCCGTACATTATTCAACCGCAACTAATCAAACGTCCACCTGGTCAGTCAGACTAGAACGAACTCAAATCCAGCGCAAAGCCATTACAGAAGGTTGCAAAGCTGATCGATCTGATTTCCAATTAAAACTGGAGTCCGATTGAAATCGCCGAACACCAGCCAATTGGGGTAGCTGACGTATGAATATAAACGGACAGACGGACTCGGCCACTTGTTTCACTAAGAACTATTATGGAGCTTGACGGAGACTATTATTTTTATGTTATACGAAATCAGGAAAATTTTCCTGAATCATAGGATCTATCACATGTTTTTACTGAAATAAAATTTTGGAAAAAAAGAAATTTAGGAATTTTTTTTACTGATTGTGAGGCCAAAACAAAAAAAATTGTTGACTGCCACACAGCCAATTATATTGATCGATAATCATGAATGAATGTCAGATACAGGGATGAATGATTATTCACTGTTGTATTTAAAGGTAATCATCTCATGGTGTAACATTGTTATTGTAATAGCCAATGTTTTTGTACTTGATGGATAGAGATATCGCAACTCTTGAATTGATGAGCTACGGTTCCTATGCATCTTAATAGCCATACACAGATAATTCTTACATAGTGTATATGGACACATTATTATGCCCATGGACTCATTTAAATTTGTTTTTCATCATCTAGAAAATCGTTCATCTCCTGTTCGTATGGCTCCTTGTTCTCGTAATAGGAGCCTAATGGGACCGATTAGATCCGTGCATAAATCGACTCTCAGAATAGAACGATTAATCTTTGGCGTACCGGCTTATACGTGTTCGTTCTGTGACTATCGAATCCTATCCTGGTTTGCTATGCTATTGATGGTTGTAATTTATTTCGCGGTCTCAGTACTGTTATATGCGAGGGGTCTCGTAATATCGGCCTTATTGACGAGTTCGATTTGCAATACTTGTTTATTGAGGCTAAACCAGTCTTAAAAGTCTGAATTTATCTAATTTACAATGACGATGTTATTGCTGAAAGCTATAACGCGAAGATGTTATTGTTAAAAGCTATGAAGCTCAAAAGTGTTTATCATGGGTATTCTACATCATCATCGCTAATGGTAAGATAAGAGAGTTAGTGTATAGATGACGGCTGGTAGGGAAGTGTGGAAGAGGAAAACATATTGCGCCGACCTCAAATAAAATTGGGAAATGGGCAGAATGATGATGATGATAACTAATGTTGGCCATTGGTAGACAAGTTCTCAGATTCTGGGATCACCAATCGATCGATTGATTGGTTGTGATTAAAATAAGCGCTTCCTACTCTTCATGCTGAGGTTGATAAAAATAATGAAGATTTAGCTGACACAACGATAAACTGAGTTACATCACTGATCATTAAAATCAGTTCTGTAACTGCCGCTACAGGCAAGACAGATTGTATCATTAAACATACGACCGCTGCTATTAACCATTGAGAAGCCACCGAAAGCCTCCTAATTCAGAACTGGAGTAATTAAATGAGTTGTAAAACTAAGAAAGTTGTTACATGGATCACCGTTTTGAGAAATGAGATTGTCGAGATCGTTCTTTCCTGTAACAATCTGTTCTATGATCGTTAAGGATTTTATTTAAAGTTACAAGTGCAATAAAGACAAAAATTGCGGAATATTTTATATCGGATAAAACATTGTGAAGAGTATTATTGGTGACATGTTATTTAATTGTAAAGCAAAAATTAATTTGTTTTTATAGCGATATTCTCCCTATTTTGAAAAATCATTTTACTAATGGAAAAAAATATTTTTTATATTTAGAAGCAATCATCCAAACGTAATGAGCAAAAATCCGTTGAAAATAACATGACAACAATAGTAACAAAATATTTTGTACAAAATGCATGGTCACTCAATCCTTGAACAAGGTCACCATAGATTAAATCACACCAATGTTAGACCTTGTTTTAAGATTAATCAGGGTAAACAAGCCATTTGTCTCTGTGTTTCATTACACATAAAATGATTGGCCTGTTACAGATAGGTGCAGGTAGGTTACACGTAATATTCTAAGGTCGTTCTGATTCTAATGTATCCGGTAGATGGCATATAACTGTAACAAACCTTTGTCTCTGTACTATATTATATCTAGATTGAATATAACAACAGAATTATACTCTTGCAGGGATGTCTCGTGATTCATGTTTCTTCGTTATAAAAATGAAGTGCATATTAGTGTATTGACCATAGGCTCATGAATGAAGGAGTTTTTATTTGAATTCTTCAGTTTCCATAAATCATATTAAAGTTAGAATGTTTTTTTCAACTTTAACGAGTTAAAAAAAAACAATGTTTACAATGATAACAATTTTTAAATTTTCTTTGAGTAATCGTTGTTATCGACGAAGTTGATGGCAAAATCTTTACACGGAGAATGAGTGCCCTATAACTGGTAGCTACAATTAAACCATTACTTAGAAGGTCGCAAAGATTGACTCTGATTTCTATGTATCCGATAGATGGCATAATTTATATAGACCGGTCGCAGTCTGTGTGGCTAGAGGTCCTTAATTAGATGTTATTACTGTAACTTGTTTTGTGTGAACTGTGCGAGACTTAGATTCGCAACTGCATGATGATGTTTTTTATAATAGCCTTATGGCTTAGTAGTTACCCTGACTGCAGTGTCAAACATTTTAACATTTATGTGAATAAAAAAGGATTATCTATTGTGCTCCTTACATAGTAACATATACATAAGTTGATTTGTTATTTAATTGGTAGACGAAAGTACCGTTTTATGCTTTAATTAGTAAAGTGCTAAATCTACTTATGTCTAAATTGACAAGTGGTCCGATTCGCTTACGAATCAGCGTTCCGATCAAGTTGTCTTTAGGCATCTTCACCTGACAGTCGAAATCTCTACTCCCGACAGGTATTTCAAATATAATCAACATAAATTAACAGCAGGTCATATTCGTGGTATTAATCTCTGGGGATAAGCAATGACAATAACAAAAAAACCACCGAACTTTATAATACAAACTCTCAACCTTGTACGAAGACACAAATAGGAAAATAAGGCATCGTTGTTGTTCGTTTTGTAGATAAAATATTGTACACTACAATAAATAATATCATAATCGCCTTATACTTATCTGAATTGACAAGTAGTCTAATTCGCTTAAGAATTAGCAATCCAATCAAGCTGTCTTTTCTATTATCGATGTAAAATATTCACAATTTCAGTGCCTGTATCATTGTCAATTATGTACCTGCAAGTCCATTTTTTTAATTAGTTTGGCATTAAATGATTATATCTGCCTTTCAATTATTTTCATTTTGTGTCAGTTTTATTTTTTATTTACAAATTATGCTTAAATGGCACTGTAAAATTGTTTAATAAATAGGATTCTTTATATATTAGACAACTATACGATGAGTCAAGTTTAAGAACATAATTATTATGATATGCAAGCAGTTGAAAATCTGATCGAAGCTACGAGTGATATGCAGACCGTACATATTCGTCATGTCGTAATTCGATATCAAAATGTCGGTATAAGCGCCGCAAGTTATAATACATATTGAGTTAGTAAAAAGCAGTCACACAGCTTGTCAGAAGATCGGTACTTTTGTGCAACGACCGTATTAACAGCCCTGAAATGCACACAATATTTAAGCAGTCTGACTGCCTTTAATTATACCGGTATTGTAAATTTATTATAAAAATTTGTAATTAAAAAGAGATATAGAAAGAGGAAAACTTTCGTCTTCTTTTAAATTGCTTCGTAGCAACAAAATGAAGAACGATCTTCTATCTATACTGATATAAGCATTCTAAATAACCGTTAATGGTAAAAACAAACCGTTGATTCGTCTTTTTGTATTCGATGACTGTTTTAGTTGATTTAAGCACCATGAAAATTCTTCAGAGCTTTTTAACTGCTTAGTTCCACAGGTTGGCCTATACACAAAATGATCTAACCGCGACTTCCTTAATTCTAAAACAAACCTTAGTCAAAACTAAACGGATAGCTTACAACCAAATAACCAAAGCTCTGACAAGCCTCCAGTCACCACTGATCAAAAAGTATGTAGGTAAAACTGATATTATGCCTTTATTTTTATGACTCCCCAAAAGGCTAATAAGATACATTCGGATGGTTTTAGGACGCGGCCTGTACGCTAAATAGTTATAAATCTTAATTTATTTATTCAACTCCCCACGACACATAGTTTCCCTCATACGAAACCGCGGGAAGTCCGTACAAAAACAGTAAACTACGGATCTTCTGAGACGCTTACACGCTAATAAAAGATTTGGGACGTAATTGAATAAGGTTTTTATTTGGTATTAGAAGGTTTCATGAAGCAAATTGTTATAAAGATTTAGGTTTGTATGTTTTATTATGCAAGCTGGCTTTAAAGACATTTGACATTAAAAAATATTATCATTGTAAAAATAGCTTTAATAGTTAATACTTAAATGATACTATAGTAATATATTAGTGACAATTAAATATATAAAAGACGCCTGGAAATTAGTGCCGCATCCAGTTCCGCGTAGGTTTGAACATACTTATTACTTTTCATTATTTTAAAAGATGTGCCGAGGAGTTTCTTTACGGTTTTTCTTCTCCTCCATAATAAAGCACCCTTCCGAAAAGCTGATAGATTAAAAAAATACCTGCATAAGTGTATCAGTGATTCCTATTAATATGAATGAAGTTTTGATTTGATTTGATATCGTACAAAAATATAAATGGAAAAGTGAACATAAATGGATGTTTGTAACTCTTTCACGCAAAAATTTAACATTATTTTTAACGCGCGTTTTGCGTCTCGCGGTTTGGCCTGTTTTTTCCGGGATAATATATCCTATTCCAAATCGTGGGTTATCTGTGTGCTAAGTTTCATAAAAGTCCGTTTATTAGTTTTTGCATGAAAGAGTAACATATCTCCGCACACACTTTTACATTCATAATATTTAAGTAGGATGATATGTATCGCACAGATCCCATCTCCCATCACAGATCTCGAATAACATACGGGATGCTTTTTATCCCGGGAAACACAAACGAAGCGCTGGCACAAAATAATGAAAAAACATTCAAATATAACGGTATAAAATTATGTATAATAATCAGTGCGAGTTCGCCAACAACATTCCACGCGTAGCGGTTCCCATCACACCCTTTAAAAACATCGTCAAGTGCTCAACATCTGGCGACAACGACCCCATGACAACCAGCATCGCCATGCCATGCGCCATCATGTGCGCACGATGAGCCGTTTTATGATTTTTATTAAAACTCATAAATTATTACGTTCTACATACCACTCTTAATAATATGTGACCGCTTCCTGGACGTGAACGTTGAGAAATATCTTAATTTTTACATCTGAAATATTGAAATGTTAATGCTGTGGTAGAATTTTCAAAAATAGAAATATTAATTGAATGTAATGTAAACACAGATATTAAATAAATAGTTATAACAACCACCAAACTCGCAAAATAGTTTGTAAATATGTGACCGCTTCCTGGACGTGAACGTTGAGAAATATCTAAGTTTTTACATCTGAAATATCGAAATGTTAATGCTGTGGTAGAATTTTCAAAAATATAAATATTAATTGAATGTAATGTGAACACAGATATTAAATAAATAGTTATAACAACCACCAAACTCGCAAAATAAAGGTTGTAAATCTTTACTGACAGTTATCGAACATGTGTTAGAGGGGTATCTTCGGCACCCGTGCTCGTAGCTCCTAGATAATCCCCATAAAGTTTGTGGGCCATTTGTTGCATGTTACACATCCTATACACAAAAAGCAATAAAAGCTCCAAAAAAACGAACAACAAAAAATACTTCGATAGAGACCACGTGGCCGAGACATTGAAGCGAGATTTGATGCGCGATATAAAGGGCCTGCACCACCCATTACATATTTAAAAGATTATCAATCTTAATAAGCTCAAACAAGATCCAAATTAGGTCATCGATAAACCAGAAAGGCATGAAACACCGGATGCTTTATCAATTTTATTTAAAATGCTGTCAAAAGATGAATAACCTCACGTACCTTGTCATATGGAAATGTAGATGGATCGTTGTCACGAAACAATATCAAACGGAGATGAACGGAGAAGAGAAATCAAGGAAATGATGCACTCAGTTCATCAAAAGTGACTTACATAAATTCTGCCTGTTTTATGACATCAAGTTCCTTGAACCATGATGGTTTTGGTATGTTTAAAATTTCAAGAACCGTGAGACATGAAGAAAATATCAATTCATAATGACCAGCCGTAATGAATATTATACAAAGTTAACTAATAAAATTTTAAGATATGTGACATTAAAATCGATATCGGGATGATGAACGCAACGCAAACTTGTCTAACCGACATGCGACGTGCGACAAAGATGGTGGTAATAACATTAAGGATAGAGCGAGAGAGATACAATAGTACGTTAGTTGCAGCTGTCGCACACGTCACAAGGGGTCTATGGAGTAAATGGACGCGCTCAACCGAGGACTCGTGGATAAACATTAGTTCGAAGCCGTGTTTCAACTTTAGTAGAATGACCAAGGACCCAGGAGGATTGAAAATTATTCATGTGCAAATCTATTCAAATACCCAGAATAATTGGGTCTTTGTGAAATATGTACTTTTTAAACTTGGATACTTTGGGAACCTCCTTGAAACCAAACAGGTTATTGATCAAGAATCTAATTGTTTGCATTTTATCTAATTAACGATTGTCTTTAAAAGGCTGTGTTACTATGCGATCGCTATTGTTTAGTTTCACATTATGCTCGGTTCAGCTGATACCAAATACAATGCAGGTAACACCCACACACGCTTAATAAAAAAAGGCTGCCAACATACCGGCAGCTTGCGGGACAGATTTTGATGGCATGTATAGAAATTTTAAATAAAAAGTTCAAAACTAATTTATTATGAATTCAATTTAATAATATTATCATTAGTACGAGTATCTTAACCGTTTAGTTTTTAATCAGCAAACGGTTATGAAGACTATTTTAAATTTAAATGTTTGTAAAAATCTATTCAATTAAATTTTATTTCATTGACGTTAGCTGGCCACATATGTACATGTTTTTAATGCAGTTGGCATTTGGTCAAAAAGGTACAGCTAATTCTAAGAACTGAGACGGACACCCTTATTTGTAAGTTTCACGTGTGTCACTCACATACATAGCTTTGAATGGATAGCAAACTTCCTTCTATAAACTTAATACGGCATAATTATTTGTAATTGCGAATGATATTATAAATATTCTACAATATACTAAATTCTTTGCTGAATACAATTACCAATGTTTTTATTTTTATTGACATAAAATTTTATCATGGATTTTAAACAGATTTTCCCCCTTTTCCAGTTTTATGGTTATCTTCGTTGGAGGCCTCGCACTAGGTAAGAGTGCACTTGCAAACAATTAGACGTTAGCTCCAGTTCCTAGTGCCGCGCTGTTCACAGATAAGGTAGCTCTATAAATAAGGTCTAATTACTTCCTTTGTTCGTTTTGGACTCCTGATCCCGATTACGTTTATTGCGATTGTTTCGAAATAAAAGTTCCTGCGCTTTTAATTAGCCGCTTCGTGTTAAGATTTATATAAACTTTATTTAAAACTATAAAATAAATACTAG
This sequence comes from Thymelicus lineola, assembly GCA_963932265.1. NCBI lineage: Eukaryota > Metazoa > Arthropoda > Insecta > Lepidoptera > Hesperiidae > Thymelicus > Thymelicus lineola. The sequence goes on from OZ010685.1 coordinate 2,540,007, forward strand.
CATGTATTTAAATTGCATCTAATAAGTTGCTTGGCTTTGATTTATCAGGCGTACATTTAATTTGACCTCTAGTAGCATTATTAGGCTCGTGATCTAAGGGCTATCAATTTCAGTTATGTTTCACTAACCTCCGTTAAGATTAATTTAAGAATAAGTTGAATCCAAAAAAAATTTTTTTTTTAAACGCTTTTATTTCAATTTTTTTTTTGATTTTCGTGTATTGTCATCGGAAATACACATGTCTGCCAAATTTCATCAATTTTCATTAAAGGGAAGTCATTCAAATTAACGTTACAAGATTTGATCCTCCGAAGTGAAGCTAAATATAAACCTTATTGCCGTGTAAATAGAGTAGCATTTTGATCGATTTGATGCTTTGATGCTCCGAAGTGAAGCTAAATAAAAGCGTTTAAAAAAGTACACATTATTGTAGCTGAATGAATACAAATTGTTAATGATATAAAAGTAGTATTTAAATTAATTTCAGGTTAAAACCTAAAACAATTTGAATCAAAAGTAATCAACGAAGACCAGTAAAAACTGCCATCAATTACAGTAATGCTGATTAACTAATCATAGAATAGAAAGTTAATTCAAATGATTAGAACATGAACAATAAACTGGAAATGTCGACTACCTTCCTCAATCAAGTGTGTGAATTCACACATAAATAGTCTCAGATCTCAGGGTACCTTCGGTAAAATATTCAATGTCGGGTAATAAAGCACCAATTTCACGGTATTAAGAACCGGTGGGTCCAAAGTATTATTGCCGTCGATGGATCATGTTCGTCTACAATAGCGTCCATCATCAAGAATGGGCATGTTGAAAGCCGCTAATAGTTGACCCAAGATTGGAGATCAAGCGGGATTGACGTTTTTATCAAATCTACAATAAAGACATTCTCAATTTGTGTCTCATACTGATAAATCATAAAAGCGTAAAACTAAAACTTAGTAATAAATAAGTTAATGGAGAGGATTTACTAAAAATAAGAGGTTTGTAAAAAATGCATCGAAAAACAATTAATGACTATTAATGTTTTGTACGCATTAATAAAACCTTTTTTAACAATATTTTATGCTCGTATTCCATAGCCTAAAACATAATAAAGAAATGAACTATCTCAGCGCACAAAATTCGTTTTGATTCGTCACGATGATATTAGATGCCGGAATGATCTCTGAATTACCTTGTAATTCTCCGATCGCCATACTTGCAAACATCGCAATTAACACTGGAAGGCCAGAATCGAACTTACGACCGACCGTGAACGTTCATTGTAGATACGCTTGTGATACCGTTATGTTGTATGAATCATCACTATTACAACACATGCGTGTATCAGTAAAAGAAGCAAATAAAGTTTAACAGCATCAAAAACCACACCCAGCTTCCAATCTTTCAACTGTACACTTTAATCTTTTTAACAGTCTACTTTCACAGGCTCATAAAGACCTATTACTAGAACATGATATAGAAATTCCTCATCTTACTTCAAGAATAGAATTCATAAATAACTTTCACAATACAATCAAAGGTAAAGCTTGCGCTGTTGTTCGACTAATTAATCATGAGATCCGAAATTACACCCAAATCGGATTATTAAAGCCAGTGGCGGCAATGGCTAATAAATATGATGCCAGCCTCAGTATGTACAACTTAGTAAGTTACCAGATAACGGATTTTACACTCTTATCTAAGCCAATTAAGTCTAAATTTCTATGCATGTTCTCAAGCTTACCGTTCAATGTTTTGTATCTTCTACGTTTACTAAGACCATCTGTCTTGTACATGGCTTCGATTGTTGTCCATTAGTTTAGATGTTCATGGTGTTTTAAAAGTTTATTGAACTTAAACAGAATTACTTTCGGCAGAATATATATTGTTTGGAGTACAGCATCGCTACTATTTGTAAGTCCTCTAAACTCACTACTAATTTGCAATAACAAATTCATAACTTAACAAACCTAACAATATCAGGATGTCAATTACGAGAGATTATAACCAGGTACCATAGTTCGTAAAGTAGTGAAATGTTGGTGCATTTCCATTTGGTTTTAAAAATACAAATACCATCAACCAACCATTAATAATGACATTTTAAGGTTTATTAAATAAACATATTAGGAACCGGTTATGTTATATTTGAAGTTTTAAGCCATCAAAAGCATAATGTGGGGAAAATGGAAAGCTCACCGTAAAATCTCAGCACAGCCATAATTACCTAGTGGACACTCAAGTTATGGTAATGATGAGTTAGGTATGAAACAGCATAATGAGGATAGCAGCCGACAGGGATTTTTAAGGTCAAAGGTATAAATAAGTTGACAAATGTATTAGCAAATGAATATAAGAATCTGACAAAAAGTTTAATATGTTTCAAATCAGTGGCATATTTAAAAAATTGTTCCACTGACCTTAAAACAATTTTACTTTTAGAATTTTGTCACAGATTGTATCAATCATATATATCTATGTAAATTGCGACCTTGCCTTTGACTATTGTCCGTTTTTTTGACCTTTCACCACAAGGCCTTTGCAAACCATTTTTAGCATAACACTGCCCACTCACATCATCGTAAAATGTTCTGTTTCCGGTCCTTTGTCTTCAAAAAACAATTACAATATAATTTCATCAACTCCATAAACCAACTATTTTACAAAAAGTATCGAACATTTATTCCTTTCATGCACAAAGTTGTTTTCCATTTATGGCACGACCGATTCAGAACTGCCGGTTATGTCATGTCATGACCCAGGCATCTTTAATTAAATTCAATAGTCATGTCCAATTTTCAGTTAAATGTTGGTCTATGGCGGTCGAGGTAAGGGTTAAAATCCCATGGAAATTGTCTTAATATCCCATATACGTCGAAGACAATAAGGCGAGATTCACGTTTTGTCGTAATGCACGTAATTTAGATCTAGTAAAGCTGCCAACTGTTCCGTATTCAACGGTCTTGAAATAGCACCTAGAGATCCACTATTCACGGAATAATATAAATCGCAACACGGAAAACAAAATACTAAAATCAATGCAACTTTCCTGATAACACATTTCAAAGTACCCAATAACGCCAGCGGGATTATTCATCCGATAACGGTAAATGCTAGAATCTTCTAGATACTGTCTTTCCGAAGAATGATATTATAAATTTCTGATCGGAATCAGCAGATCGTCTTCCTTAATACGTAATATCCGAGATCTTCCTTACATATCAAGCCGTATTGGCAGCAAATGCAATGCCTTAACTAGAGGCCGATATACCGTATTGTTTTGATCGACGCCGAGTTCGCATGCATTGTCGAGCCTAAGCAGGAATTCAAGTTTTACGGGATATGGTTATATTTCATGATATTGAAATTACTGGCAACGTTATTCAATATCATAAATAAGAACTAGATTCTGAATCTTATTCCATTGCGCATGAGGCTTTCTGGTTTTCTGGTATGGTTCTCTCTCATTTTACGTGTAAAATAATATTTCAATTCATTAAAAAAATTACCTTTAATACCACGTTAAAACTTTTTTAATTTAATACGACATAATATGCCATGAGACAATGAAAAAAATTATCTTCTTTCCAAGTTCGTATATTTTTTTCACCCATGCGTTATTAGATTCGTCTACAAGTATATCAATTTCAATAATTATGGCCATCGCGTGACTTACCACAGTGAAAGCAGACTCTAAATTGTAATTTCAAAACCTTTTATGATGATTTACGAGCTCTGCCGAACATCATGTGTTAAGGAAGTCGAATATTAAATTTAAGAAAATGTCCTTAGGTAATGTGTCTTTCACGGTTGTCGTTGAGGAAAATTTATATTTATTTAACTATCATTTGAGTATTTCTACTAGAATTTTATTGCGGTATCGGTTTTTTAAGTGAACTATAATTGAAAATATTACCTGTGTCATTAAAATACAGGGAGTAGTAACAGTTAAGTTTTAGTCCTTAAAGTTTTCGTTATTTAACGTTTTCTTTTGTATACTAATATTAAGTTAAACTAAATCCCACAAAAAAACATTTTCATGTAAAATCTTGCCCAGACGAGACCGATACGGCTGTAGATCAAAAAATTATCAGATCTCATTTAGAGCCAAGTTTCTAGCTCTACACGCGCCCTAACAATAAACAAGTCCTATCTTCACAAATCTTAGTCAAAATATGTGGCTTAACCGTTTCGTTAACAAAAGCCCATGTGATGGTAGCAATATACATTTTCAGACCTCTAGCGTCAAAATTTGCGAATGTCTGATACAAACTTCCATCCCCTAGTTTAAGGGGTTGGGGGTAAAAGTTTCAAGTTTTTGATTAATTTTTTGTTATTTGTGTACAAATACTATTCTACATTCCAAATTCCAGCTTTCTAGGACTTCAGGAAGTAATAATTATTTTCAAAATCGGGTTTTTTTTTTGGATATCAATAAAATCACAAGTAAAAGAGCTATGCTATTGAAATTTTATACGTTAATTAAATTCACTATTGACATCATAATATCCTGTGAATTTTGTTTTTCTGGTATAATCCAAAACCAAGTTATGAGGGTTTAAAAAAACGACGAAGCGTTTCGAGAAAAGGTAGGTACATAATGCAGATCCTATAAAATATAAAAAAATGAAAAGGATGCAAATACTTTTGGCTTAATCTTAAGCGAAATAAAATAATACATTTTTCATGATAAATATATTGTATTATACTTAAATGGGTTTGCATAACACCTTAGATAATATTTAATTTCTACGGTAACGACTTGCAATATTTTTTGTAACAATAATTTTCCCACGTTTTGTAGCCAAGCTTGTGAGCTTACGTCTTGCAACAACAGTGGCGGTTAATTTCGTCTAATTTTTTATTATCTTCAGTGCAACCTCGTAAGAATCGTGTGATAAATGATTACTACTCATGATAAATAATTATAATTCTAAAGGGTTTTCTGATTTTAAAACCTAAGTAATTAAAATTAAAACTTTGTATTGTAACGGTTTTCAATCAATTAATTTTATAATAATATGATGATTTTATTCCATTTGTCTTAATAAAGTAATTTATATCAAATATATAATTTTAGTTTTGGCTAACAGAAGCTATAAAAATGAATACGTCTTCTTGAGAGTGAAAATGAAAGAAAAATTTCAATAGGATTTCCGAAATTTTGGTGATGTCATTTATTACTTACCTAACATCAAAATCTAACAGGCCCAAAAAAAGTTGCTTAGTAACAATGGATGCCAAGGTATTGAAGGCAAGATGAATCCATGGCTAGTTACGACAATGGATAAGTAAATAAAACGGACACATTATAAAAACCGGATCTGCAATCGTAATCATAAGCCGACAGACATTACACTTTCAAGATTAAAAAGATAAAATTTTGACCACAGACTATCCAAATAAATCATAGAGCATGGTTGACGTGAATCACAGTTCCGAGAAAGCGGAAACGACCGAATTCCCGCCGCTTTTTGTGTCATAACCCGGCAGATTGAAAGAGACGAGGATACTAGAATAGGATTTAGGCCTTTAGGGGCAAATGCGACTGTGACTTGTGATTGTAATAAAATGATCTCCATTATGTTACATGAAACTTGATGAAACTTACGATAATGTCGATGTCAAGGTAAATTAGTCCTTATAACAGTCCTTGAAAATAACATAAAAATTAAAGAATTAACTCGGATCTAATCCGTATCTTCAATTTGCGACTGTCTTGACTGGTTTTATCGAGTTGTGAAAATTATTAAAGCCTTTCTTCCTGTGCATAGTTATGGCTCGTTTAGACGTAATTTATAGTAGCAGACGCAACTGAACTGGTGCGATATACGGGCGTCGTTGACGTGTGTTTTTCAAATAGGACGGTTAGCGTCGCACTCGAGTCGGACACCTGCGAGGCACACCCGGCGAATCTCGGGAGGGTGCGCGCCCCGGGCGCGGGGCAACGAGCAGGTAAACAACTGTTTCGGGGATCGGTTTTGCAACGGCGTTGGTTTAAGTTTTTGGGATAAGAAGTAATGGTACCATGTTCCGAGTTCATGAGGCGGCGAAAGAAAATTCCGAATAAAGGTTATGTTTTGATGGTTGATTGGGTCCCGCAACACAATACTACTGATACTAATGAAAACATTAGGTTTAATAGGCAAGTTTTGTCTAAAAAATTTTTGGCTGGAAGTTTTGGAATTTGTTTTATTTAACGTAGTTATGCACGTGTTCCGTGCATTTACTGTGAACCGCGAATGACTAGCGCTTTAGCATCTTCGTCGCAAACGAAAAGATGTAATAGGAAATCATCGCCTACTTAATCTGACGCCAGCATCTACGCTTCATTCCGAGATTAAAATATTACGGCACAAATCTATGAAATATGCTTAGATATTACAAAAACTCAGCAATTTGCGTTACGAAAACGTTATCCAATGTTGAAATGCGGCAGGTAAAAAGTTCACTCGGTATTTGTTTTACCACGTCGCGCCGGATGATTACATTTAATTCCTGGATGCTAACAATTGTGATTACGGCGCAGTGTAAAGAAGTCTTGCTAACATCTCGCATTGTGTAATGGTAGTTCGCGTTCATATGAAATGTAAACATGATACATGTAACTACATTAAATTACTTTGGTATGATGGAAGAACTTATGAATGCATGGGGTTTTAGTTGGATCAGACAGACACGACGGAGTAGCGGAAGTTATCATTCCGTTGCTACCTATCATTAGTCCAGTTAAAGGCCAGAAGCATACATTTCATTGAATACATGAAGCTAAAAAAGGTGCAGCAATATGATACATTTATTCAAGTTTCACTACATGCACAATTATATTATAATCAAATACCAATACATTTTACCAGCTGGTACGTAATTTATAATATTTTATTACCAACATCGTTGGGTGTGTTCGCGGCAAATTTTCCCAGCCCAAAGACAGACAAAAAACGTTGAATCGGAGGTCGTAATTAATAAGGCGTACGACATGACACTGCATAAGTGTAATTATTATTATTAGGCGTGTTTCGAAATCACAACCATTTTATTTACTACATTCTTGGCTACATACGTTGATTGTGTAATTTAAGGACACCGTCTCTCGCGTCTCAATTTGTTGATTGTTTTAAAAACTATACCTTCTGATTGAAATAATTTAAACATTGGGTGAAAATCCGCGTTAGTAGCTCTTTTCTCTCTTTATTAAGTACGTAGGTAATGAAGTACTTATTACTGGTATGAAGTATTTTCTTAACTGCAAATACATAATGTGTTAAAAGCGAAAAATGGTGTCCATAAGTGTATTGAAAAAAATTTTAGGTACCAATGACGTAGCATGACTTCCGTAATTAATTTTTCTAAAAAATAATTTCTGGATAAATAATCTTCATCTCATTTGCGTTTTAAGACGTAATTAACGTCTTGATTAAATAGTGATAGCATGAAACAATTTAAATAGTGATAGCATGGAACAAATTAACTCACTATCCCACTTCTGATTTAGAATATTACACACTAATATGCTTAAACCTAGCATCAAATGTAGGCATATCATTTGTAATTGGATATTAATTACAAATAGAATAAGTGATCGTCTTTTTGCAATATTTATTATATCATAAAGTTAATTTTAATAACCATTAGAATGCGCTTAAAACTATCGGTATCAGATTTACGCCCACTGTTAGCACTGCAACGTTTTTGCTATCAGCTTTTTGCTCAAAGCCTCAGTTACAGTAATGACTCACGGTTACTTGCAGTTTTATTTCGTTAAACATTTAATATTTACTTAAGAAATGTTCACCAAAGCCATAATCATTATGTAAGCGCCAGTCAAGATAAAAAAGCTTTTACACTTAATTTGAAATATGTATTTAAGCTTTGTTGGAAGTTTAACGATGAATCATGAACCCAATATATAAATATAATTTATAGTGTACAATTAAACATCGTTTTTATTCTGCGAAACTAAGGCTCTATCAGGTATTATATACCAATATGTGTTAAATATTCATTCGTAATTCTAGTCAGTATTTTAGTCACCGCCTACATTTCAAGACCACACCTCGAATGATATTCTCTCACGAGATCAAAACGTGCAACTCACCAGGACTCGCGATCCAATCGATTTTCCACCTTAGGCCCTTAACGCATCGATCTCGTGACCTGTCTTCGTGAGCCGAACGCACCGACCTTCTGGATCCAGTAGCGTTATAATGGTTGAGTAATTACAGGCGCGGCCGAGCCGATAGCCAGATGTCGGGTTTCGTACCGTTTCATTAGTGCTGCAGTGTCAGAGAGATAATCCGTATAATTAGAGATCGCCCCATCTAGACGTAAGTGATACGGGAGCACGCATTATAGTTGCGCGACTGGCAACTGTCATTGGTGATGCAGGAATTGGGTCATGAGAAAAGCTAGCTTGAGTGGAGTTTGAACACCTTCTGTGCAAAGAATTAAATTTTTTCCAATCCTAGTACTAAATCTAAGCATTGTACAAGATCTAGTTACACATTTTGACTTTGCTTTACTCTTATCTTCTTATGCTGATTATCTGAAACGTTTTTATTTGACGGCTTAAAGCTTGCCTGTTCTGTTTTGGGCTGAGATGAACAGCATATTACCTGCTGCCTCTACTGGCTTTCCAATTTAGGCTTTAAAATTGGAACTGACCTCATCTAAATTGATTGCAGTTAAAGTTTTAAGTATTAATGCCCCGTAACCACCGTAACACTATACTTCTATACTTCTTTTGTCAAGATAAGAAAGACAGTTACTAAAGAGAATATCCAAAAAAGCACTTGGTTCTTAAATACAATCACCCGACCACTTACTTTGAAGTATTTTATGACTCAACTTAAACTACCTGCTCCGTCCAAAATCTATTTCCTCTCCTAATTGTCATTTTGTTAATGGAATATCAACTTTAATCCCTGGCTTTAAAAGCTAAGGAAGTTCACTGAGAATGGTGTCAACATAAAGGCTAAAACAATACTTTAAACAGTTTAAACCATAAAATCAGGTAAGTGCTCCAAGTTACGAGCTGTAGATACTCGTTTGTGGCTCATGAATGAATAGCAACGATGCGCACAGCACCTGTTGCCGACACCGGATTTCAACGAGTTCCGGTTTAAATTTAAACTGCGTTGGTTTATTGCACTGTTGTAAATGAAACTGCATTTTTCCTTTTTCTGTTCATTGATTTTGCTCTGCATTTGTTTTATTAGCTGCTTCATGACTGTAAAATGTTCTTTAATTTATATGAATCAATTTTGCTTCCACTCATTCTGAGAACATAAGATATATTAATCTTGCTGCAGCAGAGAATTGATATCTTTCCTAGAACTTTTTTTTTTTGAAATTTTGCTATCGTCGCCCATGAACATCAGCAACACCAAAAGCATGTCTGATGTGTTGCCGGCGAAGAAATAAAGACAACAAAGAGAGAAATAACTGGCTCTGAAGCCCCTAGCTGCAACACGACGAGTTACCTGGCGGTTGACTCATGCTTAAGGGTGGTAGCTATCCAGGCAAACCCCATGGAGAAATAATAATAGTCATAATGGTATTAATTAACTATTAAAATCAATAGCACCAATGTAATCCCTCCACAAGCCCTACCACCAGCGGACTGAATTTAGTCGCCTCTTATGCCATCAGGCGTGGAATTGGGATTAGTATTCTAAGTCACCCCAATACGGCTAGAACTGGGACTATGGCCTTAATGTACCAGATAGACTACATCCTACCAGCAAGTCTTCGGGATCGTTCATATTTTCAAAATAGGGTGTGTCAATCGTACAAGAGGTAAGAGCTGGATACAATGGCGGTCAGATATCGCGGTTCACACGATATGACTTCCGAGCCCCTTCCGGCGACTTGTCCACAATGTCCACTCGCGCTATCGTACCGCTTCCGCCGGACGCGGTTGATACGTCTTTATCCTGACCCTGACCTATTGGGCACACCATTAACTGGTACGTCCAGTACTTGGGCGTACCGCTTTGATGCACACCTGGTTGTCCAGTCCTATTACTCCTATTGAACATGCATTCTTCCAAGCAGTAACTATCGGATCTTCCGTTAACTTTTCTGCGAACCTTCTCCAGTAATTGGCATTAATGTTTCATCGATACGGAATCCTCACGCTACCTACTTGTGTTGTGGTAATACCACAAATAATAACAATTGGACGCCATCACAAACATTATCTCATAAAATATTGACACGATTGCTTCGCTAACTGAGAAACAGCACAACGCTATGTTTCACAGGCATGTCCATAGATGGAATGGGTCTAACACAGTTCTGACATAACAACCGATCATGCACCACGATTGTTGTGCGACCTCGACTCCACTCGCCATGGCGGCTGCGTTCGTATCGACGCGATGTCATTACACTTTTTGTGGTCCCTTGTTCTCGTTTTGTTTCGAATCCGGCTCCCAATCGCTCGTGTGAAGGTCATGTAGGTGCGAATTACACATGGAACTATCTTGTCGCGTTAGTGATTATTATAGACTATCGGCTCAAAAAGCTTGGATAAAGGACAGTTAATTTGATGTTGTTTATAACCAATATAATTTTTAATATCACTTGTATTTTGAGCTCTTCTGATCATGCTGCAGATTTATTTTACACATTTATCATAATGCCTTAATTTCTAGCTCAAATGTCTGAAACCAAAGATGAACTTAGTCAATAAAAAGAAACATTAGACAATATCCAAAGAGCAGAGGGCGCTACTGAGCACCATAAAAACCAGGAATCAAAGAGTTCGCTCGCAGACAGTGTCTCAGCGGCTGGAAAATTATTTCATAATCCAATTACGCCGTCGTTCTAACCTCATTGCATTTGTGACATGCAAATTGCTCCTGTGACACTGACGGTATAATTAGCTGGTGTGGCCGTAGGTGTACCTGCCTTAGTGTGACGCAAGGGCTGTCCCTACCGTACTGTGGTGACAGCTTGGAAATTAATTAAAATTCATTATTGCTGCAAGTTACGTCTTTGCTGCTTATTATTTTTTTTAGTTTTCTCTGTAGTTGATTTAATAGAAAACTTTTCTAACGAACATTTCCCGGGGCAGACAAGAAATTATGTAATGTTAGCTTTTGTCTCGTATTTATTCGTAATGTAGCCACATAAACATGTGGCTAAGCTACTTTTTACGGGGATAAGAATACATGAGATTTTATTTATTTAATGCATTGTTTGTTAATTCATAGGATATGTAAATAAATTCTAAGGAAATAATAAGGTATTTATAAAGTTTAATTTTTTATCGGACTTTATACCTAATCGTGCTGAACATGAACATATACTTTACAAACTTCTTATTTGTTCTAATACATATTGAAATATTGAAATAATATAACAGACTATAAACAACCTGCACAGATATGAGAAAATGCAAAATCAATTAATGCGGATCTCGACATCTGGACTTGATTAAAATAAATTTACATCAATAAATTGCATTTTGCACTTTAGCAACGATTTCCGGTATTTTTAACAAGTTTGGTAACCCTGCGATACTTGCATCACAATTCCTTTCGCTTCGAATTTACAAGTCAGGCGTGAAGGGACTGATAGATGTATGCTAGTGGGTAATTATTGATATAAATCCACGGCTGATATAAAACGAGTAACGAGTAAAGATTTAATCTCAGTACGCAAAAACAAGCATGATTCCACACGTATTGGTGACCATTTCAATCAACTTACAGCATGGAAGCTATAACAAGTTCATTTTAATATTGCTATTGTAGATAACTTTAATATTGACATTGCAGAGCATTCGAATGTTATCACTTTAAATGAAATACGAAAACGCGTGTCTACCCCTATCCGAATGGCCCTTATGGGTCATTGTTTAGTACCTATTGTGTGTGAAATTGAGACACATTATTAAAATTAGAATTTATAATAACAGAAACAGAATATGAAAATCAGGTCTGATATATTTGGAATATTTTATTAATCAGCTATCATATTATATTAAGCTGAGGCTTTATTACTAAAAAGATTATCACATTATTAAAACAATTAGAAAAACTTTTTTAACTTTTAGAAACAAAAAATACAATACAATTACAATACAAAAAAACAATACAAAACACAAGCAATGCAGAAAGTTATTCAAGCAGGAAAATTTCAAAACAATCACATGCGCATGCGCAGAGAACGGGTGGAAGGTACGGAGCCCAGTGAGTAAGCACCTACGGAGACTAAGAGATTTGTAATTTCTTCTTTGGAATAACAAAGTAATTATTTCTTACCTGTAATCGATTTCAAAAGTGAAGTCTGCAACTTCGCATTTGGTCAATATAAAAAAACCTGAGCTTAACAGTGAAGAATGAAAATAAATGTTTATTTCACCTAATTTAAGAGTCTGTAAGCTTTGTAATGGTAACAAAGTTCCTAAAGCTAAACGACATAATAGATGAAGATGGTCCATTCTCATCATTCTATTTTCAGAGTGATTCGGATTCGATTCGGTGGCATTCGGACGATTGGTGTTAACAATCTGCATATGCAATAGGGGATACGTTGTGAATTGTGATGACGATACGTCCAAGTTAATAGAATTCGGAATCGCATGCAAGTCAAAGTGGCGCTTCGTAGCGCAAGTTCAATGCAGGCATTATAGGCGCGACGGCCATCAGTTAATGTATATTTGATTACGACGATCAAGAACCGTTGTGCGGTCCAAATGAAACAATGATCGTGATAATCCATCACCGGATAGACACCCGGTTATTAGGTATCTCAACGTTTGGCGTCACTCAACTCGCCTTTTACATGTTTGATGTAAAGTTGTTACAATCTGTTACAATCAAATATGATAATGGTAATATGTGATGTACCATTATCTACTTAGGGCAGGCTAATTTACAGTTATTTCTTATTTTCTATCGATGCAAAATCCTCAGTATTATACGTGGCACGTCAAAAGAATTATAGAAACTACTTATTATAAATGAAGTGATACTTATTCCCGACTTAAACAATCAGTATAAATGGTACCGAATTCTAATCAACAATAAATAAGTGAATCATGCAATATGTTAATATTGAATCAATCAAAGATAGCGATTTAATTGGTGGTTATTAAGATGGAGATAATGTACACGCCAAGCAGTTCCTGTGATTAGAAGCTGATGTTTAATCGACATACCTTTTTATCGGGATATCGAGTTGGACTTACGACTGGTCCCAATATTCCATCTTTTACATAATCATTCCGTAATTAATCCAAAAAATCCCACATTATATTGTTGGTTGTCATTACTTTACCTATTAAGTTATCTGGAGCTGGAGTGCATCTAGGTAGATTATTGAAAACGGTCGTAAGTAATCTTATCCGAAATGAACGGTTTCTGTAACATGTCTATGTTCTATTGCCGATAAAAGATCAGTCGGATCAAGTTCCACCACGTTTGCAAAGCATAGTTGAAATACGTTATATTTAAGAACAGAAAATATATAGGTAATAAATCAAAGATATTAACAAAATTTCAACACATTTCTCTTCAAAATATTTACGAGGTGCGATTGGGTTTGAACCTGGTCCGATGGTCATTCATCTTCAGACCACACCGACTACAATAATCGTCTTACAAAGCTGCAAAGTACAAATATTATGACGTGAGCATTTTCATGAAGCGCTTTCTCAACAAAACGATAATTTTCCAATTAATATTATGGCGACTTTGTCGTGCTGAGACGATCGTTAGCTTATGACCGAATCAACATAAGTAAATATTCAAAGATTTCCATAATAATAGAATGATAAGTCCATCATTATTATTTATGTTATTTGGTCATTTCTCAGCATTTAAAACAGGAGAGATGAAGTTTACTGAGGATATATTCTGGTTTGAGTTGTTTAAAAAGCATGTGTACCTATTTAGTAATAGCTTAAAGATACGACAATCACCGGAAATACAAACATACGAGTATTGTATTATTAACATTTACTTTATTCATACGTAAATTATTACAAACACGTTTCACTGATAAGGACCACATCGTTTTCTCTTAGATACTAGCACAGTAAATGAATTAAATCGGTTCAGCATGTTATTAAACATATTAGTATTAGCAGTATTTAAAGTTTTAATGCAGACTGAAAGGGAAGTCTTGAATGCTGACAAAGCAAATTGCAAAATTTTCCAAAGTGAATAAGTATCCTATTTACTTTGGAAAATTTTCAAATCTTTATTCACCAATCTATTCAGAACTAAGTTGACTAGGACCTATTCCAGGTCACTTAAAATATATAACATACCATTTCTGAAAATGACAATTTATAAATAATTGTTGCGCAATATTTCTCTTTACCTTCCAAAATTTACAGTTACCCTCCTATCTAATCATACTTAACATAACCTGACATAATTATTTGCAGCATAATTATTGAGATTCCGTTACCCGCTATAAAACTAGTTCGTAAACACAATCTTTACTACAAGTAAATAGCGATTGGATGTGAATGTTAATAAGATCCACGCATTAACGGATAACAGACGGGTTTTGGATATGTGAGACGTGGGAAGGTCCGTCCCTTAGGCACAGACAGAGTGACAGCAATATATTTGGCTATTGAGTTACATTAGAAGTTAAACTACTTCTGTCATGCTGTCACACCCTGCCATCAACATTCTGATGTGATCGGGCCGAACCATTGAACTCTAATACACCAACCGACGCCAAATATAGGTGTCTGCATAGAACAGATTTTATTATTTGATTCGCATTCAAATCAGCTTGTGGAAATGTCAAGTAAATAAGATCTTTCAACTTTGGACTTGTCTTTTTGAAGTTCCCGAGTTCGGTATAGCAGTGGTAAATTGTTTGATGACATCAAAATGAATTATCGTTAAAGAATTATATTAACTACTACTATTCTTGTTCACTATACAAGAATAGCTAAATATCTATAAAAAGGTAGATATCGAAGAGCTAAAAGTATTATTAAAAACTTTCTAGGTAATCCTGCCTTTTTCAAACAGAAAGAGTTCTTTATAACAAAATTTGATATAGACTAAAAACCATATTTAAAACTCGTTCTCCGAGCCATGAAGAGTATACATTTTTTCAACCCTCGCTTGCCCGGGGCGATGTTTGACGATCGTGACACCGCGCACCGACGGGCACCGCGGCTGCGCGGGCGCAGGGTTATTATTACAGCAAACGGACAGCCGGACGCACCGATAACCACTTGCGCATATGCATACGATACTATGCAAACACTTACCTAGAAGTTGCATTTAACATACACGGACATACGAACGAGATTCGGCCTTATTCTCTACACCTAAAAGTTTATGTTAGATTGCAGAGTACTGGAGAGAGTTCAAAGATTTTAACTTCGTCCTAAAAGGGCTCGCTCGATCGTTGTTTAAAAAAGATTATTTCTATCTCACGTTATAAGCCGATGTAATGCCTTTACTAAAGATTTGTATGCACATTGATATCCTAAACTTTAAAAGTATTTATAAATTATCATAACAATACGACATTTTAGTAAAACCTGTATTTAGCATTAACTGAAAATAACTTAAAATAAGTTGAATCCTAAAAAATTTTTTTTTTTAAACGCTTTTATTTCAATGTTTAGTTTATAAAATTAGCTACAAGTTGTGAAAATTTCAAGTCTCTACGTAAAATAGAACATAGAGAATTAGGCGTCTAAAGTCTGAAAATCGTTTTTTTTAATTTAACAACAAATAAACAATGAAAATTAGTTTAAAATATGATTTTCGTGTATTGTCATCGGAAATACACATGTCTGCCAAATTTCATCAATTTTCATTAAAGGGAAGTCATTCAAATTAACGTTACAAGATTTGATCCTTTGATGCTTTGATGCTCCGAAGTGAAGCTAAATAAAAGCGTTTAATTAACTTTATGATGTCTGCCAAACGTTTCAAAAACTTTAGGCGTCAAATCTTAAATCATGCATGTTTGTTGCATTATGTAATAGTAAATAGTAATTAAGATGTTCCTGATATCGAACACAATCACCGTAGGAATGTTTGGTGTTTATGTTATGTTCAAACTGTTTAAAGAATCCGAGACTGGGCGACTCGATAAAATCTCAGATGACACATGATGGTGAATTTTCGTAAGTAAAATAATATATGCTTAGTTTATTCACTTTTCCACCTTTGTATAAACTTATTATTATAAATTACAAATGAAGTACAAAATGGCCAACATGTTTGGCAGTCACGTATTAAAAAATATGCCAAAGTAGCAGGAACATCTCATTACATAAATCCAACGTTAAACGTAGTTCTATCCAGTTTTAGAACTAGATACATAAGTGGACATTATTCAGTACAGGAAATAATCCATACAAAAATGTTTGAAACAAACGCGTCGGTAACGTCGCAGCCGCGTTATCTTGTTGTGTGTTCACAAACAACATCGGCGGACCTTGTTCAAACATGGACCCCACGGATGTCGACTGGTTTAGACTGGGACTCGAGGAACTAGGAATAAGGAAGGATAAACGATGGACGATGAACAATGAACGATGGATGATGAACGATGGATGATGAATGATGAACGATGGCGAAAACGCCCTCTAAATTACCGTTACAGCGTAAAAAAATGCTTAATCAAGACTTGATGGACTTTCTAGATAAAAATATGGTAAGATTGATCTAGAATTAGTAGATAAAAGTAAGCATAACGACAAATACAGTAAGGCAACCAATAAAGAGAACAATAGACAATGCTCATTAGACAAATGAGGATATTTACAATACTAATTAAAACAACATCTTGCTTAATCAAATGCATTTAGAAAAAACTACATGCGTTTTCTTACATTATTAATAAGTAACAATCGACGATTAGCAAACGCAATATGATAGAATATCACGTATAACGAATAACGTAAGTACATATTAAAATACAATCGTGAACTTTCGCATGAGAAACTAACATTTCCCATACAATACCGTGTCGAATATGCAATAAAAAGGCGTCTGTCTCAGCTACTGGTGGTGCAAAAAACCTCAAAACAATAATTCTTCATAATGATCCCGCATGCTGACAATTTTCCAACAAAGACATAAGGCTAAATTGTAAATATCGAGAGAAGTCTTAAAAATTATACAAATTATCACCATGCGATAAGATGTAATTTTTAAAACAGATTCATTAGTTTTTTTTAAATTAAACTATTAAAGATGAATTGAATACAATTGAATCCTTCCAACTTAAGTCCTAAACTAAAATAATATTTGAAATGTTTGTTCAAGACGAATGAACGAGATGAGATTTATGGTAATTTAAGAAATCAAGTCGTCAACTCGCACCTGCCAAACAGTAAAACCATGAAGTTGCGCCAACAACCGGTTTACTGGCACTCAAAACATCACTAGATCTTAATCCGTAAGAAACTGATGCATCTAGTAATAGATTTTAATATCAACGACCTCATTATATCCAAAAGTCCACTTAAATGACTGTAAGGGAAATATATCTACACTAATCTTTCTTTATTTTTCTTCCTCTTTCTTGGCCGATAACGCATCATTGATGCCTTTGCTGTCGCTGATGTCCATGGGCGATGATAGCCACTTACCATCAGGTGGATTGTCAATTAATTTGTCAGCTTTTCCATAAAAAGTAGATTATCAAAGATGACAAGAAGGAATAAGCTACAGAATGATTTAAAGTCTAAATCGACGCGTCTAGAGGAGTTGGAATCAATATTTGATACATATCATTGAGATATTGCGATAATTCGCAAAACCGACGATAAATTATAAAGTTAGACCCGCGTGTGTTCTAAATGTTTTTGATATATATGGCATTGTAAACTAAATTACTATAGAGATCTCGTATAAGTTATTGATTTGCACTTTGATAGACCGGAGCGACAATAACGAACTCGTATTAAATTGCTTCGTGATTGAGGTATTTAGGAATTTGTTGAGGCCAAAACAGAATATCTGGATCTTAACTAATATGGTTAGATACCAGTTACATTAAAATAATAATGCTAATTGCCTAAGACACTACTTGTTCAACGGAATTGGTCTTGGGGATTTTATGATCAAGAAATACTGCAGCAAACTTTTGGATCACAAAATATAATACTTATCTAGCTTCTTCCTGAGACTGTGCTCTGAGTAAACTCTAGGATTGGGCCAGGAAAGAAATTAATGAATGACACATTAATTACAAATCTCTTTACGAAACTTGTATATACTTGAAATTCTTTGGTCATAAATAGAATCCGTAAGATGATTTCTGTGTACAAGACAATTTTTAACATTTGTAATATTAGAGACATTCAAATATTTACAATTTGAGAAGGGACGTTGAAGCTTCGCAGAACAATCTCATGTCGCGACTCGCGAGCAAGCAATTGTCTCAGAACAAACACAGTTATTCTTGCCATTGGCAAATGCCACTATAAGTCGCCAGTCATAATAATAAGGTTTAGAATGCCAGAAGAGATAGCTCAGCTTGTATGCTAAATATTAAGTGAGAAATTGGTCTTACAATTAGTTGAGATTTATAGGAGGGAGTACTGACCGTATAACCAGGGCTGGCGAAGAAAATAAATAAGGTTGTTCCAAAAAAGCTAAATTTGTTGTATTCTTATTCAATACAAGATCCCATATTTCATAGCTTATAATAATTAATAATATGTATTGTGAATCGTTATAATTTATATTTTTACAATTTAGGTACTTTAAAGTTTATGTCAATTAGTATTTAATTTAGGCGTTGGATAAATGTTTATTTTCGAGTCGTGGGTATGTATTATAAGCATTTGTGTCTTTAGTCGCTTAAGAAATGATCTCAGCTACTAAAGAATCTGACTGAGACATAAATTAATCTAGTCAAGATTGAATATCAACCCTGAATCCAATTGGCGAGCTCCAGACAATTGACGGTTAATTGCGATTGTTTTAAAAGTGGAGCGTCGGCTATGTTTATACAACAGTGACATGTGCACTTCGATACACGGTCGGCGAACGTAATCAAATCCAGACGTGACTTACATTTACCTACATCGGCCAATCCGACAACTGTCAAGGTGATGTCACTTGTTTCTGGTGAAACGATTCGGGGCGGCACCAGGAATGTAGGATTAGAAGTGCGATGGAATCTGCATTGCAGTTGGCACGGGTTGTTTTCTTTCTTAAGAGAATCCTGTTAACCTTTTAAGCTGAAGCAATAGAATCTGACACGTGTTTGGGAACTTTATGCACGAAGATCTTTCAAACATAATTTTAGTTTCAAATGGAAAATATCTTCTACTTACAGCATCGTAAATCTTTAAACATTACTTGTATCTATTTGTACCGGCTTTTCAGTCCCAACTCTGACATAATGTTCGGTTTAATGTCGGCTTGACCACAATGTAACGTAGGCGTCGAGGAGGCCATCGTCTGCGGTACACGAGGGCCATAAACCACGAACGTTTTCAACGACATTGTTACAATGTTGTGTCTATGATCAATGAACATGTACAATCATAAACAACACCTTGAAATGTTTATCATTGGGCATACCAACAATTCCGGACATGGTCGACGACACGACTGAGGAAATTGTTTGGGCACGTCGTAAATTTGATACATTTCTAGGGTTCCATGCTAATTGATTTGATTAAGAATTTGAATATAAAGAAGTAATGGAAGAAATAGTCGTAGCAAGTCCCAAAGTGCACAAATGTATGACTTAAAGATTGCTTAATATAGAAAATTTAGTTCTGAAGTTTTTACCCAAGAAACAAATCCGTAGTTTACAAATGACAAGCACGCAACTCAAAAAATTACTCCAACAACACAGGGCGCATCTCAAATGTTACTCGATGTGAATCTCAAATCAGAACTTTCCCTCAAACCGCCGTTTTATTGTCCAAAATTGTCCCTTTCTCTAGGCGGAGTGAATAAAATAATCACTATTATGTATTGTGGGTTGATCAATATTCAAAAGTCCCACCAGGTCCCGACCACAGAAATCGTGTGGCAACGCGTCGAATACTAAGGGGGCGTTAAAATTTGTATTCAGCTAGGCAGGCTTAGGCGAAGACATCGTGCGGACTACGTACGGAATTAAACTGTTGTCTTTATCGCTACATCTAGTGTTTTGAATGTCCTTGCTCGTACGTTTCAGATGCCTATACGTATAAAGGTCCTTAGAATATGCTTTATGGGAAGTCAGGGCATGTATTGCAGCAAGAACTGCAGCTTTATCTTGCTTCAAAGTTTGAACTTCCTCAACGAATTTTAAATCTTCATCGAATGCCGAACGCTAAACAGCATTCGCAGGTTTAGAAAACTCATTTCATTCATAACATATAACCGTTACAAGACTACCCTTAACAATACCTAAATATCCATTCTTATCATTAACAGTTAAAGAGCAACCATAGATATATAGTGCTTTGTTAGTAAATAGTTTCTTCCCACACAAAACGATAATAGTGTCAGTAATCAATGTGATTAGTGCAGTTATCTAATTTAATCATCTTAAGCCTAATCTGGGAAATGAATTAAGACAATAGGCAGTATTAGGTGATTATCTCTTTTTTTATCTCTAACTGTACCTTATATACTTTGAAATATTTTTACATTTCGCACAAAGTAGATGCAGTCAAGTTTTTGTTTCATAGAATTGTATGCAATAAATAAGTACACCTCGAATTGCATATCGCAATCTCGACGTCAGCAGGTACGATTAAAATACATTAAAAAACGATGCGCTGACTCCACTCCAGTTTTTAAAACGAGTAGTTACACAAGTACCACTAAACTGTGAGAACCAACATGTTATCCGGCCCGATGAAACGGCACGGAACAAGCGCAAAGCTCCCTTCTTAAGCGCGCCAACTCAACGTGGTCGCGTAACCTTGCAGACCGCGCTTTCATAAGCTTCCACTGTTAAAAATTACAATCAGCTACATAATATACAACTTCACTTACCTTCTACACCGTCGATTTTGGCTGCCAAAGTCGACAGCAGAACGCCGATCGCCAGCAATGTAATCCCATAATCCGGTATAAAGTTTCTCGACCACATCTTGTAGCACAACATTCACACATGGATCACACACATTTGTTTTACTCCTTCTGTGTCGTTTAAGCACTAAATAATCAACACTCACGGAACTAAATGTAAGAACTGACACTTCATTTTGTTTTTGAACTGTTGTTACGTTGAAAACTTCGGTGTATTGGTCATTTTAGCGGTAAAACACGTTCAAACACAACGTAAAGCCCGGTAGGATCATGCGCAGCCGCGTCCTGCTCGCATCTGACGGCTTTGTTCGTAAATACACAGTGTACGGTAAATCAAAATGGCGGCGGGCGCGCTAGTGTGCGTGTGCGCAGCTTACAACAATACCTTATTGTCATTTTTACTTAGTTTTCATGTCATTAATTAATATCACTGATCATAAAATCTCTTAAAAGAGACAATCTATGTCATTAATTTATTAGTTTACTGAAGAAAACCCGTGAGAACGCTGGCACTCACACATGTAAAGATACGCGAAGGAATGTTGATTCAATGGAGAAATCAAGCGATTCAACAGCGCTCCGCGATCGCAGCCAATAGGGAGCTTTTGAACTTTGTGGTTTCTCAGCCACTACAGAGATGGCGTTGATAAATTATTATGTGCAACGTTGGTAAGGGCGAATTGAGTTAACAGAAGCTTTTAAGCTCTGTTGCTTTAATTTTATGAACATCTGCTTGAAGTAGTTATTCAGAATCCAATTGGAGTACTTATTATTAACTATTGATTTAAAGCATATATAATGCTTTAAATGCTTAATTTATGTAATTACATTAAATGCAAAACTTTAAAATTTATTAGGTCAATGAGTGGTTTCTATGGAAATATTCTGTTTATTTGCGAGTGAAGGAATGAGAACAGCAGATATTTAACGCTAAACATATACTTTTTAATAGTGGCAAAATGGCAATGTGTTTTCAAAAACACCCTTTTGAGATAGAAACCGAGGATCGCCTGACTGCGATTAATTCAAAAATATTTGAAGTTAAAAAGAAGATTCAACTGTCAGGTTTGTAATTTTAATTTAGTTAGTTAATAATTTAATTAGTTTATAATTTTATTCAGCTAGGTACAAAATTCTCAAGATATCTCGTGATTATTATACGACTTAGGTCCATAATCCACTCTGCTAAAATTATGTAATATCAATAATACAGCCGATAGTTATTGTATTTATAGTTTAGTACAGAATAGCGTTATCATAAATTATACAACAACTGCATTTAATTAGTTCGTTATACCTAAACAAATCCTTAACGATTCCGCCTTATTACAAAACAGTCATCCACAGTAATTTCTTTCTTAAACTTCCTTCTTCTCTGAAATTCAATTCTTTGCAACTGCAGAAGGCCAAAGAAAGTCCCATTACGAGGAAAACGAGGCAGAGAAGAAACAAAACAGTGAACTGATAGATACCCTGAAGAAGGAAATACATATTCGTTATAATGAACTGGCAAAAGCAAGGGAGATAATTGCTGACGAAGAGGTGCAGGTGAAGAAGTATTTGAATGAAGTTTGTCCTCTTGGCAACAAGACAGCTGATCAGGTAAAAACATAGAAAAATGAGGATTCTAAGTAAGTAAATTAGCAGACGGCTAGCCTGATGGTATATCATCAAAGCCACCCATAGAAATTTAAAACGCCGCACCCATCTAATACCGGCAGAGATAAGGCTATAGTTTCTACGGTTCGACTACGAAGAAATGTGATGTTTACAATACATTAAATAGAGACAAATATACAATTATAAGATTTAGCATATACTTTAGATATGACGCCTTATAATAATTCTCACTTATTTAAATAAGAAAATTACAACATCATAATATTGTTTCTTTATCTAGATAATCCACAATTTGGACCTGAAAGTAATAGAACAGCGGAAAATGCTTGACCTATTGAAATACGAGAGGAGAAGTAAAAAGACGAAACTTAAAGATCTGGAGAGCGAATACGAAAAGCTTCTTATCGAGAGTACTAAGAGTGCTCTAGTCAAATCTAAGATATCGACAAGGTCTAGGAAGGTAAGTGATGATGTAAGGTAAGTATTTGGCATGGAAATGCAAGTACATATTGAATAACATTCTAATAATTAGGAAATATATAAGACGATGTTCAATAGTATAATAACCTTTAAATTAAGGATTTCCATTTCAGCACATATCACATTTGGAAAATGAAATCCATAAAGTGTTGATACAATGGACTGAAGCGGAGCTTGTCAAGAAGAAATATTCATCGATACGGTAAACTATACATTATATTCCGGGAAAGAGATTTCCTCACAACAACATCGTCGTTAAGATTTTATTTTTTATTTTTGTAGACAAGCACTACTTGAAGATTCAATTAAATTCGAAAGCTCACTGGCCAGTATTGAAGAGCTACTAAAGAAGCAAGCAGATGAAATAAAGAAATTAGAGGTAAAAGAAGAAATTTTAATGAACAAAAACAATTTTTTTATTGTTAAGACACTACATCCATCGTTGTGGTTATGAGTCAAATCATTAAGAAAAACCGTTTTCAGAAATATTTTTATGCTTAATACTGTAATAATAATAATACATTTTAGAACTATACTTATCTGCAGCTTAGGATTTAATGTGATATTTAAACTGTGTTCTTACAGCAAGCGATTTTGAAACAAGAGATAATAATAATTGCACTCGCAATAATCGTTACCTTAGCACCATTTTCTATAACCAAGGAACCTCATCCAACTAGTCATCTCTTTCAACTCTTCCAACTTCATGCCTCATTCATGCCTTAATATAACAGCAGGACGAACACAAAAGCAGTATTTTCATAGACTATATAAAAATTTTCATATAAAAATATTTCATACAATAAACGTAATTATAATAATAGATTATAGAACATAA
This sequence comes from Thymelicus lineola, assembly GCA_963932265.1. Taxonomy (NCBI): domain Eukaryota; kingdom Metazoa; phylum Arthropoda; class Insecta; order Lepidoptera; family Hesperiidae; genus Thymelicus; species Thymelicus lineola. The sequence goes on from OZ010685.1 coordinate 2,563,938, forward strand.
TCTGATTATAATAATATAATTTCAATAATATTCAAATAAAATGACAATAAAATAAACTCAGAAAAAAAGACGACAGAAATAAAAGATAACTGAAAAACTAAAAAATCTATCGTTCTTCATCTGACACTTTTTTCTATGTATTTTTTCTTTATATTTTTCCTAATAAATTGTGCCAGACATGCGTCGTTGGCAGGGTGATATTTCTCAGTTACTGCTTTTAATATTATTTCTTCTCGTCTCCTCCACAAATCTTCCGAAATGGTGTTAGATTAAAAAAACTACGAACATAAGTGTATCAGTGATACATATATGAGCAAATTATTTAAATTTGACTTTGACTAAGTATAATACCTGTACGGATATGTCATATCCCCAGTATGTGCGCGAGGAAGCAGCCGAAATGCGCATCCGCGCCACAGCAGCGACAGCGGCGGAGGCTGCGCGCGCGCACGACGCCGAGCACGCACGGGCCGCTGAACGCGCGTACTTCGCGCGCCGCTTCGAGGATAGAAGACGAGAGCTGGAGAAACTAGAGAAACGGATCTTCCCGCCGCCGAGTAAGAAATATTCTCCATAAGAACTTTCAGCGTCTCTTAGCCCAGAAACGGACATATAAGACTTCTTAGTAGTACCTAGGTATCTATCGGCCATGGATATCATTTCACCTGTTTATCCGAAACAAGGTCGTGAAGCTGTAAAGGTCCAATACCAACAGAAGCATCCATTCTAAAATCACCAAAGTGCCAGCCATAAGAAGTGGGAGACCAACATTGTTAACGTTGAGTGTGACAAGGAAAATGCTTATACATTTATTTATTCCACTTATTACATAAAATTAAAGAGGATCAATTTTAAAGCAATATTACTACCTATGTGAAGCTGAAAACTGAGTTTAAAAAAAATGAATTTAATAATGTTCATTCGATTGTACCAGGAGTGTACCGGATTGTACCGTAAATAAAATCGTTTGTACCTCAAAGGGGTGAAATATATAAGGGTAGTAGAATTGGCTCCAAAACCAACTTGAAAACTCGAGATTTAAATTGATACAAACGTGAAGGATTTCGTTTGTACCGGATTGTACCGGCATAAAAACTTGAAAAATGATGAAAAAAAATTTTTTATAAATTTTTTCATAAAGTAAAATAGCTGAGTGGGCTGAAAATTACAGGTCTGTTCGGTTTTTCTCGCACAAAACTGGGAGTAAAAGCGAAATATCTAACAATACAAAAAAGTACATACAATTTATTTTGCAATAACAGTGGGTACCAACGGGTACAAACAATGGAAAACTAACACCGAATCGTGGAAGTTTTTCATAGAGTAAAATGGCTGTTAAGATCGAAAACTACAAGGTTTTTCTCGCACAAAAAGGAGGTACAAACAAATTTGTCAGCAGTAAAAACAACACCACATACACTTCTTCGGAAAACAAGTGGGCACTAACGGGTACAAACGATGGGGAACTAACAACGACACGTGCAATTCTTCCATAGTGTAAAATGGCTGTTAGGGCCGAAAACTACAAGTCCGAACGGTTTTTCTCGAACAACCATGGAGGTACAAACGAAATTTTCAAAAGTATAAACAAGTACACATACTGTTCTTCATAATACATGTAAGTACCACCGGGTACAAACGATGGGAAACCAACACAGACTCATGGAAATCTTTTATAGAGAAAAATGGTTGTTAGGGTCGAAAACTATAGGTCTGATGAGTTTTTCTCGCACAAAAATGAGGGTACAAACGAAATTTTCAGCGGTACAAACAAGAGCATATACTGTTCTTCGGAAAACAAGTGGGCACTAACGGGTACAAACGATGGGGAACTAACAACGACACGTGCAATTCTTTCATAGTGTAAAATGGCTGTTAGGGCCGAAAACTACAAGTCCGAACGGTTTTTCTCGAACAACCATGGGGGTACAAACGAAATTTTTAAAAGTATAAACAAGTACACATACTGTTCTTCATAATACATGTAGGTACCACTGGGTACAAACGATGGGAAACCAACACAGACTCATGGAAATCTTTTATAGAGAAAAATGGTTGTTAGGTTCGAAAACTATAGGTCTGATGAGTTTTTCTCGCACAACAATGAGGGTACAAACGAAATTTTAAACGGTACAAACATCAACACATACAGTTCTTCGGAAAACAAGTGGGCACTAACGGGTACAAACGATGGGGAACTAACAACGACACGTGCAATTCTTTCATAGTGTAAAATGGCTGTTAGGGCCGAAAACTACAAGTCCGAACGGTTTTTCTCGAACAACCATGGGGGTACAAACAAAATTTTCAAAAGTATAAACAAGTACACATACTGTTCTTCATAATACATGTAAGTACGACCGGGTACAAATGATGGGAAACCAACACAGACTCATGGAAATCTTTTATAGAGAAAAATGGTTGTTAGGGTCGAAAACTATAGGTCTGATGAGTTTTTCTCGCACAAAAATGAGGGTACAAACGAAATTTTCAGCGGTACAAACAAGAGCATATACTGTTCTTCGGAAAACAAGTGGGCACTAACGGGTACAAACGATGGGGAACTAACAACGACACGTGCAATTCTTTCATAGTGTAAAATGGCTGTTACGGCCGAAAACTACAAGTCCGAACGGTTTTTCTCGAACAACCATGGGGGTACAAACGAAATTTTTAAAAGTATAAACATGTACACATACTGTTCTTCATAATACATGTAGATACCACCGGGTACAAACGATGGGAAACCAACACAGACTCATGGAAATCTTTTATAGAGAAAAATGGTTGTTAGGGTCGAAAACTATAGATCTGATGAGTTTTTCTCGCACAACAATGAGGGTACAAACGAAATTTTCAGCGGTACAAACAAGAACACATACTGTTCTTCGGAAAACAAGTGGGCACTAACGGGTACAAACGATGGGGAACTAACAACGACACGTGCAATTCTTTCATAGTGTAAAATGGCTGTTAGGGCCGAAAACTACAAGTCCGAACGGTTTTTCTCGAACAACCATGGGGGTACAAACGAAATTTTTAAAAGTATAAACAAGTACACATACTGTTCTTCATAATACATGTAGGTACCACCGGGTACAAACGATGGGAAACCAACACAGACTCATGGAAATCTTTTATAGAGAAAAATGGTTGTTAGGGTCGAAAACTATAGATCTGATGAGTTTTTCTCGCACAACAATGAGGGTACAAACGAAATTTTCAGCGGTACAAACAAGAACACATACTGTTCTTCGGAAAACAAGTGGGCACTAACGGGTACAAACGATGGGGAACTAACAACGACACGTGCAATTCTTTCATAGTGTAAAATGGCTGTTAGGGCCGAAAACTACAAGTCCGAATGGTTTTTCTCGAACAACCATGGAGGTACAAACGAAATTTTCAAAAGTATAAACAAGTACACATACTGTTCTTCATAATACATGTAAGTACCACCGGGTACAAACGATGGGAAACCAACACAGACTCATGGAAATCTTTTATAGAGAAAAATGGTTGTTAGGGTCGAAAACTATAGGTCTGATGAGTTTTTCTCGCACAAAAATGAGGGTACAAACGAAATTTTCAGCGGTACAAACAAGAGCATATACTGTTCTTCGGAAAACAAGTGGGCACTAACGGGTACAAACGATGGGGAACTAACAACGACACGTGCAATTCTTTCATAGTGTAAAATGGCTGTTAGGGCCGAAAACTACAAGTCCGAACGGTTTTTCTCGAACAACCATGGGGGTACAAACGAAATTTTTAAAAGTATAAACAAGTACACATACTGTTCTTCATAATACATGTAGGTACCACTGGGTACAAACGATGGGAAACCAACACAGACTCATGGAAATCTTTTATAGAGAAAAATGGTTGTTAGGTTCGAAAACTATAGGTCTGATGAGTTTTTCTCGCACAACAATGAGGGTACAAACGAAATTTTAAACGGTACAAACATCAACACATACAGTTCTTCGGAAAACAAGTGGGCACTAACGGGTACAAACGATGGGGAACTAACAACGACACGTGCAATTCTTTCATAGTGTAAAATGGCTGTTAGGGCCGAAAACTACAAGTCCGAACGGTTTTTCTCGAACAACCATGGGGGTACAAACAAAATTTTCAAAAGTATAAACAAGTACACATACTGTTCTTCATAATACATGTAAGTACGACCGGGTACAAACGATGGGAAACCAACACAGACTCATGGAAATCTTTTATAGAGAAAAATGGTTGTTAGGGTCGAAAACTATAGGTCTGATGAGTTTTTCTCGCACAAAAATGAGGGTACAAACGAAATTTTCAGCGGTACAAACAAGAGCATATACTGTTCTTCGGAAAACAAGTGGGCACTAACGGGCACAAACGATGGGGAACTAACAACGACACGTGCAATTCTTTCATAGTGTAAAATGGCTGTTAGGGCCGAAAACTACAAGTCCGAACGGTTTTTCTCGAACAACCATGGGGGTAAAAACGAAATTTTCAAAAGTATAAACAAGAACACATACTGTTCTTCATAATTCATGAAGGTACCACCGGGTACAAACGATGGGAAACCAACACAGACTCATGGAAATCTTTTATAGAGAAAAATGGTTGTTAGGTTCGAAAACTATAGGTCTGATGAGTTTTTCTCGCACAACAATGAGGGTACAAACGAAATTTTAAACGGTACAAACATCAACACATACAGTTCTTCGGAAAACAAGTGGGCACTAACGGGTACAAACGATGGGGAACTAACAACGACACGTGCAATTCTTTCATAGTGTAAAATGGCTGTTAGGGCCGAAAACTACAAGTCCGAACGGTTTTTCTCGAACAACCATGGGGGTACAAACAAAATTTTGAAAAGTATAAACAAGTACACATACTGTTCTTCATAATACATGTAGGTACCACCGGGTACAAACGATGGGAAACCAACACAGACTCATGGAAATCTTTTATAGAGAAAAATGGTTGTTAGGTTCGAAAACTATAGGTCTGATGAGTTTTTCTCGCATAACAATGAGGGTACAAACGAAATTTTAAACGGTACAAACATCAACACATACAGTTCTTCGGAAAACAAGTGGGCACTAACGGGTACAAACGATGGGGAACTAACAACGACACGTGCAATTCTTTCATAGTGTAAAATGGCTGTTAGGGCCGAAAACTACAAGTCCGAACGATTTTTCTCGAACAACCATGGGGGTATAAACAAAATTTTGAAAAGTATAAACAAGTACACATACTGTTCTACATAATACATGTAGGTACCACCGGGTACAAACGATGGGAAACCAACACAGACTCATGGAAATCTTTTATAGAGAAAAATGGTTGTTAGGGTCGAAAGCTATAGGTCTGATGAGTTTTTGTTGCACAACAATGAGGGAACAAACGAAATTTTCAGCGGAACAAACAAGAGCATGTACTGTTCTTCGGAAAACAAGTGGGCACTAACGGGTACAAACGATGGGGAACTAACAACGACACGTGCAATTCTTTCATAGTGTAAAATGGCTGTTACGGCCGAAAACTACAAGTCCGAACGGTTTTTCTCGAACAACCATGGGGGTACAAACGAAATTTTTAAAAGTATAAACAAGTACACATACTGTTCTTCATAATACATGTAAGTACCACCGGGTACAAACGATGGGAAACCAACACAGACTCATGGAAATCTTTTATAGAGAAAAATAGTTGTTAGGGTCGAAAGCTATAGGTCTGATGAGTTTTTCTCGCACAACAATGAGTGTACAAACGAAATTTTCAGCGGTACAAACAACACCACATACTGTTCTTCGGAAAACAAGTGGGCACTAACGGGTACAAACAATGGGGAACTAACAACAACACGTGCAATTCTTTCATAGTGTAAAATGGCTGTTAGGGCCGAAAACTACAAGTCCGAACGGGTTTTCTCGAACAACCATGGGGGTAAAAACGAAATTTTTAAAAGTATAAACAAGTACACATACTGTTCTACATAATACATGTAGGTACCACCGGGTACAAACGATGGGAAACCAACACAGACTCATGGAAATCTTTTATAGAGAAAAATGGTTGTTAGGTTCGAAAACTATAGGTCTGATGAGTTTTTCTCGCACAACAATGAGGGTACAAACGAAATTTTAAACGGTACAAACATCAACACATACAGTTATTCGGAAAACAAGTGGGCACTAATGGGTACAAACGATGGGGAACTAACAACGACACGTGCAATTCTTTCTTAGTGTAAAATGGCTGTTAGGGCCAAAAACTACAAGTCTGATCGGTTTTTCTCGAACAAACAAGGGGGTACAAACGAAATTTTCAAAAGTATAAACAAGAACACATACAGTTCTTCACAATACATGTAGGTACCACCGGGTACAAACGATGGGAAACCAACACAGACTCATGAAAATCTTTTATAGAGAAAAATGGTTGTTAGGGTCGAAAACTATAGGTCTGATGAGTTTTTCTCGCACAACAATGAGGGTACAAACGAAATTTTAAACGGTACAAACATCAACACACATAGTTCTTCGGAAAACAAGTGGGCACTAACGGGTACAAACGATGGGAACTAACAACGACACGTGCAATTCTTTCATAGTGTAAAATGGCTGTCAGGGCCGAAAACTACAAGTCCGAACGGTTTTTCTCGAACAACCATGGGGGTACAAACAAAATTTTCAAAAGTATAAACAAGTACACATACTGTTCTTCATAATACATGTAGGTACCACCGGGTACAAACGATGGGAAACCAACACAGACTCATGGAAATCTTTTATAGAGAAAAATGGTTGTTAGGGTCGAAAGCTATAGGTCTGATGAGTTTTTGTCGCACAACAATGAGGGAACAAACGAAATTTTCAGCGGAACAAACAAGAGCATATACTGTTCTTCGGAAAACAAGTGGGCACTAACGGGTACAAACGATGGGGAACTAACAACGACACGTGCAATTCTTTCATAGTGTAAAATGGCTGTTACGGCCGAAAACTACAAGTCCGAACGGTTTTTCTCGAACAACCATGGGGGTACAAACGAAATTTTTAAAAGTATAAACATGTACACATACTGTTCTTCATAATACATGTAGATACCACCGGGTACAAACGATGGGAAACCAACACAGACTCATGGAAATCTTTTATAGAGAAAAATGGTTGTTATGGTCGAAAACTATAGATCTGATGAGTTTTTCTCGCACAACAATGAGGGTACAAACGAAATTTTCAGCGGTACAAACAAGAACACATACTGTTCTTCGGAAAACAAGTGGGCACTAACGGGTACAAACGATGGGGAACTAACAACGACACGTGCAATTCTTTCATAGTGTAAAATGGCTGTTAGGGCCGAAAACTACAAGTCCGAACGGTTTTTCTCGAACAACCATGGGGGTACAAACGAAATTTTTAAAAGTATAAACAAGTACACATACTGTTCTTCATAATACATGTAGGTACCACCGGGTACAAACGATGGGAAACCAACACAGACTCATGGAAATCTTTTATAGAGAAAAATGGTTGTTAGGGTCGAAAACTATAGATCTGATGAGTTTTTCTCGCACAACAATGAGGGTACAAACGAAATTTTCAGCGGTACAAACAAGAACACATACTGTTCTTCGGAAAACAAGTGGGCACTAACGGGTACAAACGATGGGGAACTAACAACGACACGTGCAATTCTTTCATAGTGTAAAATGGCTGTTAGGGCCGAAAACTACAAGTCCGAACGGTTTTTCTCGAACAACCATGGGGGTACAAACGAAATTTTTAAAAGTATAAACAAGTACACATACTGTTCTTCATAATACATGTAGGTACCACCGGGTACAAACGATGGGAAACCAACACAGACTCATGGAAATCTTTTATAGAGAAAAATGGTTGTTAGGGTCGAAAGCTATAGGTCTGATGAGTTTTTCTCGCACAACAATGAGGGTACAAACGAAATTTTCAGCGGAACAAACAAGAGCATATACTGTTCTTCGGAAAACAAGTGGGCACTAACGGGTACAAACTATGGGGAACTAACAACGACACGTGCAATTCTTTCATAGTGTAATATGGCTGTTAGGGCCGAAAACTACAAGTCTTAACGGTTTTTCTCGAACAACCATGGGGGTACAAACGAAATTTTCAAAAGTATAAACAAGTACACATACTGTTCTTTATAATACATGTAGGTACCACCGGGTACAAACGATGGGAAACCAACACAGACTCATGGAAATCTTTTATAGAGAAAAATGGTTGTTAGGGTCGGAAACTACAGGTCTGATGAGTTTTTCTCGCACAACAATGAGGGTACAAACGAAATTTTCAGCGGTACAAACAAGAGCATATACTGTTCTTCGGAAAACAAGTGGGCACTAACGGGTACAAACGATGGGGAACTAACAACGACAAAACTCATCAGACCTATAGTTTTCGACCCTAACAACCATTTTTCTCTATAAAAGATTTCCATGAGTCTGTGTTGGTTTCCCATCGTATGTACCCGGTGGAACCTACATGTATTATGTAGAACAGTATGTGTACATGTTTATACTTTTGAAAATTTCGTTTGTACCCCCATGGTTGTTCGAGAAAAACCGTTCGGACTTGTAGTTTTCGGCCCTTACAGCCATTTTACACTATGAAAGAATTGCATGTGTCGTTGTTAGTTCCCCATCGTTTGTACCCGTTAGTGCCCACTTGTTTTCCGAAGAACAGTATGTGGTGTTGTTTGTACCGCTGAAAATTTCGTTTGTTCCCTCATTGTTGTGCGAGAAAAACTCATCAGACCTATAGCTTTCGACCCTAACAACCATTTTTCTCTATAAAAGATTTCCATGAGTCTGTGTTGGTTTCCCATCGTTTGTACCCGGTGGTACTTACATGTATTATGAAGAACAGTATGTGTACTTGTTTATACTTTTGAAAATTTTGTTTGTACCCCCATGGTTGTTCGAGAAAAACCGTTCAGACTTGTAGTTTTCGGCCCTAACAGCCATTTTACACTATGAAAGAATTGCACGTGTCGTTGTTAGTTCCCCATCGTTTGTACCCGTTAGTGCCCATTTGTTTTCCGAAGAACTGTATGTGTTGATGTTTGTACCGTTTAAAATTTCGTTTGTACCCTCATTGTTGTGCGAGAAAAACTCATCAGACCTATAGTTTTCGAACCTAACAACCATTTTTCTCTATAAAAGATTTCCATGAGTCTGTGTTGATTTCCCATCGTTTGTACCCGGTGGTACCTACATGTATTATGTAGAACAGTATGTGTACTTTTTTATACTTTTAAAAATTTCGTTTGTACCCCATGGTTGTTCGAGAAAACCCGTTCGGACTTGTAGTTTTCGGCCCTAACAGCCATTTTACACTATGAAAGAATTGCACGTGTCGTTGTTATTTCCCCATCGTTTGTACCCGTTAGTGCCCACTTGTTTTCCGAAGAACAGTATATGCTCTTGTTTGTACCGCTGAAAATTTCGTTTGTACCCTCATTTTTGTGCGAGAAAAACTCATCAGACCTATAGTTTTCGACCCTAACAACCATTTTTCTCTATAAAAGATTTCCATGAGTCTGTGTTGGTTTCCCATCGTTTGTACCCGGTGGTACTTACATGTATTATGAAGAACAGTATGTGTACTTGTTTATACTTTTGAAAATTTTGTTTGTACCCCCATGGTTGTTCGAGAAAAACCGTTCGGACTTGTAGTTTTCGGCCCTAACAGCCATTTTACACTATGAAAGAATTGCACGTGTCGTTGTTATTTCCCCATCGTTTGTACCCGTTAGTGCCCACTTGTTTTCCGAAGAACAGTATATGCTCTTGTTTGTACCGCTGAAAATTTCGTTTGTACCCTCATTTTTGTGCGAGAAAAACTCATCAGACCTATAGTTTTCGACCCTAACAACCATTTTTCTCTATAAAAGATTTCCATGAGTCTGTGTTGGTTTCCCATCGTTTGTACCCGGTGGTACTTACATATATTATGAAGAACAGTATGTGTACTTGTTTATACTTTTGAAAATTTTGTTTGTACCCCCATGGTTGTTCGAGAAAAACCGTTCGGACTTGTAGTTTTCGGCCCTAACAGCCATTTTACACTATGAAAGAATTGCACGTGTCGTTGTTAGTTCCCCATCGTTTGTACCCGTTAGTGCCCACTTGTTTTCCGAAGAACTGTATGTGTTGATGTTTGTACCGTTTAAAATTTCGTTTGTACCCTCATTGTTGTGCGAGAAAATCTCATCAGACCTATAGTTTTCGAACCTAACAACCATTTTTCTCTATAAAAGATTTCCATGAATCTGTGTTGGTTTCCCATCGTTTGTACCCGGTGGTACCTACATGTATTATGTAGAACAGTATGTGTACTTGTTTATACTTTTAAAAATTTTGTTTGTACCCCCATGGTTGTTCGAGAAAAACCGTTCGGACTTGTAGTTTTCGGCCCTAACAGCCATTTTACACTATGAAAGAATTGCACGTGTCGTTGTTAGTTCCCCATCGTTTGTACCCGTTAGTGCCCACTTGTTTTCCGAAGAACAGTATATGCTCTTGTTTGTACCGCTGAAAATTTCGTTTGTACCCTCATTTTTGGGCGAGAAAAACTCATCAGACCTATAGTTTTCGACCCTAACAACCATTTTACACTATGGAAGAATTGCACGTGTCGTTGTTAGTTCCCTATCGTTTGTACCCGTTAGTGCCCACTTGTTTTCCGAAGAAGTGTATGTGGTGTTGTTTGTACTGCTGACAAATTTGTTTGTACCTCCTTTTTGTGCGAGAAAAACCTTGTAGTTTTCGATCTTAACAGCCATTTTTCTCTATGAAAAACTTCCACGATTCGGTGTTAGTTTTCCATTGTTTGTTCCCGTTGGTACCCACTGTTATTGCAAAATAAATTGTATGTACTTTTTTGTATTGTTAGATATTTCGCTTTTACTCCCAGTTTTGTGCGAGAAAAACCGAACAGACCTGTAATTTTCAGCCCACTCAGCTATTTTACTTTATGAAAAAATGTATAAAAAAATTTTTTTCATCATTTTTCAAGTTTTTATGCCGGTACAATCCGGTACAAACGAAATCCTTCACGTTTGTATCAATTTAAATCTCGAGTTTTCAAGTTGGTTTTGGAGCCAATTCTACTACCCTTATATATTTCACCCCTTTGAGGTACAAACGATTTTATTTGCGGTACAATCCGGTACACTCCTGGTACAATCGAATGAACATTATTAAATTCATTTTTTTTAAACTCAGTTTTCAGCTTCACATAGGTAATATTACTTAAGACGTCACCTGAGAAACAGGGAAACTTGGTTGAGTAAATGTTTATTTTTTTTAATCATCATTAATATTAAATATAATATTTTATATTTTAGCGCGGCCAGTCAGACAAGAGTCACGGTCGACGGAAGGCGAGATGGCTGCCGAGGAGACCTCTGCTGTCACAGAAATGGAAAACATCTTCCAGAGGCTCATGAAGCTAACTGGTGCGGATATACCCTTCAACACATTACTTTTACTCAAAGCTTCCTGACCCAGACTTACTACTTCTGAGCCAGAACGGGAAGGGGGATCAGAATATTTTCACCCAAGGGGGGTTTCACCCTTCAAGTTCTTCAGTCCCTGTTAACGAATAATAAATAAAAACTGTTATTTACAAAAGTGGGTATTACTTTTACTTAAGCATACAGAATAAGTTGCACGCGCAAAACCTACACATCCTCATAAAATGCACTAAGGCACAGATAAAAACATAAATTCAATAATTAAAGGAAAACTGATGACCATAATCATCATCGTGTTTTAGGAGTGACCGACGCGGAAGAGGTGTTCGACAGATTCCGCGCCCAGCGCGAGACTTCCAAACGCTTGAACTACCTCCAGCAGAGCACTGAGGAGGAGAAACTGCAGCTGGAGCAGACGCAGACCTCGCTCATGGCGGAGCTGGAGGGATACAAGTTTGCCTCTGTCAAGGATAAGGATGAGTAGGTTGCTTTTTTCAGAGTTACCTAATGCAGAACATAGAGGAAACAACGTCTGAACAGTAGCTTTTTTTGCCCAAGTATGTTTTTTCTCTTTACGTTGGAATAAATCCACGGATTATCCAACGTTCAAGTTAGGAGGGGATGGCGTCATATTAGAATCAGGATCCCATCACAGTTACGGTATAGTCAGGACAGCTCAGGTTCTCGAGATTCAGTGAGCAAAATTTTTACCAGATAAGGATTCTTGCATCATAACAAAACAATGTTATGTGACATGTTTCAATCTATCTGATTTTGGCAAACCTCTACAGCATCCACGCATTTCGTAACTTTCCATTTTGGTCCAAAAAATATTCTTTATCAGAGCAGGTCACAAACATTTCCATTTTCAGAGCCCAAGATGAAATATCAGAACTGAAGGCGGAGATAGAAAAAGAGGAGAAGATTTACTCGGAGCTGTCGAAGCAGGTGGAAGAGATAGACGCCTTCCTGCTGGAGATCAAGCGACTGCTGTATGACCTGTGCAAACTTCTGGATGTGAGTTTTTGTACGCTAGTCTACTGATCACTGGGATCCTTTAACATCCATTTTTATTTTAATCCCGTCGGTATTTGGGCCTTGTGGGAGGGTTTTTATTGCTGTAGACTAAGGACATCTAGATGAATTTACATAGGTGAATTAAGTCTATGGCACGTTCTAATTGTTTCAGTTATGTAGTAGGCCTCGATTTTTTTACTGGCTAACTTATGCAGTGATTATTTACAATCTTACAACTCGCAAACAGATTTGTCGGCTATTTACTTTAAAAAAACCTGACAATATCCTGTGCTCGTCTTACTTCTCCTTTTTCCCCAAAGGCATTTGCTTGTTCAGCTCATATAAAGTTAAAAAAGTAATTTCAAAGTTCCTATAACATAAAGTGTAACTAACCAGGTGATTCCTGACCCCCCAATGCCGGAGTGGACGGCCGAGGCTCGGGACCTGCAGGAGATACTCCAGGTGTTGTCAACACGCTTCGAGCGGGCCCGCACGAGGGCCGCAGTCATTAGCGAGAAACAGAAGGACTCCACGACGATCGTGGTGCCATCTAGTGTGAGTGTTTAACAAAAGGATCGGAAGGAAGGGAAGCTGCTTCTTCCTTCTCTCTTCCTCTGTTCGATCTTCCGCATCAACGGTGCATCAATTACTGCTTGCCAAGATTCTATGTATTGCTTCCCTTCTGAACAGCGTGACTAGTAACTCACGCGTAGGAATCATGTTAGTATTACTTTGCAAAAGGAAACTCTCCCGCATGCTACCTTTGCAAAAGAAGAGAGTAGACCGTTGAAGTATAATGCCATAGAACAGACATCTCGAACAAAATGTGTATCCCGTCCGGCAGGTCCGATTTATTAAAATTGAGCCCCCGTTCTCCTTTCAAAATCGAACGAATCCATTAAAGATTGAAGCCACGTGGCGCCAATGCATTGGGACATACATGATGTTCGCGGTGTCGGTTCTATACGCTAGTAATAATACTTCAATGGAGTAGACAAATATTTTAATACAGACAAATACTAACTTAAGACATGAAAATGGATTTCTGGAAAGTAACTCCTGAAACTGTTAAGTTTAAGTAAGCAAAGGTAACCGTCTTTCATGTAATTATCCCATATTCAAATGACTTCCTAAAACGACTTGACCATAAACGAGAGCTCATCACTGAACCCATGATCTTCAGTCGGCAAGCCGCGCGCCGTCGGTGGCGGGGGTCAGCGTGCAGAGCCACAGCACGCAGCGCGAGAGCGACAAGCCGCTGCCGACCTACCGCGAGCTGCTGCAGCGGGAGCCCGTGAAGCCACCGCGTGAGTGTGCATGCGTCCTAATGGGTAGATGGGGAATGGGATCCAATACTTGGGTTGTAACTTGTACCTATTAGCGTGTAATAAAGGAGTTCATTCTTCCCGAGTGTAAGCCAAGCTTATACGCTCGTGAACAACGGACGAGGCTATGGCATGTGGACCCTACCAGAGTAAATTTGTCATTTGGGGTCGGCAAGGAGTCGGTGATGCTCTTGATATTACATGATGATACAAGATCTTGATATTATACTACTATGATTTTTATACATATACGATGAATGTTACACATGAAATGGTCAGTCTGCCCGTTTATCGGCCACTACTGAGCACGGGTCTCTCCTCTTGAGAAGGTCTAGCTTGAGTACGCTGCCTCAGTACGGGTCGGTTGAGGGGTTTGTGGCTAACCCAAGTGCTGGTACTTGTCATGTCTGAAGGCCTCTTACTATAACAACCAGAACCAGCGGCTTTACGTGCCCTCCGAAGTACGGAAGTGTTCAAAACATTTTTGCTACTTGTGTCACCCATTCAACTGATGGCCTCCACCGCTGTTGCTTTATTCAGTTGATCACCATATCTCCGCAAGCTGCCGCAAAGTTGAGTGTTTCAAAGCTATGACTAACCTGATGTATTTCAGCGTCGGAGGACGAGGAGGACATACCCTCGCGCTGCTACCTGAAGCGGCAGGCGCAGCTCATCATCGACACCAAGTGCCGCCGCAAGGGGCTCCGCCCGCCATACCCCAGGAAATAATATGTTTACAATACTTACAACCAATATTGTTAAAAGTTTTCGGTGAACATGCTCCTGAGTCCTGAGGTCCTGATCCTGACCCACTAAATACAATAAGTAGTTTGTAAAAATAAGAATATATTTTATGTCCCTGTATGTTTATTATGAAAGAAATGGAAACTTGTAAATTAATATACCTAAAAAAGCAATAAACCTAAATTAAAAACAATGTATTGTATAGATTTATTTGTGTCACAGAACATAATATACCTAATAGCTAAGCCTAATAGTACCTGTCGTCGCGCTGTTTGTCTATAAACTTCATTTTAAAAAACCAACAAAAAAATGACATAATAATGACATAATATATCAAAATGCCAACAATGATTCAACAACTTTCATTTCTTGACAGTTTTGGATAGAACTTACAAAACATTTTGATAATATTTTATCAAAAGATTGAAACATTTTTATAATTTTACCTGAACATTGTAAATATTCACCATGTTTACGCCTTACAAGAACTCGTATCTGCAACTTGTGTGTTCCATAAACCCGCGGGTCATCAATAAGGCAGTGGATCAGGCGATGGAGCGAGGACGCTTTGATCTTCGCACAGGTAAACTGACCATCCTATAACGCTATTATCAGGTAAACCACTGATCTTATTAACGCCTCCATCATTCTCCCGCAAAAGCGTTCCGGTTCGCGAGTGGCACGAATGGAAAAATAACAGTCAATACCCGAGAACATAATTATGTACATTTATTTGTTCCTGAGCAGAAATCGAAGCTGAAACCTTCGTTCAAGGCTGGGTTGGTTACCACCAACTATAAGGGGCTCCATATTATCATATATGTAATACATCATGGTCTTGAGACTGCCGCAACCTGAGTACATCTACTACTACACATCTACTCTTTTTGTTGTTATATCTACGTTCGTGTGTGCACCCAATTGGCACAGAAATAAACGTTTTTCTTTCTTTCTTTTCTTTCTTACTCGTGTCGTTGTCTGCTAAACAGGTCGAGGTTTTTAACTTCAAAAAAGGAGGTGTTCAATTCGACTATATTTTTTTATCAAAACCTGGGTGAACCGATTTTGATGATTCTTTTTTTAATGCTGGTGCTTGTCATGTGGTCCCACTTAAAGAGCGAGATCTGACGAGTAGTTTTTGAATCCGTAATTTTGAAGTTGGTTATTTTTTGTCAAGAATTATATTCTGAGTCTTTCAGACGTATAATTGGGTACCTACCTCAGTCGCAAAATCAGCCATAAAATTGTTTTATGAAAATATTTCGGTTGAAAAGTTCAGTAAAGCAGGAGCCATGTAGGCCATGTACCTGTATGCTCCTCAGGCCATCTGATGGTGAGTAAAGTAGTCATCTTCGACCAACTTACTGGGACTTTTCAACCGAAATATTTAAACAATAATTATGCTCCTTTGTGCTATTTACACGAAATAAAATTTTAACAAAAAAAAAAACGACTTTAAATGAAGTTTATCCTTTCCAATAACAATAAAAAAAGAATCATCGACATCGGTTGGCGTGATATTGAGTTACCATCCATTTGTCGCGTACATACCTAATGCAAAAAGACATATGTTTTCTCATGGATGCCATTGTCAGATCTCGCTCTTTAAGTGGGACCACAATATGACAAACACCAGCTTTCGATTAAAAAAAGAATCATCAAAATTGGTTCACCCAGTCAAAAGTTCTGAGGTAACAAACATAAAAAATACGGTCGGTTAAAAATAACTTGTTAAAGGTTCAAGAATCTCATGTATATCTATACTCACAAATAATCCTATAGCTGGAAAGGTGCCATTACCCAATTGTTTACAGAAAGACCAGCAGCTCAAAGGCTGGAGTCGATGCAGCCGTCGCTATACGCTCCACACGTGGACATCACCCGCGCGCGACTTGGCTTCGGACGCGTCGGGCTACGGATCATCAACAGAGACCTCCATTCACCAGACTACTTGGTGCAGCTACAGGCATTACACACCATTTTGGACCAGGTTAGAATGATTGTAGGTTTTGATAGTGCAACCAATTTGAATGCCAGTTAGATACAATCTTTCAATTGATGATGTAAAATACGTATCTCTTCTAGGTACAAATATCAGAAAACGCGATGTTTCTCATCAACTTGCACGTCGTTTACCGTCTTATCGACCTGATGCTGAATCGCAATCCAGTTATCAAAGAGAAAGTCTGCATGATCCTCTCGCATTTGGCCACCTACTATCAGGGGCGGAAGAGAATCTTATCAAGGCCCCAAGTTATCGAGAACTTGATGTGGCTCATCATGAGGGAACGAAGGGAGATTCGGTACGCTGCAGCCTACACCTTGAGGACTTCGGTTTAAAGAAACTTTATTCTCATAAGACATAGTCACTTACATGAGAAACACTTATAAACACAGTATTAATAATATTGAGTCCGGTGCGGGTAGACATAGATGGTAAGATGCGTGTTCAATACGGTAAGCGGTGGTCCAAGTCAAAAGAGTTTGGTCTTTATACAATTATGGATGAAAAATTTTGTACTGTTACTCATGTTGTAATACAAAGTCGAATAATTGATTTTTAAATATGTGAATTGAACTCGCTTCTTTTATGTTGTTTGGCAGTCTGTTATATAATTGCGCTCCTACATAGGATAAGGCGGTTTTTCCATAGTTAGTTCTTGTACAGGGTAGCACAAGATGGTTCGCGCGTCGAGATGCATATTTGAATGAATTTCCTTTTGTAGTGAAAGTAATGTGTGAATGAGTGAGCTTGTGCATTATTTTATATACCAATATACATGTATAGTAGACGTGCAGTTGTTTTATATTCAGTAGACGGGTCTCTTTATAAATGGTTTTGGAAGGCGTTAAATAATCATAGTTATATAACAGTTTTATTATCTTATTTTGTAGTGTTTGAATTGGTTTCAAATTAGTTTTAGATGCGCATCCCCATATTTCGATAAGATACAGTAAGTGAGGCTTGACCAAGGAGTTATAGATAAGGGTTCGAACTTGTTTTGGTAAGCACCCAATAATGTTACGCAATGATCCCACCAGAGAAGAAAGTTTTTTTCTTATGTGTTGTATGTGTTCTTTCCAAGACAAGTTGTTATCAAGCATTAATCCAAGGTATTTTTCTTTATTAACTTGACGTATCAGATTACCGTTTATGTTTAATTGTGGGTGATTGACTAGTTTTTTATTTTTTGCCTTAAAAATCATATAGGAAGTCTTTGACGAGTTAATAGTTAATAAATTGAATTGAGACCATCTATGCAATGTATTTAAATCGTTTTGAGCTAATTGAGTTACTTCTACAATGTTGCTACCAAAGTAAAATAAACACGTGTCGTCTGCGTATAATGAGAGATGACCCTTTAGACCAACCTGGTGAATGTTATTTACGTATATTAGAAAGAGCAAAGGCCCGAGTATCGATCCTTGAGGTACACCGCATGTTATACGATTTGGTTGACTTTGATAATCCCCTATTTTTACGATTTGGTATCGATCAGATAGATATGATGTCAACATTTTGATGGCAGACCCAGTTATACCAATATGTCTGAGTTTATTTAAAAGTAATGAATGACTCACCGTGTCAAACGCCTTCTTATAATCAACAAATATTCCCAATGCTATTTGCTTCTGATCGATGTTTTTTTGTATCAAAGTAGTTAAGTCTATAGCCGCACCGAGAGTATTTGATTTATGTCGGAACCCGTACTGATGAGAGAAGAGAAAAGAAATTTTGGTTAAGTAGTCATCTAGTCGTTTGTAAATAATTTTCTCCAATACTTTGGATAACACAGGTAGTACTGAAATTGGGCGGTAATTCCCTGGGTCAGATTTAGTGCCGGATTTATAGATTGGAGTAACCTTGGCAATTTTCAAGATATCTGGAAAAATACCTTCGCTGAGTAATTTATTAATACAGTCGGTAAGGTTGTATATTATTAAATTTTTAATACACTTAAGTGCTTTGGTACTAATGCCATCAATGCCAGTACTAGTGTTTGAATCTAGATCGTCAATAATTCGAGATATCTCTGTAGCAGTACATGGAGAGAATTTTGATAGTGTATGGTGTTCAGTACTTGACTGGAGTATAGGCAATGTGTACGTGTCATTATTATGGTATATTTGAGGGATTTGATCAGCAAGTTGTGTTCCAATGTTCGAAAAAAAATCGTTAAAAACTTTACATATTAAGTGAGGTTCTTTCACTATTATACCGTTTTCCATTTTAATACTTGGAGGAGCGCAATTATTATCATTTTTATTATTTGATAAGGTATTGATTAATTTCCACATTTTCTTAGGTTTATTATTACAACTAATAAATTTGCCGTAGTAATAAATGTTCTTAAATGTCTTGATTGTCTGGCTCACATATTCTCTTTTATCCTTAAAATCTTTCTCAAGTTTATTGTTCTTTGGATTTTTCTTTAATTTACCCCATAATTTATTTCTTTCGTTAATTTCTACTATGATTTTGCTATTGATCCAATCTTTTCGTGGTTGATTTAATATTTTGTATTTGATTATCTTACTATCCCTTATTTTCTTTTTTATATATTCATCTAACTGGAGAAATTCATGGGTTGTATTATCCATTATAGTTGACTGGACTGTTTTATATAATTTTTCAAAGTTAATAGCTTCATATTGAATTCTCTGTTTTGATGGAGGTGTTGTGTTTTTTATTTCAACATATATGTTTTTATGATCTGATAATGAAGATTCGATGATGGCAAAATGAAAATTATTCTCTTTTAGGTTGGTTGCAACATGATCTATTATTGTTTTTGAATTATTAGTTTCACGAGTGCAGTAATCTCCGTCAATTTTATTAATTATCTTGTAGCCTGACTCGTTTAGGGTTTCAATGTAGCATTTAGTTTTATATTCTGAGCTTAATAGGTCTATGTTTGTATCACCAAAAACTATTGCTCGGTTTTTTTTTACAAGTTGTGATTCATAATTCTCCAGGAAATTGTTAAACTTTGTGTGTCCTGGTTTATATATAACTCCAACTTCAAGGTTATATTTCTGAAGGTGAACCCAAAGGTAGTTATTACCGCCAGTGTAGTGTTCTTCGCTTAGTTCATGTCTCAGGTTTTTATGGATGTAGATGGACACTCCTCCACCGATGGTATCAGATCTTATATTGTAGTGATGAGAATAATTCGGTAAATTATACAATTTAGCCTGCTCTTCTGTTCTTATCCATGTTTCTGTCAGTAATATTATGTGTATGCATTTTTTAAAGGAGGATATTATACAGCTGAGTTCGTCAAATTTTCCTGGTTTGCATATACTTCTTATATTAGCATAGAATAAATTTAGGCTCGATTTATTTGTGTGTGTGTTCTGGTAGTCATTTGTTATTTCATAGGTTATATCTTTGGAGTCCTCATTGTTGGTGGATTGAGGGGTACTTAGTTTTTTAGGTTTTTTATTTCTTTCTTTGAGACTACTTTTGGCCTTCCTTTAATGTATTTAATAGTGATGTCCATTTCTCCGTTTTGCATTCTCTGCATTAGTTCCTTTTTCACCTCTCTAAAGTAGTGCTGTTGCGCTGGAGTTTGGTCAGAGAATATTTTAATATTATTTTGGAGTTTATGTCTGTTGCGGAGAAGTAACTTGACTGTATGTGCTGACTGGAAACAAACTTTGATATTTCTATTCTTCCCAGATTGATACATTCCCAAACGAAATATCTTGGAAGGCACTGGACAGTCTTCAACAAGTTGCTTCAGGAGATTACTAATCTCGGTGGAATCGGCAGTTCTATTTTCATCTGCACCATTTCCTCTGTGCTCTGCAATGCCCGTTACAATGATATTTCTTTCTCTGTTCATTCGTTCCTGCAGTTCTTGTACAACGTCTTCATCAAAGTAGTGTTTAGGTCCACCTACAGTTGGTTTATCCTTCACCATAGAAGAAATATCTAATTTAAGGGCTTGTATTTTTTCCTCGGTGCAATTCTGCTTGTTACTAAGCTCCAACAGTTGAGCCTTCAATGAAGTCTGCTCACTGTTTAGACTGTCAGTAAAGGATTTGATTTCGCTTAGTTGAGTTTTCATTTCGGCTATATTCTCACGCATAAGATTTAGTGTAACTTCTTGATTATTCGTAAATTTCTCCAATAGTGACGTGATATCTTTACGGAAATCTTGTAGTTCCTCCAGACAATTGCAGCTTTCATGTTTGCGTTTTCTGAACGTAATTTTTTGTTCCAGAGGTGTTTGAGACGGTATTGATAAATCCGTTAGTGAGCTAGTTCGCCCATGTGGAGAGCGTGTCTCACTCATGACTTGTACCACACGTTAAGAGAACAATGTTATCTATTAGCTCGCTCGCACAGCGACTGCCGCTAATAATAAAGTCACAACAACGAGTCACAAGTTTAATTAAAATTGCACTTTGTTTGCTACTACTAAAAGTTTTGTTTTGAAAACCACAATTGTTAACTTTTATCGAAATAACCAGCAACACGTCTGCTTAGCTGAGCTACCGGACGACGATTAGGACTTTGACAAGAGATCGCTGCGCGAGCGAAGTCATCTTGGCCCAGGACAAGATAGTCGACAATTTGCTGAAGATGGTCAAAAACGATCACACGGGCATCGTGCTACTCCACCTCAAATCGCTGGAGAGCCTCTTCGAGTGGGACCAGGTGAAGCCGCTGAAGGCGAACGCGTTTCAAGTGATGCTGGCGCTGTTCAAGAACCCCGATTGGAGGATAATTTGCACAGCCATGGACTGCATGGCTCGCCTCTGCATCCACGACGTGGGGAAAAAGTTGGCGGACGAATACGACCTCACTTACGTTCTGCGGCCGTATTTGTTGTATAAAGTCATCGACGTCAGAATCAGCGCCGTTGGATTAATGGCCTATACTACCTTGACGACGCGATCGAAGTGGCGCGCGAAGGAGTGCTGCGAGGAGCTCACCAGGAACTTGGTGCACCTCTGCCACAGCCCCAACAGCCCGATACTGCAACTGCGTTCGATGCAGGTGTTGATCAACTTGTGCGATTGTCCGGACATTAGGAACCACATGAGGGCACATTGGGACGAAAAAGTCAAGGGCATTCGTATCAGGACGCATGAGGAGTGGGACGGGACGACGGAGACGACTAGTTACGGACTGAAGACGGGGCACAACTATCGTACGATGTGCATCGAGGGGGTGGAGACTATAAGGAACGAGTACGGAGACAACGCAGAGGTCGTCAACGTCCACAGCTACTTGGGGACGGTGCAGGAAGTCAAGGATCGGCTCATTTATGCTATTCACTGGAAATCACACATACACTAAAATTGTTATCTTACCAAAAATATTAAGGACTGATAAACCATTATGTTGTTTATTTTCATAATAGTATTTTTCATTGCCTTTAAATAGCGTGTATTTTGCACTCGACATTGATTTGGATTTTAGAACACAGGCAGACTGGCCTGGAGTAAGATATAGAGTACTTATTATTCCGGAAAACTTGGGCATTGCCGCGGGTAGATCGCTAGTCAAGAATAAAAGAAAAAAATATCATAAGCACGTTTATTGTTCAGAACTAAATTCGTTCTTATTAACTAATTGAGCTAAATTTGGTTTTCAATGCGACATTTTGTGCCTCTTTGCCAACTTAAAGCTATGAATCAGTCACATACACTAAATTACTGTGCATTTTGGATATACATAGTTATTGCCGCCTACATAATACCAACTTGGAGCAATATGATTTATAATACCATGTTAATTACATTAATACAGTAAAACTACCAGTTTTAGTTGAAGGACACAATAATTCTAATCTTCACGAAATAGGGTTGAATTAAGATCATAACATATTGACCTTAACCGTTTAGGAAAACTAAATATACGTGAAATATATAAATTAACAGTCTACTAGCAATGTAACCTAATGCCTCATTGGATGTATGTAGATTTTTCTCCATTTTTATATAGTTTTAATGTACCTAATATTTGGAAGAAATACTTGCATTACTGTAAAAACTAAAATGTTCTACGTAGTTTAACAGCCGGTTTCTATTAAGTGTTTACTATAGTTAACGATCCCTTTATTTTTGTACTAACTTAAGTAAGTTTATAATCGTATATTGAGTTATGAAGAACACTTACTTCTTCTTATCTTCGAATACGATAGACACTCATATACATCAATTCCAAAACAAATGTATCCATACCATTATATGACCTCTTATCGACAGTAATGGATAGATAGTTTAAGATAGGCTATAGAAACCGACCGTAAAAACTAAGTGGAGAAATAGACAGAAATACCTAATTTACTTAATTATTTATTTATAAGTATGGATAACTACAATATCGCGTTAATTTGAGTATGGTACAGATATTTAATTTCATATCTACAGGGTAATGGAACAATGATGGGCACATGCCATCAATAATGTGCATAAACATTACAAATATGTAAAAATATGATTTTAACATTACACGTCGTACAAGTTTTGTGCTTACAATTACATAATGAACATCAGTAGCTGCTTTAAGTACATTTAGCTAGATTGGACGCGGAATGTGCAAATCGCAATCTCCTGACGCAAATAGCACTTCTCAGATACTACACAAAATGAGCATACATTTCGCGAAGTGCTGTTTTTCGAAGTTCTCTTGCGAAGGACCCTTTCTGAAAAATGTTCATTAAGCATCAAGTGTACATAAATAATTGCATATTCTGCGCCAAACCCATTTCGTAAACCTATTTTGTGTAATTAGAAAATTCTATTATCGCCGTCTACATGGCACTTATTAATGAATTTAAGTATTTGTGTTATTTCATTGCGTATTAAATAGTACAAGTTAATCTGACATCATCAGCTTATCAAAATAATCCCTCTATATACATGAACTTTACGAATATTCTCGAATTTCACATATCAAATCTTTAAGAATGTTAACCATTACTTTAAACATAATATAGTAGCACTATTAATAAATTATTTATAAAGTGAACTTTAGCACTTACTTAAATAATAAAAAACTACCTTAATATTTAGTATTATAACAGTATTCGGAATCACAAGAGATATTGATATGTAAGATTCGAGATCGAGACTCATCATATTATACCAATTTTGACATAATTCATTCTATTGAAGTTATAATTATTATAGATGCGAAATATCCCGTTACTCCCAATAACATTAATTAATTTTGTTAAAACCGTAATAAAAATAAAACACAGCTATGCCTGTAAGAATAAAAAAATAGAATCAAAAATATATGTTAACATATAAGACTCGAGCGAGCAGCTTATCGCAAAATAAGGCGTAATGTAACAAAATAACTTATTATTGATAAATAATCACAGCATACTTTGGAATATTACTTATTACATTCATGTTACAAACAAGCTCCAACTTATACTAAGTATAAGCAAACTGCAGGAACCCATTATGGCAATATATAACAATTATTTGTACGATATACGGATACGAAGAAATCTTTGCAATATCTTATAACTTTGGCAAATAAACTAGAACAAACAATAAAATTTCCCCTTCTGAAAAGGTTCATTTCGCAGGTTCTTTTCTAATTAAGTCCCATTTTGCGACTAAACCCCTGTTACATAACATATGTTAATATAGTTATTTTTATGCATTGATCACGTTCAAACATATTTTTGAAGTTATCTGTTATACTTCTTTAGACGTGTTATGAAATAAATGGAAAAAATGGTGAGAGTGAAATTGTAAGATTTGTAACACGGACGGTGACACAAAAACGACGGTGACGAAAAACGTCACGCGCGTTTTTAAAAACGCTCGTTTTGAAAAATCATTATTATTATTATATTTTTTTTGTTTATTGTTAGAATATTCTTTTTGAATATATTGTTTTAATATTTTTAATACTGTTTTTTAATATTGTTTTTTAATTTTAAATGACCGTTAGCTAGTCAGGTCAAAGACATTAACCATAGCGTTTTTGCTAAAGTTACAAGATATTATAAAGAATCTGATTAGAACGAGTCAATTTGGAATTAATACTTTCAATATCCCATACCACCCATTCTTACACTCAAGTATAAATTGTACAAACTATAACTTGTCTAACACCTTCCTTTGTTAATCAACTAGACTTAAGCACTGGTTTTTTTACAAGTTCACGTTTTTATAATAAGTTTAATTCACAGTTCAAGAGCAGGCATCACAATTAGTTGTATATCGGAGGTATACTATGTTGAATAATCTTGAATCAGTATTTATAAATATATTTTTTCAATATGCATAATATCCATAAAGAACCAGTTAAAACTGAGTAACAATAGTATATCTCCGAGATACATATAGCTAAAGCTCTCGCAATTCCAGTAAACGCGGAACCAGCTTTATGACAAATTGCATAAACCTAATTTTCGACCTTACTTACATAGATATAAAGCTTTCTATTCTATTCTATTCGGCTTAAAATAATTCCTTGCTATGGGGAATCTAATTTAAAATTACGTAGAACTCTTTTAAATAGGAATTAAACCATATTAATATTGCGTATGACCAATAGTCCTATTTAAATAGATCAATTCTACTTGAATATATTCCTACTTGAAGTCATTCACACTAACTGAAGACTGATATGAAACCGTTATAAGACCAAATTATCCCCATGTTAAGCATCATAAAGCAAACTTATTTTACTTATTCATCATCCTTATCACACACTTCAAACTCCTTTATAGCTTTATAAACTATATGCGGCCTCAATTATCCTAGAATTTAGCTATTCAGACGCACGTAAACTCAATACATGGGCTATAGAATCTTAAAATATTTTAACCATTTTCAAGTATAAGAACGCATTTATTAATTTAAACATTGTTTCACTGTCACTTTTAGAGTGCATCCTCACACATCAGTAGTATCTAAAGTCGCACCAAAAATGTTTTAATTAATAAGACAGGCAACAAATTTTCTACATTTCGTTTCGTTTATCTAGGCATTTAAAATGTAGATTTTTCGACCTTCAATTAATCGTTTACATGACCCACACGTCTACACTACTACACGCATTGCCGTGACGTCATCGGCCACGCGTTCATACAGATTTTCGCACACACGTGTACATTCACTACAAGAGACGCCAATCGTCTGCACTACACCCCGATTATGTCACTGAACGCGCGCGCGCGTTCACGCATACGCACGCCCACTACAATCGTGAATGTTGCAAACTTCCGTACGTACATGACGTCACTGCCTAAGTCACTACAAGTGACGTCACTTGCCGCGCGCGCGTTCACGCACACACCCGTACACTCCACGTCCGTTTGATCGCGCACATTGTAAACACCCGTACGTATGACGTCACCGCCTCAGTTGCTACAAGTGACGTCACATGCCGCGTGCTCGTTCACGCACACACCCGTACGTATGACATTCCCGCCTCAGTCACTACAAGTGACGTCACCGCTGCTGCGCGCGGTCGCGTACGCATATAGCGCGCGGCAGAGGTCGCGCGCGTCTCACCTGGCACGCCGCGGGAGGAAAACGTCCGCCTCGGAGTCCATCTCCTCCTCCGATACTGAGAGAGATCCGCCCACTCGGCGCGTGCGCAGCCCTTCCTGTGAGTGACAAGTCGTTTGTTCAAGTCAAGTTGTTTGATCAACATCGTTTATTCCCACTTAGGGGTCATCCATAAATTACGTCACACGAATTTCATGATTTTTTGCTCCTCCCCCCGTTCTTGTCACAGCTGGTCACATTTGTAAGACTCCTCCCCCTCCCTAGTGTGACGTCACATATTTTGCAAATTTACATTTAAAAATTATTGAATGAAAACAGCGGTTCCGAAATCAATTATTTCAAATCATTCGAAATCATTATAATACATTTTGAAATGTGACGTCACGAAATTTAGGACCCCTCCCAGCCCCTTGTCACATAATGTCACACGTCGTCGACCCCCTCCCTCCCCCTTAACGCGTGACGTAATTTATGGACAGCCCCAAATACTTATGTGCAGTGAATTTGACCACATAGAATTTCTTTAATAATTTTATAGATCTTTTTTTAATACAGATTATTAATTAGTAACTAGTTCGTATCCCACTTAGAACTATAACTAGACCACTATTTTATACTCATTGTCTATTTTTCTAAGTAACGCAGACATTTAAAGATTTAAAGATTTTGCATGCAGCGTAAACTTGCACAAACAAGAAGCGAACATTAATTGCTATAAGCAGCTTGAAAATGTACATCAAATAACCTTAGTGCTTTAATATTATATATTAAAATAGTATTTTGTTTATAAATATAATGGATAGGTACATATGTACATAAAAGAGATATAAAGTAAGACGATAAAAATAAACAAACTAAAAGAATGTTGTCCTAAATATATTCAGAGTCATTTTTGTGTAATTAATATCAATTAAAACTAATACTAAGCTTCATCCAGTGGCTACTAAACTACTACTTAAGCAACTGATAGCCAACTTCAAGCCCCAATTCGGATTAATTTTGTACAAGAAAACAATCGCTTGGTTTAACGTGGCTTCAGTAGGCAACCGGATATGAATGAATAAAATATTTTATATGTATGATCTTTAAATATATCTAATAGTTTTTTTTATAAAATTCACCAACAAAATATAATTTAATGATTTTGTGCTCCTCATTGCTTAGTAACAATAAATGATTAAAGTTAATCGGATTCATATATCATTTATCTCTAGTGTCCGACCGAAGCTTCGGCTTCGGCTTCGGCTTCGGCCACCTTCGGCCAAAAAAGCACCTTCGGCCAAATCTTCGGCTTCGGCCAAAAATTTGCCGAAGTTTTGGCCGAAGCCGAAGGTTTGCTAGTTATTTTTAGCTTACAATATAAGACTGTTCAACTTTGATTACTAAAGTAAATAATTATCAATATATATTGTCAAACTGAAATTATTGTTTTATGTATACTTTCATCGAAAAAATATGTTTTTTATTTTATTTTAGAGAATCTTTAGAATTAGCTGATTAAAGTGCATTTATAACTTTAAGTCTAGTCTCTTCTACTACCTAAGGTTTTTTCCAAATAGTGAACAAAAATGTTCATATTTTCTTTTAATTGTAAGTTTTTATTATAGTTTAGTTTAGTTTTCCCAAATAGGTACATATATTATTGATAATTTTGATAAATGACTGCTTCGGCATATAATTAAGTATAAAGAGCTATTTTTAATTAAGACTAGTCGAAAAAAGTGAGTTTATTTTTTAATAAGGTGCCTCAAATTGTTACCAAAACTTGTTAAGTTTTTATTTTCTCCAATTGTTACCAAAAAATCCAAAAATGTTTAACTTAATTATCCTAAGAAATTACTTATAAGTATTTAA
Organism: Thymelicus lineola; assembly: GCA_963932265.1. Lineage (NCBI taxonomy): Eukaryota > Metazoa > Arthropoda > Insecta > Lepidoptera > Hesperiidae > Thymelicus > Thymelicus lineola. The sequence goes on from OZ010685.1 coordinate 2,591,909, forward strand.
TTTTCTCAAAAATTCCAAAAAATTATATGTAAAAAATAGATATTGAAAAAGCGTTAAACTTTGCTCAATTACTTTATATAAATATTTTGTGTTCGTCTGATAATTAAAAAAATGTGACTGATTATTTGATTATTTTTGTTAAAATTACTTTAAGTAAATAAATATTTAATTAACATTGTATATTTGAAACTTTTATTTTTGACAATATTTTATTACTTACTTGTATATGTTGGTCACTCGGCTCGTTATTGGGCTAAATCTCTAAAGCTCTCACAATATGTATCTAGTATATTCTGAGATCAAAATAACTATCGTATTTCTCAAGGTCAATGACACCTTCGGCTTCGGCTTCGGCTTCGGCTTCGGCCGAAGGTTTTGGTGAATACCGATTAATCGGCTTCGGCTTCGGCTTCGGCCAGAATTGCACCTTCGGTCGGACACTATTTATCTCATTCATATGATCTACGAAAATAACTGACACAAATATAAATGCTGCTATCGCTTTTACAAAATAGATTTATTTTATTTTATAATCAATTTTATATAATCTCTTATATCTACTATTATAAAAGGTACTCACCGGATTGGCGATTTGTATACTATCAAACTGCCAACGAACTAGCTTTTTTTATGACGGATTCCTTGAAATGAATTCCAAACTTAACCTAGTCGTCAAGCAAATTTTAACTGAGAATAATCGATTTCTAAATCAAAGCAAAGTCGATTTCACAATGTTTCTACATCATACTCTTTTGATTATACTGTTCAAAAGGTTACCATCCTAAGCCACGCGACAATCAAGCCTTACACGCAAGTGCAAACGCCCCGAGACCCAAAATAATTAAAAACAGGTGAACCAAAAACGCGTGCAACTTCAACAAGTGCGCACCAACTCTGTGTCGCTGATCCACGCGGCCTCCTCTACACTGGACGCCATCTACACAACAAACCACGCTACAGTACCATAACGTTACCGGTACTTTTACCGTTACCGGTACCGTTACCGTTACCGGTACCGTTACTACATGCATACGAATATAACATCACCTACAATCATATCAAATCGATTAAATGCCGAAAAAAATGCAAGTCTGCTGTATTTTTATATTTTACTATTCAGTTTACATGTTATTGCAATATATTTGAACATAAAAGTTATTTGTAACTCGATTATACCGCCATATATCGAAACACAATGTAAGTATTTGTATAGTATGTACAATGACATACATATATTGATATAGTCGTTCAGTAATTAATATAGATATTAACTTCAATTGTTTTTACAGTCGAAATTACCAAGATATTTTCTTCAAACCGATGAACGGTATTACTCATGTCTTTAACATTTACTCGCAACAAGCAAGAAGTTTTAATTTATTATGTTACTGGCACTTAAATAAATGTAATATAAATTTCATAACCAAACCAGTATTAGACCAAAGTTCCTGTAATCAAAAAAGAACCCTTTCCATGTCCACCAAAAATTAGCAATACCACAAAAAGATTATCAATCCCACTCGCTAAAACAAGAATTTAAAGTGGGCGTACCTCAAGTATCCCAGCGCTGGGCTCAGAGGCGTATCCTTCGAAGTGTCGCTGGTCCTCCTCGTAGTCTGATGATGAGGAGGATTCGTTGTCCACGTCGCGACCGGTGCGCACCGAACACACCATTTGTGCTAGGTCCGTGAATGTGTAACTGGAACAACATATTATTTTGCATGAGTTAGGTTTGGCCTTGCCATACAGGGTATGTTTTTTTTTTCAAAATCAACGGCTTCGATTCCTGGCCAGAAATATTGATTTTTCATATGTCATTAGTTCCCAGAATTTGATCCTTGTTAGCAACACTATTGAATAGTGTGTTTACAGGATGTTTTTTTTTCAAAATCAACAGTTTCGATTCCTGGCTAGGAATATAGATTTTTCAAAAATGTAATGATGCAGTTTTCATCAAAAAACGGCCCCGAGACTCCTTTCAGCATTTTTCGCTCATAGTTTTTGATTTGGCCATCCACGCACATTTGGAAAATACAGCCTGTACATATATCGTAAGTACCCGTATGATGAGTTAAAGGCGATCCCCAATTTTCGGCCCCGAACCATATGTAATCTGTGCTAAAACATCGGACTAGACAAGAGTAAACTATATACCAAAAAATTCGTCTTATTTATAAGATAAACATATTTAAATCTTAGCTTCAGCTGCTCTTGCCAAATGAACAAAATAATGCAAAAAAGTTTTCACAGTATTTACCTCATTACATACGATTTTATAATCGATTGAATCGATTGATAATGATCGATTGATGGAACATAATAATATATTTTATGTATTATTTAGTGATTATAATTATAATATTAATTTATTTTTTACATATTTTCGTATTCCATATAAATCAAAACTATGTAATATATTATAATTACCATTCAATCGTTACGCTAATTTTATTAAATTACATTTCGAATATTTTGACATCGATTAATCGATTGACAACAATGATGATGTAATCCCTAATAATGTCATTTTGGTAACCATAGTATTTATAAATAACACCACTGTATTGTCATATTTGTCATCGATCTTTCATCTTTCTACGCGTGTTCTTGTATATTTTTACTATCAAATATTTTCAGCGTATTTGGAGTCCTATTTACTATTGAAACTCATCGACACGTACACAGTGATTTTAATTTTCTATTGTATTCGCTTTCGTACTTGTGTTTTGGTGAAGGTGTTTCGCAGTTTCGCTACAATTTCTTGCAAACCAATACTATATGAATATGGACTCCTTAATCGCCTGTTTTGTGACTGACAAAGGTTCAGAATAAGTCCTGAACACTGGATAACGTACCCTATACATCTTTAGAAGATCAGGAAGTTGCTGTGGCCATACTTACAATGAGTATATTATGGTATCTTGATTGGGCAAGGTACTAACGAAATATAACGCCTCCTGCACAACTACACGAAATATTAATATATTATAATGATAACTAATAAAATCTCTTGAAATATGCAATAGCTTTTATTATACAACCTTTTTATGACATTCGTTTTGGGTGAAAACCATTGAAGTAGTAGAATTATAATAGACACCCGCCAACGTAAGTGTAACATACATATTAAATAGCACTGTGACACGAGTATGACATAATCATAACCTATAATTAAGGTGATTCGTTCTAGGATTTCCTTAGTTGGCCATTGCTGGCAGCCGTGAAAATTGGAGAAATTGAACTTTTGCAATAATCTAATTAACAGCCAATTTCCAGTCTTGTCTACTTAGGCCTGAGTTTCTATGGAAACTGGGGTTCTCCTTTAAAATTATCTATTAAATTATTTCTTTATTTATACTGAACGAATGAAGCGGATCGAAATTACCAGTGGAAATGTGTTATCATAAATAATTAATAAAAGTATTTAATGATTTCGCTATTACCATACTATAATGTAGGTGGTACCCAAATAATAAAGCGGACTTCATATCATGCAGAATGGCATATATCCATCATAAGTGTCTGTCAAGGGTCAATCAGTCAAAGATATATAAATACATACATCAAAAAATGAAAAAGGGAGTGGTAGTGTTCCCCGGGGAAGTCCTAGACCTACAAAAACCAAATTGGAGACGTCATAAAGGAACAAATAAAAAATACGAATAACCGTGTCTGTGTGTGTGGCGTGTGTGTGCGACTGATAACAAATGTATTAGGAAAAGAGGTTTTTGATGCACAAATGTTGGACGATAAGAGTTTGTCATTATTTGTCATTTCCATTAAAAGGCTGATCTGACATTAGTTATATACTGTCAGTGTCATGAGTACCCCGCATGTAAATTGTATAATAAGTGCAATTTTTAATTTAAATATAACACGTAGCTAAGCTAAGACCCACTATGGTCTACTCAATTCTGCTATGGTCTACGCAATTCTATTAAGTTCTACTACGGTCTACTAGTCTGTCAATCGACCGGTTGGTCTATCAAGTTAAGCAACATTCTACTCACTCTGTAAGCGAAGGTTGTGTGTCATGTTTCTTCCCCTCGGCGGCAGCGCCACTAACTCCCCCTCCACCTCCCCTGCGTTGCCCCTCGAAATACGCAGCACCGTGTCGGTACCCCACCTCACGGATCTCGTCGAACGAGCCAAACTGAAGCGTCTTGTACGCGTCGATGGGTGGTCGAATGTATTCGCAATAGTCGGATTTCTTTACTTCCTGTAAATTGAATAAGTTTTGTCTTCGAACGCGAACTTTGAACTTTATTAACATGGTAGTAACATGCTCTATAGGGACTGAGGGTATTCCTTACCTCTAATTGTCTATTGCACGAGACGTATGCTAGCCTACTCTGAATATCTGGCAGATTGGGAACTTTGACTGGTGTCGTGAAAGGATTCCATCTGAAACATGCAATATATTAAATGAATACGGTATGATAAATTAAGTTAGTGATTAAGTTATAGAAAAATAATTTCAAGATTAATTTTGGTCGTTTCTTCTGTGCCTTGTTATTTCTACTAAAATAAGGACTTTTTCCGCGATGGGGTTGTTTCTTTTGATCACTTATATTAGTCTAACAATTATTATTTTTTATTTAAATCGATTCAATAATTCTCAAAGCATACCTAAATAAAAAGATAAACATTAAGAATGACTTATCGTCTTTCGACACCCACAACCAACTGTCATCGTATCATACAGCACGCGTCTCTGCAAACATAAAAATTTAGTAAGCTCTCTCCACAGACCTCTTCCACAGAAGCCACCAACCAGAGAGGTCGTCTCCGTAGTTAGTGAGGTCGGTGTCGTCCTGCGATCCGACGTCGATCGCCAGGATGTGCTTAGCGCCCAACGATCGCATCACGTCCGCTGGAATCATCGGTCACTACGATTAATCATGACTTGGACGATCATAGCGTGCGTAAACTGCGTACGTGACGTCAGAAAACAACGTACAATACGTTTAGGCATGCAATTTTTATCAAATAGTCGGCAAACGAGCTGACTATCCACCTGATAGTATCGCCGCTACAAAAAGATATAACTGGCTTTCAAGCCCCCATCCGGAACACGAGTCGTTTGGCAGCTGACTCAAGCAATAAGGTGGCAACGCAATGACGTCACACCATCGCCACGATATGTATGGTCGAGGAACAGATACGCTGATATCAGTGGCAAAAATGTATGATATTTTCTGTACTTTGTTGCATGCCACACAATTGTTATAATAGCAGTTGTTTAGCCGTGTCGGCTTGTCTTCACAGGCTTTGTAGCTTGATTTTTTGAAACCCCTGTTGATCAAAAATCTGTTATCTAGTGAGGACCTTAAGGCAAAAATAGAAAATTTTGGAAACAACACTATTATACAAAAAAAACGACATATTATTATAGTTCTAGCATCATTTAAAAGTAACATTTCTCCTTCACTACAACATACCCGGCACATTGTTGACATAGCACCCGTCAAGCAGCAAGTGTCCGTCCATGGGGTCGCAGATGGGTGGGAAGATGCCGGCGATGCTCATCGACGCGCGACAGTAGCGCCACAGCACACCTGCCACACTCACTATCACCATCCACATCCACACCATACGGACAACACTTGTCTTGTGACGTTGAAGCGTAATGTCAAGGTTTGTGGAGTTTGTTCAGAGATGGCGCTGTGCGGTGGTTCTTATTTTTTGTTGTTAATTATTTAGCTTTTACGTAGCCTACATCGATCTTTCACGATAATGTTTATTGTTAAATAAAATTATTTTTGGTTAATTGTATAATTTTTACATATTATTTTAAATTTGGTTATAGAAACATACTAATTAAAAAAGCATTTTAAAAAAATATTTAATCTTATTACCGTGTACAAATATTCTTACCGTGTTCTTTCTACTAATGTTTTATATTCCTTAGGAAGATTATATTATCTTGCAGCAAATTTTCACAACTTTTTATAATGTGTAGAACGATAACATACCTACTATTTACTTTTATAAATCATTTTGGTTAATTTTTCTTCGTGTTATAAATAATATTTTTTAATTATTTTCATTATTGTTGAGACGTAAACCGCTAAACAAATGAGAAACTAAAACTAAACTAAACATTAGATGCGAAATATGATATTTTTGTTATTCAGTGCATCGTATACTCTTAAAATTGCGAGCGCACATAGTAAAATGTCAACGACATTTATTTACTACTAATTATCTGTTGATTTCCTATTAGTTACGGAGAAGACAAGTTTACACGAAGTTTAAAAGATAATTCAACATTTTAAGAGTCACAGCCACAGGCCAAACGTAACAGATTAATAACCTTCTATCAGACATTATTCTCCAACCGTTCACCGTTCTGTGTCATCCGTCCATCCTTCCGTGTTGCCATCACTTACCTTTCAATAGGACTGAGTGTAAATATCAATGTACTGGTCACAATTCATTACATTAGTCGATGATATGTTCGGTTAATGCCCGATGCCATACTAACTACGATGTACAAGTTAGAATTCCAACATAAAGGGGTGAGACACAGGATTTATGAATATGAATTAGCTAGAATACTGTTAAAATCGCGAGAAGTGTAATTTTCGAGACACCGATAAGCTTAGCCGATACAAATTATTTTTTACATATTTACACTCAGCCTAACATAAACAATGCGTCCTCGTCGCTGATTGGTCGATTCAGGCCACGAGCGCGTGCGTACGGCGTCCGCGCGTTGTGATTGGTTTACCTGGGAGGTTGTTGACGTAACCGCCGTCCAATAGGAGGTGGCCGTCTACCGGGTCGCAGAGGGGAGGCATGTAGCCGCTGAGCGACATCGACGCGCGAATGTAACGCCAGAGAGAACCTGCGGCGCCACAGGTGCGTTAGAATACTGACGAACATTCACGAATTAAAATCCAATTAAGTTTCGCTCTTTTTTGTTTTTTTTTTATCGCTTGGACTACGATTTAAGTTCATTTGTTTTTTCATATTAATCAACGTAATTCACGCGCATTCTAGTTATTAGAGCATTCGTAATAAGAGACAATTTTCACAATATTTTAACTTTGTACGCTTATCAGATTCAAATGAAACTCGTAACTACCAACAACGGGGTTTACATATTTCCGAGACTAATACACAAAAACATAAATATTCACAAATACATCTGAAAATCGTTACACAGTACACCATTACAAACTTAGTTATTCTCGAATTCCCCAAAGAAGTAGAAAAATTAAACCATAGAGTGCAAAAAAGGTTCAAAAGACAACAGTGATACCAAACTGTCAAAATGACGTGTGTGTTAGTAGAACACAATCCATGGAGAGGAAACGATGATTAAAACAAAAGTCATAAAGTAAGATCTGAAAACACATCCTATATAATCATTAATTATTTTATTAACAGATTAATTGAATAATCGTATATCAACTATGATATAAACAAAGCACATTCAACACATAACTGCTATGTTTTGTACGAAATCGTAAATAATTTGAAAAGCTTTGCTAGTAAAACCATATTAATATATAGCAAACTTAATTAAAAGCCAATCTTTATACCCTTAATATTCTAATTAGTAGTATAAAATGATTTTAAACTTTTAGTATGCAATTAAATTTTAATTTGACACCAATATTTAATATCAATACTAATAATATTATTATAAATTATTAAGTCAATAGATTATTTCCAGATATTTATACAGGACGAATTTTTCAAGTAGGCGTGGATGGGCAAATTCGAAATTATGAGGAATAGCTTAAAGTTGTCAAAGGAGTATCTTGGCTGATTATGATGAAAAATTTTTGAAATTTTTGAATATTCCTGACCATGAGTCGAACCCGTTGATTTTGAAAAAAAAACATCCCGTATTATTACACCATTCGATAGTGTCGCTAACAAGGATCAAATTCTGGGACGTAATGACATAGAGCATTAAGTTTAATAGGTAGAAAATGCATCTTGTTAAAAAGAACTCTTTCCTTAAGTTTGCTCGGCGTTTACTCGGCTCCGATACTCCTTTGACTACTTTTCGGTATTCCTCATAGTTTCAAAGAAGAATGGTAATTTTTACTTGACTATGTATAGAAATGAAATAAATCTTAAAATTCAGGTAATTAAATTGTATATTAATTACACAATGTTAAAAGAAATGCACAAAAAAAGATTTTTTAAACATTTCTTTAAGCTTATTCTAAGTTGTATGTTTTGAACGCATTTCAACTTCTTTTATTACGTCGTTCCATTTTAGACATTGCTACTTGACTTCATTTATCTCTGTTTCAGAGTTTTATACAAGATTTTACGTTTTATTAATCAGTATTTCTTTATTTGTTTTTGTATAATACAGATTAATACAAATAACATAATAAATAATCACGCAGTATGTAATTTGTAATTTAGTTCGTACGACTGAAACGAATTTTTTTGAATATTTGACAGTTCTGCAATTGGTATCAGCGCAATCCTTCGTTGTTATGGCTTCGTTGTTGTTTGTTATATCTAGGCAGTGACGTCAAGTAAGAGCAGTTGCTTTCAAGGAATTCACAAAGTAAAAAATGTTTTTTTATACCATAGCTAGGTAAGTATTCCTATTTTTGATTAAAGTTCTAGTGATAATATTTAGTTCTATTCTATCACAATTATTTCTTTATTACTTATTTCGTAACAGCAAATCCTAACCTAAAAAGTAACATTAGTATTTTTTGGACTTCGTAGCGTTTAAACCGTAAAAATGACTAAATGATATTATTTTCTAAGCTTACAGGTAGTATTTCTGCTATACCTTATAAAACTATACATAAACTTTCATTATCAAGATTTTAAATGTATGGGAAGTGGCCATAGTTCTTTGGCCATCCACCCCCAATTGAAAAATTCATCCTGTATAAATATAAATAGAAATTCCACATTTTTGTTTTATGTTATTACCAACCCAAATCTGTTTATAAAGTATAAGCCTGAATAGTTACATGTTAACAAATTGATTATGATTTTTACTGGTTTTAAATGTAAGGAGTCATGCTTTTCATGCATAGTTATGCAGATTGAAACTAGAGATACATCGTTCACGATTCACTGACGTCATAATTTTATTGTTACCATCAACAGTTTATTACGCATCTACATGATAAACATTTTCTTAGTGAAATTTTACTGAGTTTCCGTAATATTAAGAGTCAAATGAAGTAACAAAATATTTTTCGTTAAAATTTAATAACTGTCAAATACTTTTTTATACATAAATAGCCAAAAATCGAACACGGGTCTTTAGATCGCATTGATCGGCCCCTGAGGAAGGATGGGCCATTTGCAACTTGACGGACAGTAAAAGCTAATATATAATGTTAACGTTATAGTTTATTATATAAGCGATTTGCAAATTAAGACAATATTTTGAGTAATTTTCACAAAATTTTTAATCATTTCTTAAAAGGCACTCTTCTATACCTATGTACTTCAAAACTAAATTTATCTGAGGAGAAACATATTTCTAGTTTATTAAAATTCCGTTCGAATTTTATCATCAGAAAATAGTAATGGAACGATACGATATGCATGCAGCTAACTAAGAATACAGGGAAACATCGAATTACTACAATGAACTAACTGAACTGCACTACAGTGATAGAGATGACAAAAGAAAAAGATAAAAAAATGGAATAGAAACTAAAACCACACTCATGCATATACATGAAGATATGAAGGATCGTATGAATGACAAAACATACAACATTTATTAATCACATCCAACCCGACATTGTAAATGCGGCCCGATTGCATTTAAAATACATTTCGACTAAATAAAATATACAACTCCCAAATTCATAAGCGTTATGGTAAACCAATCACAAGCACTCGCGTTAAAGTAATAAAAACATTTAATATTACCTCAAGTAACGGCAACACGAAAGCAAAATGTCGGATTCGTAAAGTTAGGAAAGAAATTTTGATAGAGGAAAAAATATTTGTAATCAAACATCAATTAATAAACAAAACTCAAATTTCAAACAACTGGCATTACATATACAAAAATACACATAATTAGATTACTTAAGACACAAAATACGATACGAAACACTGAGGACATATACACGGACACATAAATGCATGTGAGTGTGGTTATGGGGACGGCAGAATGTAACAAAAAAATCACTGTAGCGGACAATATAACAAAAAATGCATAAACCTAGCCTTGCAACGTGACGTGGCATGACGTGACGTAGCGTGACGAGTCTACACGTCAATATAAATAACAGAACAACAAAAATATTTGTGTTGCCCATTATTGTATTGTATATCTTGTATTGCCAATATCACCATAGACATTGGAAGTCATATGATGGCATAGACAAATCCGCATTTGAAACCTCAATATAATGTATGAAATATGTGCTGCGTTTTGTTACACTTTCATTGTGTTTATGTATTGAAAAGCCCCAAAAATCTGGTCGGCAGACAGCACATTACAACATGATTTGTATGTATTTAACGTAAAAACCATAGCATGCAATATATTTCTTTCTAATGTTCATCTGTATTTTATTGGTCCTAACCGTTTCAGAATAGACATAACATAATAAGGGATAAAAATAAAATAATAACTATACACATAATATAAATAAGTATAAAAAATACATAATACTTTTTGGGTTAGTAAAGTGCAAAAAGCTATCAGTTAATCACGGTCACAATACAAAACAACATCAATACGAACACAATACAATACAAAATAATAAAAACACACCAATATTTCCTGTCCATGAATGTGTTGTGTTAGTTGTCTACTACGGGTATATCTACGTTTATTTTTAATACGACAGTCCCTGGCACACTGATCGATGTAGTATATTGATCGATGTTGAAACAAATATTTGTCAGAAATCAGTTATCAGAATGCCAGAAACTGATCATAAGTAACACATATATCATCAAACACACTAAAAATTATTATAATTTATTATTAGTATTAATTTCATCATTAGTAAAAATTGGGAGACACAAAATAAAATATTAATAATAATAGAAGCATTTTACCATAGAAAAATTATTCAGATATTTATTGAGTACTATCCATTTTTCCCAATTTATTATTTAACTAGCTCTATTCTAAAAAAACCTATACCTCTGTATCTATCTATAATTATATTTCTATAAATTCCCTTTCGGTCGGTAACCCGTCGGTGTTGACTCAATGGTAGTGATTTCCATGAGCAACGGCGACCACTTACCATCAAGTATATAAAAAACTAACTAAAAACTAAACACACCATACCGTTACTATAGTGCTCTTCAACTAAATCTGCACTTTGGCGTAATGTTGGTAGCATTGAAATCCTATTAATGTTTGTTCCTCAATCACGCCACAACTACTTAACCGATTTGGCTTATATTAACATATAGGCTATTTTTATCCCGGAAAAGTTCAGGGTTCCCTCGGGATTTATAAAAAATCGATATCCACGCGCGCGAAGCCACGAGCATATAAAATGAATTAATAAAAAAAATCCTTTCGAAACCACTCTACCGCGGGCAAGAACTAGTGGGAGTATAAAAATTAAAATGTTATATTAAATACAATGTTTCATAATTATTATCTCGTAAATATCGTTATTACCTTTGATGAACCTAATAACAACGCTTATTATTATAATATATAATTTATGTTCACAAAATGGTTTTTGAAATATAAACGACACTTATTTCAATGCTACCAACATTACAGCCAACTGCAAAAGTTGAATCGCACTATACTGTTAGTTGTATTAGCTGTAAAGCACATCATGACTGACCGTGTCGATGTATCCGCATGCAGCTGGAGCTGATGTCGGTGGTGAGGGTGAAGTACGGCAGCCAGAGGTCTTCGATGTGGACCTCACCGAATGTAGACCGGATGGTCGCGTTGAACTGCCGCCCCGAGAACATTGACGTCGCCGGGTACGTGAGGTCCAGGAGCTGCTTGCCCCATTGGGTCATTTTCTGGTGAAGTTGAATGTCAAATGTTATGTTATTTTTAACATTTCAAAAAATGAAGAGGTTCTCAACTCGACTGTATTTTTTTTATGTTTGGTACCTCAGAACTTTGGACTGGGTGAACCGATTTTGATGATTCTTTTTTTAATCGAAAGCTGGAGCTTGTCAGTGGTCCCACTTTTTGAGCGAAGTCTGACAATGGCATCCATGAGAAAACCATATAAGTCTTAATTTGCATTAAGTATGTGCGTGACAAATGGACTAATAACTCAATATCACGCCAACCGGTTTCGATGATTGTTTTTTTTTTGTTACTGGAAAGGATGTACTTCATTTGAAGGCATTTTTTTTGTTTAAAAGTTTAGATTATATATTTAAAACTAGCGCTTTAATCGCGGTTTTGCCCGCATTGTCGGTATTATGTACTCTATATCTTATTACAGATCACGGTCTATCTGTGTGGTAAATTTCATGAAAATACGTTCAGTAGTTTTTGCGTAAAAGAGCGCCATTACATCAAAGCCCTAACGTGAGTAGACCCGGGAGAAGAAGTAGCAAGAAACTACTAAGGCGTCTTTTCCCACTCACAGTTAAATATAGCACTTATTAAGTACTACGATGTCTATTTATAACCCGACAGATTTATAGACGCAGCCTAGTGTTATCATTTTTTTTTTTCTTCATTCATGGCATTGGCGTAAATACGCTCAGCCAAAGACTAGTGTTATCATAACTAGTGATAACTATCACTACATACGTACAGTACGGCCGACGTAACTTGGCGCGTCTGAACATAAGCTTTGCGAACTTTAACGCATGTAAGACAGAGATAGCGACACGAACATGCTAATGTGTGACTGAGAGATAATACGCCGCGTACCGAGCATTGCCGAATAGGGATGTTTACACTCATTATAAATTACTATAAATTTTTGTCTAAAATACTAGTGGTAACATTTAAAGGCCTAAAATATGATTATTTTATCGAAGTCAATCACAATAAATTAAATATCATTAATTTAAAATGTTAAAAATTGTACTCACTGTCACGTGACCTCAAACGCCATTTTGAGCTTATGACGTCATTGAAAGTATTTTAGAAAAATATACTGATTCACGGAAAAATATTAAAAAAAAAATTAAATGAACTGTTCTCTGCAGAGAAATTATTTTCAATAAATTATTTTTACACACGACAACATTGGTAGTTCCATGGAACTAGTACACTCCGTTATAGGGAACTGTCAAAATAAACATTGATTTGTATGTTGTCTGTGATTACTTATCTGTACTGTAGAACTTTTGAAGTTTAGCAAGCAAAGCAAGTGACAACTGACAAGTGTCATTTTTTTCGGTATCGCTATCGGGCGGCATTCGCGTTTCTTTGGAGTGAACAACATTAGTGTTATAGTGCATATATAAACTACCTATGGCTTTGTTTTTTGGACTCCTGGATCTCGCAATACCTGTTTACCCGGCTTTACATACTGCAGGAGCGGGGAGTTATTGCACAATCTTCAGGGAACCTTTTATCATGTGTGTATGGTGCAGTCAACTGCAGTCGTTCACTCCCCGCACCAGGGTTTATTCAATACCAGAAGGACCCGAGCGAAATGATACCATGGCAAGAATTCACCCTAGAGAGGTATATTTTTGTATCTTATTGTTACACTAAAATTAGATTATTATGTATCTTTATATACCTATTAAATGATAATATTATGCATCTATTAATTATGTATCTTTAAAATTATAATATAAATTAATTAAATAATAAGTGTTAAGTTACAATAGTAAATAGAACATGTTATACATTTATTTGTTTTATTTGTTTCAGATTCCTGATGGTGGCATGATGTGGTGTGATGCATGCTGGTGCTAAGTTATTATGGGGAATATATTAGGCAATATGGGTCATTCCAGGCAGAAATATCTAACAACCTGGAAGTTGTTAGTGAACTCGTGCCAACCCAACAGGATACCGTATTAATACGAGGTCGTATAAAGTATCACTATCAATCTAGAAAAGTGTATTATACATACATAATGTTTGCGAGACAAGCAGTAAGTTGGAATGAGATGATAAGTGGTTATTACTGCAGTTGTACTTTTGGAAAGCGAACAATGGGATGCTGTGTATATGTAATGACCATTGTATGGTATCTGTGTTTGTCTATAAGTGAAATTACTTGTACCTAAATTAGCTTTATGCATACCTAACTGTCCATACAATGTATCAACAATGTAATTTCTTTGGCAAACCTTAGATAATAAATAAATAAATAAATAAATCTGGGTTGGGCTCGGTATCAGACAAATATTGAGGCACCGGCTTCAGTCCTGGATGGCATATTGTTAAGAGAGGATGATGATTGAAATGAAAAAATAAAACGATAATAAATAAAATGCTGTTTTTTATTTACTTCTGTCATATTTCAAATATTAAAATACAGAAATTGCAACTGTGTAGGGTTATAATTTCTGATAAGACAAATCTTCATTTATGCCATACAATTATGCAGTTTCACGTTAGGTTCATACTTATTTAAGTTTGCATTGGCATGTTTATATAGGTTGAATTTTCTGTAAGATGCTCATTAGCCTTCTGCTGGTGTATCGATGATTTGTGCAAATAATTTTTATTTTATCATGCTTCTATACCATCTGCCCATGCAGTGCTCACCTTCATTTAGTTACACCTTTCTGTTATTTATATAAAAGGTGCCTACTATGTGGTTACACCTTAGACAGAACATTGCTTTTTTTAGTAATATGCGCATTTTAGTAGTCTGGTCGCAAGCGTTTCCAAACTGCTTTCAGATTATTATGTCGTTTTAGACCTATTGTTATGTATGTTAATATCGTTGACGATCGAAAATTACCTATATCGGAGTCCGAGATCTCAACAGAAACCCATGCAAACGTGAATATTGTAACAATAAATCGACAATGTTGACTCTTGGAGATCTATCGTCACGATTTTGTTCAGATTAATCGAAGTGACAAATTGCACCGTATATTTAGATAAGATAGCTTTAGAAATTAACACACAATGATTTAATAATAATAGAAGATAGATCCATTAATGGATTATTATGGATCCAACATGACCAAATCCAAATAGATCGTGCTTATTTGACTATGCATTTGACATTGACATTTGACACTCCTAATATGATATGACATTAGATATAACAACTGTCAATTGTCATATGCAGTCGACACCCACCATACTGTCTCAGTGTTACAATATATTATCCATATAATTAATTATTGTCGCCAAAGCAAGGTGAAATCTAGAATTTGGATAGTAAGGAAAGCTTTGAAATAATATGAGCTACTTCCTACTGAATGTACACTGTCCACGCCAAGGCGCCATACATTTCTGAAACATCTCCTTTGATAATGATTTTTATTTATCAGTTTTTGTTTTTAAATTGAAGATTATTATTTTTATAATATTTTTTTCGTGAATATTAAGGTCCTATGTATAAAATTAAATTGAATCCTAAAATTAGTCAACATTCCTATTATGTCGTGTCTATTATATGTCCTTGTGTATTATCACGTGTCTATTACCTTGGACCACTCGCGCGCCTTCTGCGTAACAGTGGTGATGTTCCTGTCCATGCACCACAACGCGCCCATGAACGCGCCGATACTGACCCCGCCCACCATGTCGATCGGAATGCCCGCTTCCTGCAAACATGTCAATGCACTCGATAGTAAAATTTTAACAAAAAACTTCAAAAAAAGGAGGAGGTTTTCAATACAACTGTATTTTTTATGTTTGTTACCTCAGAACTTTGGACTGGGGTTCTCCCAGTCTTTGATGATTTTTGAATCGAAAGCTGGTGTTTGATTTCGATCGAAAGCTGAGTCCCAGATTTTGATGATTTTTGAATCGAAAGCTGGTGCTTGTCATGTGGTCCCACTTTTTGAGCGAGATGTGACCATGGCATCCATGAGAAAACCATATAAGTCTTAAATTTGCATTAAGTATGTGCGCGACAAATGGACGAATAACTCAATATCACGCCAACCGACTTCAATGATTCCTTTTTTATTGTTATTGGAAAGGATGTTCTTCATTTGAAGTCGTTTTTTTTTTGTTAAAATTTTGGATTATTAACAAAATAGTATAATAAATAAATAGTATAATATAATAGTATGTATAGTATATAAGTGTATATGTATATTGTACGTAAGTAGTATTTGTTTTTCTCCTTTTTTATCATTTTTTTTATTTCCTAAGTAGTTTTAACACCTGCCATCAGTTCTTTCCAGGTGGACAATGCCATTAGGCATTAAGTTTGCCTTTTGTTCATCCTTTTTATAAGGTGACATAAATTTTAAATAAATAAGCAAAATAGCTATATTAACCGACCTGTATAGCCCGTATCATGCCGACGTGCGCCGCCCCCCGCGCGCCGCCGCCCCCCAGCACCAGCCCCACGCTGGTGGCGGTCAGCCAGCGCGCCAGCCGGCTGAAGTCAGAGTGCACGTTCGCCTCCGACATCAACACCTTGCTGTATAGCTCGCTCTGTGTACATATGAACAAGGAGGTATTCTATGGTGTTGGTTATAAAATGATATTCCTTTTACTTTCCACCATGATATATTTCCAGTTCTCCTAACGTTCACATCAATATTCCAAAGTACTTCAACACTACGTGATCAATAATAATCTGTTCTACATTATTGACAATTCCCTAATCTAAATATGTCATGACATTTCTTATATGCCAGCTTCTGCATCAGACAAGCGCTGTAGAATAAAGAGGTCCGTCCCTGGACCTTCACTGGAGATTCATGGCCTCACCGATATATACAATATATTGATAGGCATTATGTACGCCATTGTAAACCTCGCTATAGGTTGTACAATGAAGATTAAATAAATTTAATATATACAAATTGTTTAAACATAAAGGTAGTTGGTACAACTTTAACTTTTACTTCCCGATTTTCACACTGTAATTTTACCTCTTTACAGAATTAAATTATAAATTTCTTCCTAGTAAGGAACGTACAGGCATACCTTCACCTCCACTTATAGCGTGTATTTTTACCCTAAGTATAAACTATTTAAATACTTTACGCATTATTAATAAAACAGTACAAAGACATGGGCGTACTGAGCTTCTAGTCCAGAGCAATCAAAAATTTTACCCCCAGTGAGTGGGCAAAGTAAGCATACAACCATGTTATCAAGTACACATGCACTCACTATTCGATACTGGCTCTTCCTAGTGAACATGCGGTGCGGACACCGCACGTGGTGATGCTGGCTGACCCACGAGCGCATGTTGAGCCAGTGCACCGTGCCCGAGGGGTTGGCGCCGCCCTCCCGGTGCAGGAGAACCAGCTCCTTCTGCGTGCGGATCGCTAGGCGCTCGATCTCTTTCTCTATCTGGTGGGGGCAGATTTACAGGTAATAAATAACAATAAATACGATACACACATTGCCTCTTCCTAGGATATACTATGTGCGTGGGTGCCATGAAAAGTTTCGATAAGTGTTTTCAACATCAATAAATTAATGTGATTCCCAGTTAAACATTACACACAATTTACAACACACATTAGACAAAAATTCTAAAGATACTCATTTTTGCTTCTGTTGATCCTATATGAGTTATTATTTTTTTAAATGTCTGCTTTTACAAGCATCAACAGTCAACACCGTTACATTCTAATATATAAAAATCCCGTGATACAAGATTTTTATATATTTTATTTATTTGTGAACACACTCCTCCGAAACGGCTCGACTGATTTTTATGAAATTGTACATGTACCTATGTATCTATTTGATAGACATGAAAATAGGTCGTAAAGTATATATCATACCGCAGTGTGTCTATCCAGAAAATTTTTGTCAGAACGTTTGCCGAGTCAGCTAGTTGATGATATTTTCCTCACCTTGCCGATACTGGGTTGCTTGTCTCCCAGCGCTACGATGAGGATGCAGTCAGCCTGACGGATGCAACGCTGGGTCCACTGCGTCAGGCTCGGGTCGCACTGGTATAGCGCCACCTAACGGCAGACAACGAACAAACAATCAATATACATTAGGCTATGTCTACACCATTGAAGTATTAATACTAGCGTATAGAACAGACACCGCGAACACCATGTATGTCCCAATGCATTGGCGCCACGTGGTGAAGCCATCTTCAATGGATTCGTTCGATTTTGAAAGGAGAACCGGGGCTCAATTTTCAAAATAGAACCTCCCGGCGGGACACACGTTTTGTTCGACCTCAGCACTTCAATTCACGTAACTTTAACACGCATCGATTAAGTTGCAGTGACGCTGCAATGAAGTTGCGGTGACGCTGCAATCATGTTGAAGTTTAGCGTCTAAACCGTATTCTCGTAATTTTTGAACTGCGCGTCAACTGCCACGCATCCTGCGCGCCTGCCAAACTTTTCTTCGACTATTTAGTACTCTGTGTTTGTGTTGTCATATGAGAAAACAAATAAAATTATTCATTAATCAAATACAATTTATTATGTTTCCATTAAAAAACGTTGAAGAATATTTACTTATTATCCCAATAAGGATTTTAATGATATTTCGTATAAAAAAAGTAAAAATGTGTGCTTCAATTCACAAAAAACGTCATATGTTATTTCAATATGGCAGAATGAAGGTCTTCACTTTGCCTCGTAAGTCATAATGAAATTAGTAAAAAAAATCTTGACACGCATCAACAGCATACCTTTTTGTGACGTGAGCGTTTTTACAAGCGCTCGCGTGACGTGAGCGTGTTTGACAGCGCTCACGAAATCTAAGAGAATACGGAAAGTGTCATTTTGATCGGAACGTCACCGCAACTGCACTGCAATCGAACTTGTTAAAATACGTGAATTAGACTGCAGATCGCCCGTAAATTATTTTTCCTTTCATTTTTGTTATATTCTCTTCCTTTTGCAATGGGTTTGATCCTACGATCAAATGGGTTTGATACTACGATGGGTTGATTTTTTTACCGTTTTCAGAGGTATCGGCACTGGTCAACTTAATGTATTTTTTATACTTAAGCATACATTTAAGTACCTTATGTTTATCCTCTTGTTGCGCTAGCCACGAACTGAGTCGGTACTCGTTGTTGGGGTCCATTATCGTCAGACCCAGTAGTTTTCGTATCACGTCTGACGTAAGCCTGACTGTGGGACCTGCAAATAGATTATAACATCAATTAATAACATTATAAATAAGGATGTTATTTGTGTGAAATATTGAAAAGTTGTTGGGTGTTCCCGTCCTATGTAGGTCCATAAAATGTAGGTGTCCTAACAAACATAAAAAAGTACAGTCGAATTGAGAACCTGCTCCTTTTTTGTAGTTGGTTAAAACACTATTTAACACATAAAACTCTATTTTGGGATAAATAATCTAAAATTTTAACAAAAAAATAACCAACTTCAAAGGACCCCGCACTAATTGTTTGAAAATTGTGTTTCAGCGGATTGGTCTGAATTTTTGGTATGTTGTAGCCCTAACCGTACTGATCAAAAGTCGTAATGGGCACGACCCCCCCAAATGCTTATTTTGTCCTCCAGGGGGCACTTTCCCCCCAAAGTCTATTTATTCTATTTCTGCGGAATCATTCTGAATTTTTAGTATGTTGTAGTCCTAATCATGCCAAATAAGAGTCCCAATGGGCACAACCCCCCCAAATGCGTATTTTGTCCTCCAGGGGGCATTTTCCCCTCAAAGTCTACTTATTCGATTTCTGCGGAATCATTCTGAATTTTTAGTATATTGTAGTCCTAATCATGCCAAACAAGAATCTCAATAGACACGACCCCCCCATATTGCGTGTGTTCTCCTTCCAGGGGCGCTAACCCCCTCCATGTTCTTTTTATTTGATTTTAGCGGAATAATTCTGAATTTTTGGTATGTTGTAGTTCTAACCGTGCCAATCAAGAGTCCCTATAGGACCGAACCGTATTCCGTAGGCGTATTTCCGCCACCTGGAGAAAGAAAAACCCCCCAAAGCTAATTCATTTAAAACCTACATTTTTTCAATAACTTTCTGAGCGTTTTTTTCGCAAGGGGCAACCTCCCCCTACCAAGTTCATTCATGTGATATCAGTGGAATCGTTCCGAATTCTTAAGTATGTTGTAGCCAGTAGTAGGTTTTTCTTTCTCCAGATGGCGGAAATACGCCTACGGAATACGGTTCGTTCCTATAGGAACTCTTGATTGGCACGGTTAGAACTACAACATAACAAAAATTCAGAATTATTCCGCTAAAATCAAATAAATAGAACATGGGGGGGGGTTAGCGCCCCCGGAAGGAGAACACACGCAATATGGGGGGGTCGTGCCTATTGGGACTCTTGTTTGGCACAATATACTAAAAATTCAGAATGATTCCGCAGAAATCAAATAAATAGACTTTAGGGGGAAAGTGCCCCCTGGAGGACAAAATACACATTTGGGGGGGGGGGTTGTGTCCATTGGGACTCTTGTTTGGCATGATTAAGACTACAACATACTGAAAATTCAGAATGATTCCGTAGAAATCGAATAAATAGACTTTGGGGGAAAGTGCCTCCTGGAGGACAAAATACGCATTTGGGGGGGTCGTGCCCATTGGGACTTTTGATCAGTACGGTTAGGGCTACAACATACCAAAAATTCAGACCAATCCGCTGAAACACAATTTTCAAACAATTAGTGCGGGGTCCTTTAAGACTTATATGCTTTTGACATGGATGCCATTGTCAGCTCTCAAATTTAAGTGGGACCACACGACAAGCACCAGCTTTCGATTAAAAAAAGAATCATCAAAATCGGTTCACCCAGTCCAAAGTTTTTATTTATTTATTTTACACACATTTACATATTTTCTTTCATACAAGAGTCGGACCTTGCAAACCTCGCAGGCTTTATATATGCCCGACGAGTCGTTCATATACAATGTACATTTTACGTAACTTATTTTAAATATTTACTTAGTTCCGAGGTAACATTAAAAAAAATACAGTCGAATTGAGAACCTGCTCCTTTTTTTTGAAGTCGGTTATAAAATGCTCCGACAAGCCTATCCACTCACCGATGGCACACAGCGAGTGATACAGTTCGTACGTGAACGCGGTGAGCGGTACGTCGTCGCTGACGGGCACCACCGCCACGGTGGAGAAGTTGTGCTGCGAGGGGCGGGACTCCAGCGCCGCCGCGCCGCCCAGCCCGCGCGTCGGGTTCTGCCAGGACCCTGGTGACACGGAGTTAGCAGTAAAGAAAGAAAGAAAGAAAGAAAGAAAGAAAGAAAGAAAGAAAGAAAGAATTACTGTAACGAAGTATTATAATAAATACCTCGTTCAATATTCCTTGGCTAGCAGATGCATTTTCTACCAAATTTTTTAATTTTGACATTTTGGTATTTTAACAAAAATGCATCTGTCAGCTGGTCTTCCATCATTGTTATTATGGGAGCTTCTTAAAAATTATTAAAGAACATTTTGTTATATTGCTATTAATTTTACATACAATTTTTTAATTCACCTTTTATATTAATCAAGTTATGTGCTGTGGATCCAATTTTAAAAGAATATAAATGTTTAATGTACAAATTCGGAGTTATTCCAACAATCACTTACTAGAGATAACAGGTATGAGTATAATAAAACAAAAAACATTAAGACTACAGTTAAACTTACAATTCTCTGTAGTGAGCACATAAGAAATGGATCGCACTCAGTGATTGCTATGGAGAACCACAGCATTGATATTCTGTGTGAACCATTTTGGAATGCAGTTCACGCCACTATATTATATTTAAATTCTATAGTAATATAATATAGCTAAAATCACAAAGCAAAAGCAAAAACATGAGTACATGGTGTTATATAATCTTAAATTAAAATTTGAAAAACCCCCGACAGTTTACACTAAACATAGCTAAGAACACTCTCGATTAAGTCACCTTTTAGAAAAAAAAACTAGATCAAAATGAACTACGATGTCACAGACATACACAAACACACAGACAGGTCAAATCTATAACACCCCTCTTTTTCTTGGGGGGTTAAAAACGTACTGTAATATTTAATACTCATAGATTACCCTAATACTACAGAATTTAGTGTTATTATTTATGTTAAAAGCTACCTACCTTTAAACGTAAGACATGATTTAACAATGATAAGGGGAAGCTAATTAAATGAACTTTTGAAGACGCTGTATAAAAAAACAAATTTAATTATAATTTCACAGCTAAACTTTAGAAGAAACCTTAACAATTATTTCTTTGAAAATTACTACACAGGTAAGACACCAGTAGTAAAAATGTATAAAAAAAAACATTTTTTTTTCCTGAAGACAACAAGTCAACATATATGCAACAAACAAAAGCTTCAGCCGACTAGTTTCCACCCATTAATGGCCCACTACTGAGCACTCTCACTAGAAGGCCTAGAGCATACTCCACCCCGCTGCTGATTGATGGAGTCCACATCAACATACCCAATATCCGATGCCCCAACAAGTTGATGAGCCGTGTCACAACGACCGGGAACCTCAGTTTGATCGCGTTGAACAGCCCCTCGGGCAGCTTGGCCAGCTCCGAGTCTCGCACCGCCATCACTGTCGTGCTGCGACGGGTCTGCGTCACCATCTCCACCTGGAGAATAGTTCGTGTAACGTATACGTGCGTACTTGTACAGGCGCGTGCGTACGCACGTACGTACGGTTAAATAACTAGCAATTTTTTTTACGTAATGAGCATTTTATGGAAATAGCCGACAAACGAGCTGACGATCCTGCTGGTAAGTAGCTATAGTCTCCCATGGACATCAGCGACACCAAAGCCATCACTAATGCGTTGCTGGCCAAAAAAAAAAGAAGTCAATCAAGAAGAAAAAAGTTATAGCGAACGAGCTTACAGTCGTTCCATCCCCTGTGACAAAACGCATAGTTTATAAGTAGTTTATTATTAAAATCCTGAACTCACAATGCCAACCAGATCCCCCTTCCCGTACTCCCCCACCAGTTCCTTCTTCCCATTGGGGTGCGTGATGACAGAGCGCAGCCGCCCGCTCAGCACGATGAACGTGGATCCCGACTCCTCGTCCTGGCGGTACACCGCGCGACCTGACTCCAGGAACACCTGCACCAGAGATCATGGTCAATAAGATGATAGTGATGTCACTAATGTGTGGTTTACACGTATTAAGTAGTTAAGTATAATTAAATAAGTGATTAATTTTTAATGTTTGTCCAAACTCCAAACGTTTTAATTTACTTAAGCTCTTTAGTTCACTTAAGATGAATGAAACAACAACGCAAGAACCTCCTAAATTCTTTGCTTAAAGGAAAATGCTCACAACCTTAACAAAATAAACTCAGGAACGACACAAAATAGACCTATCAAAATTTTTTGTTATGTTTAATATGGAACAAGACTTACTTCGAAGACTACATATTTCCTTGAATTCGTTTATTATTTTGGTAACATTTTTGGATTAAAATAATATTATATTTAAAACCAATCCCCTGAACGTACTCACCCAGTCCAGAGCGAAGTCGACCTGTCTCACAAACGGCGACAGTCGTTTGACTACAGTGTTGGCTATGTGTAGCACGACGGAGGGCCGCTCCCGCATGATGCTGTACACAGTACTCTTCGACAGCAGCCCGATGCGTGAGAAGTGCTTCGCGCGGATCGAGAAGAACGAAGGCTCGCCCGTGAGCACTGCTAGGCCGCCTTCTACTTCACCTGGAGTGTAATACTGTGACTTAATTGACTGTTTTTATTTTTGAAGTGAAACTTCTTTAGAATCGTTGTGATTTTAAACCGGATGCAACGGAAAAAACGACAGGTAAGAGACACAAATACAAAAATGTGTAGGAAAGAATGAGACAGAAATATACTCGGCAAGCATGCATATAATATAACCGCTAATTTCGTCGTTGAATCTAACTTCTCCGTAGCTCAATGGTCAGGACGTAGATACACAATACCTGATGCGCAGGTTCGCGTTTCTCAGTATTTCTTTTTTTTAGTTTTATTTTTATACTGTTTTTAAATACTTTCAAATGCTCTTTTAAATATTTTCAAAGAATTTATCAACAAAAAATAAGAATTTCATTTTCGTTGTTTAATATCTGTCGTTCGACCGACCGATTATATAGACAGTAAAAATGCTAAGTTGTATTCATAGATGGCGCGAGGAATAAGATAGAAGATTCGTTTTATTGCTAGATAGATGGCGCTAGCTGCTCATTTTACTCTTCATATTATGTTAAGAGATGGCGTTAGTTACCACTGTTTTCTTTTTCTTATGTTCGTGGTTATCTTTTAAAAAGTGCTAAGTTGTATTCATAGATGGCGCGAGGAACAAGGTAGAAGATTCGATTTATTGCTTTTTCATCTCATTATCTTGAAACCAAAATTTTGGAAAGTTTCACTTCTACCACGTGTGAATTGCATACATTTTCTTTTTTTTTATGGAAATAGCCGGCCAACGAACTGACGATCCACCTGATGGTAAGTGGCTATCGTCGCCCATGGACATCAGCAACACCAAAGGCATCACTGATGCGTTGCCGGCCAAGAAAGAAAGAAGAAAAAGAAAGAAAGAACTGGCTCTCAAGCCCCCAGCCGGAACACGACGAGTCGTTTAGCGGCTGACTCATGCTCAAGGGTGGTAGCTATCCAGGCGAACCCCATGGAGAAATAATAATAGCAATAATGGTATTAACAATTAAAATCAACATTACCAATATAATCCCTCCAAGGGCCCTACCACCAGCGGGCCGGATTTAGCCGCCTCTTACGACACCCATCCGGCGTGGGATTGGGGTTAGTATTCTAAGCCACCCCAATACGGCTAAAAAAATCTTAGTGATCTTTAGTGTAATTAAAACTGTCGAGGTTTTTTAAATTTTAACATTTACAGTTGTCAATAATATTAAATAAATAGTGATAACATAAATGTACAGTACGGCCGACGTATCTTGGCGCGTCTGAACATAAGCTTTGCGAACTTTAGCGCATGTAAGACAGAGATAGCGACACGAACATGCTAACGTGTGACTGAGACACAATACGCCTTCTGCGCGAAGTTTAGACACGCCAAGATACGTCGGCCGTACTTTATGTGGATAGATAGATAGAAAATTGAAAATGGTTGTTTCAATATTTCAGTACTATATTGAGGAAGAAAAATTACAAAACAATAATAAATAATCAAAGTAAATGAAAGTAGCTCGTTTCAGAAGTTTCCTACTATAATAATATAAAAAAATTGTATGGATGTCTGTTACTCTTTCACGCAAAAACTACTGGACGGATTTTCGTGAAATTTAGTACACCTAGACCATGATCTAGAATAAGGCAAAGGGTACATATTATTACAAACCGCAAGCAGAGCGCTAGTATAACATAAAAAGAAATCAATAGTATGTATAACTCACCAGGATAAGCGGTGAACATATGCACCTCCCCCCCGCCTTCAGTCACCCGCTGCGACACCAGCAGGGCTCCCGACAGTAAATACACCAGCGCTACATCCTGTCACAATAGTATACCATAGTTACCACAGCTAAGGTCGCTGCATACGTAACGTGGACGGGACGTGGACGGGGGCATAAGGGGCAATGTAACGTCACACGTTAACGGGGAGGGAGGGGGGTCGACGACGTGTGACATTATGTGACGAGGGGGTGGGAGGGGTCCTAAATTTCGTGACGTTACATTTCAAAATCTATTATAATGTATTAAAACACGAACTTTAAACTATTACTTTACGAAAACCTCAAAAACACACATATACAACTATATCTGTAGAAATATAATATATCAATTGTTTTGTCGACCACTCGGTCTACTAGTCTTACGCAAAATATGTGACGTCACACTAGGGAGGGGGGGGGGGGGTCTCACAAATGTGACCAGCTGTGACAAGGACGGGGGGAGGGGCAAAAAATCATGAAATTCGTGTGACGTAATTTATGGATGACCCCTAAATAAACGAGGGTGCCCCGTTGCCGTCCCATACGTGCCTCCGTGGCGTATTCGATATCGTTTACATTTTCTATAGAACGATGTTTCCAAATTTCACGTCCCGTCCCGTACGGGGTAAAAACACGTTACGTATGCATCGACCTTTAGTTGTATCTTTTTACACGCGATGTATTTGACAGACCTCCTAAAGATATTCAAGCAATCACATTATTATCTAGATCGGCACTAAAACGAATTAGGCTAGTTTAATCTCAACTATTACATGGCTCCCAAAATTAAAAGACAAATAATATATTTTTTCCCTGAATAATCGTTGCTTTTAAATGTTTGTTGATAGAAAATAGAATATAGGCAACAAATAAAATATTGTACCTTAAAGGAGACATGAATTCCGTTTGAGCCACTTTAGCTAGCAAGACTTTTATTTTCTTTTGCTTGATTTGCATCTCTATTAATTTATAAAGGAATACGAGTATAAGAAGTGTAAGTTAAAAATCGTTGAAAACAATACTCTTTACTAATCTATCGTCAATGAAAATTATGCAAATGATTTTGTGTATTTTTATATTTCAGACATATAGTCGAATAGGGGAAAAATTGTTAAGATTTTCGATGCAATAAATATAGATGCGATAAATCCCAATGTAACTTCATAATTTTATAACAATACATTATGAGTAGGTACTTGAAAAATATTTAATAATTATGATTTATTGCGATTATATACGAAAACAAATCAATGGGTTTAACAGTCGACTTTCATGAATAATGGACGTGTTTTCTAAATCTGCTATAGCAAACAACGCACGCAAACTGCGTCTATGGATCTCTAAAAGATGACGTCGCGATTACACACACACTCACTCACAAACTCACGATTTAACGACACCGTAGCTACCTGAACAATCTCTGGCTCACCGGGAACACTATAATACAGCTTTTGGACAACAAAAATTACCTTTACTTCAACTCATTTACAGTTTTAAAATACTAACGCCTCTAATCAAGGTCACTAACGGTTACTTTAATCGCCGTTAGTGACTCTGACTTGGGGCGTATATGTTTTTAGAAACCCTACGGTAGTTTTACGGATTTGGCATAAGAATATTACTTTTAAATTTCTTAAGTTTCAAAATTATTAATTAGACTTTGACTTTGATAAGCAAATTCGTAAAATCACATTAAAGGTATCTTTTACTAGTTATCATTAAATAAATTGTACAGTCCGAGATAACTTTGAATTTCACTGTAAAATTAAGAGGGAGTAAGCTCAAAAAAAATAACGAGGGCGTAATGAAAGTAAAATAAGTTGGATTTCATTCAACTCATATGTGTATATGCTGCTCAAAGTGAACTCAACTTTGTACACTGCAAAGCAATGTTCAAAGTTGGCTGACACTGAAATTCGTTATCTGACTGTAATTCATAATAAAAACAATGGAATAAACGATCCCGCACACATACGAATCGTTTTGTGTGTGAATGAGGGTGCTTTTCCGCCAGAGATGTGCTATGTTACGTTGCTATGGATGCGTTAGATATCCACCAATCATATTCATTGGTGGAAATCAATCAATTTATTGAACCAATCATATTTATTGGATTTCACTTCACAGCATATCTGCATAGCACATCTCTGGTGGAAAAGCACCCTTAGGCTGTTTATTCCCCTATAGTAAGTTATAACTCACCTTATGGCTCTCCTCCTTCATGATGTAGGTACCAGCGGGAAGGTCCCGCACCTGAACGAAACCGCGCAACACGTGGTCGCTCTCTAGTCCAAGCTCCTTCACGAACGCTTCCGTTGCTATTTGGATGAGCGCCTGAAAATGTGAAGATGTTTGGATGTTTGTTCCTCACGCCACAACTACTCAACTAATTTGGCTATGGAATGGAGATAATCTATACCTTGGATTAACTTATAGGCTATTTTTTATCCCGAAAGTTCAGGGTTCCCGCGGGATTTGTGAAAAATCGATATCCACGCGCGCGAAGCAACGGGCATCATCTAATACCTAATATGGGTCTATAAATCTAAATTAATTAAAATTTTTGTTTCGAAACCACTCTACCGCGGGCCATACCATATTCAGACAAACCTAAAACTACGTTCACGCCAGTGCGCTTTCATGATCATCTTGCGGTTTTTCCAACCACCAAAAGTGTCACTGATGCGTTGACGTCCAAGAAAGAGAGAAAGGAAAAAAGAGAAGAAGGAAAAAGTTTGACAACAGCGCACGTAAATAACGCACATTGATGCATCACCGATGGATTTCCACATCTTCATTCCGAGCGTTTCACCAAACAAGGTAACGAATTATTGATAATAACACCCATATTTTGTGATATTAAAAATATTACGGAGTGTTTTTAGCATGCCCTGCATTTCTAACTCTGTTGTTTTCTGAATATGACAAGTACTCAAAGCAAAAAAAATATAATCTTTTATATAAAATTCTCGTGTCACAATGTTAGTTACCATATTTCTCCGAAACGGCTTGACCGATTTTTATGAAGTTTTATGTGAATATTCAATAGGTCTGAGAATCGGCTACTATTTATTTTTCATACCCTTAAGTGATAAGGGTTGTCCACCCCTAACATTTTATTTATTTATTGTTAGGCGATACGAAGTCCGCCCGGTCAGCTAGTAATATGAAAAATACCTGTTCATCTAAGTTGTCAGTGTTGTGTTTCTTGAACGACGAACCCTCCTTGGTCCTCTGGAACGACGATGATGTTGGCTGGACATCCGGTTGTTGCTGAAATATTGATAAAACAAATAAACGCTACACACAACGGTCATTATAAGAACCTTTGTACTGTTCACCAAGCAAGTTGAAAAGGTTAAGTTAGTTGTTGCAGCCAATTTGTGTTACTAACGCCCCAACTCAGAGTCACTAACGGTTATTTAAATCTCTGCTTAGTACAGAATTTGTATGGTGATTCTTTACTAACGAGAGGTTTAAGTAAACGTTAGAGACTCTGAGTTGGGACGTTAGATATATTAAAAGAAGCGATGCCTAATCGTAAGGTTTCTCATGTTGATTTATAGTAATACAGTAATTTCAGTTCATTTTCAATAATTCTGTAAAACAAAGCTTTTAAATGGAACAGTCATAAGCACATAATCACATTAAATATACTCTTAGTAAGTACTGCATCGATTCTCTTATTCTTCTTACATATAATTTCATACATTACAGTGACATAAATCTCACCTGTGGCGTATTAGAAGTGATGTCAGGCACCATGTCCGGGCGGGGCTTGCGACCTTGAATGTTGATGGGCGAGGAGGGCGCGCCACTGTCCTGCTCACACCAACGGATGGGGACACACGTTAGTGGGGGACAAACGATGCAGGGGATTAAAACAAATGGTCGCTTAGGTGATCTTTTTTGAAGCCGTAACATGAATATTATTGACATTAAAAACAATCAAGATTTGGACATTGCTCACAATCCTGTTACGGAAATAAGGAAACTTATTATTAACAAAATAAAACCTATCTATTCTAATTAAATTCTAATCTATTTCTTATTGTGTAAGAATTAAAAATCATCAGAAACGGCACGTGTTTTGTCTGTGACGGGTATGAGAAAAAAAGATTTGTGTTCGATCTCCCTTTAATATTCATCTTTAAACATACATTTAAAAAGCGTTTCATTGTTGGGCAAAACACTACTTTGAAAAATGAAACCATTCAACAAACACAACTCACTCATGATTCATGGGGTATCAATATAAAACACGAATCGAATACACTTTGAAAACAAAACAAACACGTTAACCACTCATTAACTAACATTAACCGACGTTAACCAACTCACCATGTGTTCTGATGGTTTCTCGAGATGGTGTGGCGAGTGCATGTTTGGGTTGCTGTCCGCTGACGTCATCTTACTCGTCTTACCGGGAGAGGATGCCATGTTGGTCGGCCGGCGCTTCTCCTTACCCTGGTGAGCAACACGGTATTTATTAACCAGCTTCAAATAAAAAGTATAGGTAACCATCACGGTTTTCATCAACCAATTAAAAAAAGAGATTATCTATTCGATTGTATAAGTTTTATGTTAACCTCAGAGCTCTGTCATTTAAAATAAAAATAAAAATAGCGCGTCACACTAATAGCCCCACTTCCCTGTGTCGTGGGTGCCATGGACAACACACAAGACAAGAACTCACACCCAGACCGAGAACAGAAATTCAAACCCATCATTAAAATTTCTGCCTCGCTGGGAATCGAACCCAGGACCCCGCAGAGAATAGAACAAATAGCCAAATTAACACAAAGAAAAAGATTACTAATAAACGAAATCTTACCGTCATATGACAGACGTCACCACTAGACATAGTATGATGCAGGGAACCGTGGTTAGGTTTACTCTAAACAGATATAAAGAAAGCTAGAGATCTCTGGAAATATAAAATTGGTCAGCCATCCATTAAAATTTAACAATCCATAATTGCAGACAGAACACCAAACAGAGTCAAGAAATGAGTAATATAATGAAGAATGCATCAGTCTCAATAAAACTACTGAAATGGCCATGGAAAAGACTGTAAAGAAAACGGACCCCAACGAGGTAGGTACGATCACGGAAAGGACATGTCAAAACCATGCAAATAAGTACCAATGTAATTGAAACTGCATCAGTCAAAAATGAGGCAAATTTAATAAAATTCTCTGATTGTATAAGCGAAATAATGAAAAGAAGACCACGGAACAATGAATCAATGGCTACAAAAACCAATGAATCAATGACATCAAACAACCAATGAATTAAATACACTCGATACAGGCACGATAGAGATGGAGATGAGTTATCGCAGAAAAACATTATCAAACTATATCTTACCGTCATATGTGTAAAATCACCACTGGACATAGTATGATGCAGAGAACCGTGGTTATATTTACTCTAAAGAAAGAGAAAGAAAGCTAGAGATCTCTGGAAATATAAAAATATCAGCCAATCCAGTGTTAATATCAGTGAGGCATATTTGTTTACATAATTGCCAAGTTCTATTGAAATGAACTACTCATACACTAAACTCAGTCCAATTTATAGGCTCTGTATAAAAAAAAACTAAACCTCACCGTCAGATGTGTAAAATCTGCACTTGACATAGTATGATGCAGGGAACCATGGTGAGATTTACTCTAAACAGAAAAGAAAGAACGCTAGAGTTCTCTGCAAATATAAAAATAGATGATTCATCAAATAAAATGAAAAAAATATCACACTTATGGAATGAACACAATCATATTCAGGGATAATAAGTTGAATCCAAAAAAATTTTTTTTTTTAAAACGCTTTTATTTCAATTTTTTTTTTGATTTTCGTGTATTGTCATCGGAAATACACATGTCTGCCAAATTTCATCAATTTTCATTAAAGGGAAGTCATTCAAATTAACGTTACAAGATTTGATCCTTTGATGCGGGAAGCGTTTACCTTATTGCCGTGTAAATAGAGTAGCATTTTGATCATAATATTGAGTTTGATGCTTTGATGCTCCGAAGTGAAAGTAAATAAAAGCGTTTAAAAAGGACTAATATAATGAAAGATGCTTTCGTTAAAATAAAACATTTGATGGTCATGGAAAACACTAATTTAGAGAGAGAAACAGACCACAAAAGTTGCATCGATTGAAAACAGACTGTAACATAACAATGTAATGGAATCTGCACCATCAAAATTTTAAAAATCTCCTAATTACAGAAGTGAAACAATGAAACAAAGACCAACAAGCAATGAATCAAACACATCAAAACCAATGAATCAAACTCAACGAAAACATGACTGGGAGATATGCAGAATTATATCTTGTTAACATATGGATGGACAAGATGAGTTTACTATACTAATTTATATTCAAACCCAATATATTATACTTATCAGGTTAATTGATCACGAAGTAAACACAATATGAGATAAAGAGATTGGAGAATTCCTGTGTAAACATGTATGAATGGACTTGAAAACAAATTCTCTTTATGCCTTAAATAATATCAAAACAACGTGACATGAACTTCTGAACTTGTACACACAAATGAACTAAGATGCAATTAATATAACAATCATTCGATGTGCTTCCTAGGTTAAATATTTTGTATTATTCGACTAGTACCAACTGCAATAGAGTGAGCTGAGAATAAAAAGGTTATAAGTAAATTATTTGCAGCCATTAAAGTAAAATGTACTAACGTACTAGATCAGACATCGCCAACAGAATCTGGGGTCAATAAATCAGAGTTTGTAGCCCATGGGCTACAACTAATTGGACGACCATCAAGTTTGTGGTATCAGTACTAAACGCTAGTAATATAAGATTAGTTCAATAGTTTGTAGTACTTACTGGATTAACCAGCTCAGCGCTCAAGCCCAGATACTGATGCAACGCTGTGAACGTCACGCGTTGAAGGCGAACCATTATAATCTGGAAAAGAGATGGAAAACATTAGCTTAAAACAAGGGAATATTTACTTTGTGAATTAGGATACTTAGCACTAATCATTATATTTATATTAAGTAACTCTAAAATCGTAGGTAAAGTAGGTAGTAAAAGTAAGTAAGTAAACACTTAAATGACAGTATAATCTTAAATTAAAATTTAAAAACCCCCGACAGTTTTATTTACACTAAACATAGCTAAGAACACTCTCGATTAAGTCACACAAAAAAAAACTAAATCAAAATTGGTTCATCCTTTTGGGAGCTACGATGCCACAGACAGCCATACAGATCTACAGACACACAGATACACAAGACACGTAAAACTTATAACACCCCTATTTTTTCCTCGGGGGTTAAAAACACTTAACTTATAATAATATTGAAAATTAATAAATAATTGCAAGAACAATGACTTACTTGTATGACTCGCACAAATATGTCGGGGTATTCCTTGAACACTTCCTGGAAGGCGCGCATCGGCAACTTTATCACTTGCGAGTCTTCTAGGGCCTTCGCGTTCACCGTCTTGTACGGTTGGGAGTGACCCTGGAAAATAAATTGTATTTTTAAGATTTATCTCTTACGATTCGGTCGAAGATTTTTTTGTATAAAAAGCCAAACGAAGCAAACGGTGGTAAGTGGTCAATAACGCCCTCAAATACATTATGGATGCGCGTCAGCTAAGAAACAAAAGAGAAGTTAGAAAGAAGAAAGAAAGAAAGAAGTTACTTTGAACCGAGCACCCTAAAGCTGGCCATACACAATCAAGTGTACTTGTCAAGTTTGCAGTTCGACTTGTGCGGCATCCAGTCTGCATGATATAGCTATGTAGCCAGATATCCATACCGTGGCCATACACCGTCATGTTTACTGGATGCCGCGTCAAGTCCACTGCAAACTGTACAAGTATACTTGAGGAGGGTCTTTTCAAAACGGGATATGTCCAGAATATGAATTTTTTAAACTGAGTATGAGGTCTTCTTACCTATGCTAAAATACATCATTTTACACTTCAAATGAATATAAAACATGATATGCTACTTAGAAAATTGGACTTAAAAAAGCGTGTTCCGAACAAAACGGGATATTTTCTCCAAAAAAATCGCCATAGTTCACAATCTATTGATTTCGTAACAAAAGAGGATATTTTACAAGGGTATCGGTTACTTATCAGGTTGATCTCTTCAAAAGGGGACATTTTCTTACACAGAATATTCGTATCAACGATGCGTTTATTTTTTCATAGTTTTAAGCATATTTTGGAATCAGTAACCTTGTAAAATGGATCGCAATACATGGAATGAGGATTGAGGCCTATAGGTTTCTGAGTTCATATTTTTTCCCTTCGTCAGTTGTCAATGTAATGTCATGTCAAATCGAAAAAAATATCTAATTTGGGCGGGTTTCAGCAATAAGTAAAATTATTAAAATAGGAAATCCATTATTTTAACAATTAAAATGAATGATAAAACAGTGAGAGAGCTAAATAGTGGTGGAAGAAAAGACAGAATTGCAAAAAAACCTCGTAAAGTGAAATCGTAAATAAATAAACAAGTTACCCTAGTCATTTTTATTTTGTACACACATTCTTTCACCAATTAATGGGTTACTTAGGTGAAGTGAGGATTTAAGTCATGATGACTAATTTTATTATTGTCAAGCAATATTATTTTATTTAATAAAAACAATAAAAGTAACCTGTTTTTTACTATACTCCTAAATTCAAAAGGGGATAAATGTATAATCTGTACTTTGCAAAACGGGATATTTCCATGAAAGATGCAACAAAAGGGGATATTTCGATTTTGTCCTAACAAAAGGGGATATTTTAATTTTTCATGTCCTTATTATCAATAAACCAGAAGGAATTTAAATTAAAAAAAGGTATAATTCTTAGCATTTTAATAAGCAGTTCTTATATAGTAACATTTATTTTCTGTGCACTAAAAGGTTTTCCTACAATCAGTTTTTTCTATTTTCTGAAAAATAAGTTAACATGCACATATCCCGTTTTGAAAAGACCCTCCTCACTTGATCGTGTATGGCCAGCATTAGTCTGAGCATGAGTAAAACCTGTGATGTTGCTGATGTTCATGGGCGACGAAAGCCACTTACGGCCTTATCACACTGACGGTTTCCGAGCGGATTCAAAGCGGAACGGGTGCGCAGCGTATACGCCGCGACTCCGCGGCGAAAACGTCGCGGACGCGCGGCGCCTTTGCCGCGCACATTATTTTATTGTGGGCGTTCAGAGAACGTATTGTACATTGCAATCACGCCACGCACAAGCGTCGAAACCTCTGTGTATCCGCTTCACGTCGGCGACGTTTTCGCCGCGGAGGCGCGGCGTATTCGCTGCGCACCCGTTCCGCTTTGAATCCGCTCGGAAACCGTCAGTGTGATAAGGCCCTTACCACAATATGGATCGTCAACTCGTTTGGTTTGATTCAATAAAAAAAGTGTATAGTCACCGTCAAGACATCGGTGAAGCTGAGCAGCGAGGTGACGGTCTCGCCGGCGCGCACCACCTTCAGCGACAGGCTGCTGCCGTCCGCGTTCGTTATATACACGTTCACACGCCCCGTCTGTACCACGTACACGTTCTCGTCCGTGTCGCCTGCGGACAGAAGGGGGCGGGGGGGGGGTTATAACCTATATGTTACTGTTTATAATAGACTAGCTGTCTCGACGAACTCCGTATCGCCTAACAATCAATGAATGTTGTTACTTTTAACATTTATTGTTTTGGTAGGTTTGACAAATTATGCTGAACGCACATTCATCGGCATCGTAAGCGCTGTCAGCATCGCATTTGTATGAAATCATATGAGAGCCCGATGCTGATGACAGATGCCGACGCATAAATGATGCCGATAAATATGCGTTCATGATTTTTGCGTAACTAAATAAAAAATAAAGCGTAAATATAAAGCCTAAAGCCTTCCTCTATAAATAAACTATCCAACACAAAAATAATTTTTCAATTCAAACCACTAGTTCCTGAGATTAGCGCGTTGAACCAAACAAACAAACTCTTCTAGTTTGTAATATTAGTATAGATTAAGCTAAGCTGAGATTAGCGCGTTCAACCAAACAAACAAACTCTTCTATTTTAAAATATTAGTATAGATTATGCTTAGCTGTAACTGCGTTTTTACGTTTTAATAATAATTTAATATACTATCTTATAAGGAAAAATATTGCAAGAACAACGTTAACACATTATTCAATAAGCTATATTCTCACATGACAATGTAAAATTTGAACAAACT
The DNA here is from genome assembly GCA_963932265.1 of Thymelicus lineola. Classification (NCBI taxonomy): domain Eukaryota; kingdom Metazoa; phylum Arthropoda; class Insecta; order Lepidoptera; family Hesperiidae; genus Thymelicus; species Thymelicus lineola. Next base: position 2,627,591 of record OZ010685.1, read on the forward strand.
ACAAAGGAATATCTTCAAATTATCAATTATCAGTATTTAGACCGGAAACACATCCTGTTTCACAGCTAATATTGACCTTTGCGACGGAACCAACAAGACAAAAATTATCTCACTACTAACTTAATCTATTGTATTTATTCATAATTTAATCGACTTGAAGCTTTGTGTTATAATTATTATATTTGGTTAATAAATATTATTTAATAATTTATTTACAGTCACAATAAGATAGCAATAATATTTACATTATCTATACCATAACTATATTGTTTGTTTTGTACGTTTTGCCGCGATAAGAATATTATTTTATTGACTGGTCATAGTGACGCTAATCACAAACGGACCATGGCATAACATGCTCCCGGTAACAATAATACATTTTGATAGTTGATAAAGATCTTTATCAACACCATTGAAACAAACAAGTAGCGTATATATTAGTATTTTATTTATGTATGATAGCATTCGAACTGGCTTTGAGTCATAACATCCATCTCTAATTGAATCTATGTTTCAGCTACTGCGGCAATACATACATTATTTTGTTTTATCATTTCATAGTACTGTCAGTCGAATCGTACCCAATTTACTCTTATGATGCACTGTTTTGCGAAAAGTTTGTATGTTGGTATAACCTGTTAATACGTGTAAGATATTTATTTTATTAGGGAAGCTACCGTACATGTTTAAAGGCATAACCACCAACAAATAACCACCACATCTCAGATTAAAGAAATAAAAGGCACCACATGTATGTATAAACTCTACCCGTGGCTTTGTTCGCATCTTCCGGGATAAGTACCCTACCTATATCTTATTCCAGATCATCCATCTATCCATCCATCCATCAGCCCTTGGAGGTCCACTGCTGGACATAGCTCCCCTAACTTGTGCCACTCTGACCGGTCCTGAGCCTTCTGAATTATATTCTTCTATTCCAGATCATTTCATGAAAATCCAATCAATCAATCAATCAATCAATCAATCATAATCCGTTCAGTAGTTTTTGCGTGAAGGAGTAACATACATAAATACAATCTCACAAACTTTATAATATTAGTAGGAAGTAGGATTTAAACGCATATACACCACCAACATATCACCACAAATATCTCTTGCAGCAACAGTCTAACTAACCAACTTTGAACAGGAACGCCCCCGCAGGAAGGTTGAGGATCTCGGTGTGTTTGCACAGCATGAGGAACACCGGCTTCTCGAAGTGTCCGAACACCCGGATGCTGTGCAGCATGTATAGAGCATCCGGGGGGACTCGGTCGTCGCTCGTTAGATCTTCTTCTAGATACTCGGCTGGGGGTTCTAATACCTGTGGAGATAGGAGATTAATGGTTGTGGTTGATTATTTAGAACTAATTGTCTAAGGTGTGCGCTCAAAACAAGAGGTCACAATCGTAGCATACAATGGTTAGGTGGAAATTTCGAAAACTTCTACATAACTCTGAAGGCGCTGACTGTTTTATGCTGGTGCAAGATGGTCTCATCTGTATGTATTTCAAAGCAAAATTATAAGACATGAGAACAAACATCTTTCAAACAAATTAAAATCTTCCGTTTAATTTTTTTCAGCAGAAAGAGGGAAAAGTCTAGGTCTAGAACCCTTGTTCTTAATTGACTAATGTTACAATCATAGTACTAATCTACATAATGTACTCCCATCATTTATTATAGTTAGCAATTATGAAAATATCCATCTTATACATATGTATAAGTATAACACGTCGAACCTTCAGCTGTTCAGGGGCGGCCTCCTTCTTCAGCTGAAGCAGTTTTCTGGCGAAGCGCATGACGGCGCGGCGCTTACGGCCTTGTCCAGAGTTCGATATGGACTTCACTTTGCGCAGCATTCGTCTGCCGTAGAACAACATCTTGTCCCGTTTGCGGAACCTCTTCGCCGGCTCGCCTGCCGACGCTGCACCCGCGCCGCCTGATAGTTCTGAAGATAATGTGAATTTAGCTAAAGAGGAACGGAAGGCTAGAGGACTGGGAGTAGGAAGCGGCCGTGGTCTGATTAATCGCGATCGGTACTTAAATATGCGAGCGTTGAAGAGAACCTTGAATGAATGAATGCTCGAATTAGAGAGCTATTTTTGGAGAGGAAATGAAAAACTTATTAGTAAAATATTGCTCTAATAAAAATGCTTTCTAAAGAAAAGGTTCTTCACGGTCACTTTAACGCTCCTGGTGTTAGGGCTAGCCATGACAGCAAGAATACAAGAGACCGTCTACAGTTATGTGGCCAACCTACCACGTTTAAGAAATTCCAAGTGTATAGAGATTTTGTATCCGAATTGTAAAACTATTTTATTGAACAGTATAATTTGAGAAAATCTATAAAAGAAATTGTTATCACTATTAATGTACTATCCTAGTCACGACCTAGACCTACATTGATAACGTGTAAATTTATTTTGTCACCTTGAATGTGACTCGTAACGTCCCGAACGTTCGTACCTATTGTCTTTGTTTATGTTAATATAATATATATTATGTTAAAAAACATTTAAACATCTAATTTTTAACGAAACAAGCAAATTTCACAGCCACAGTTTCTGTTCAAAAACTGAATACGCCCTGTATTCACGTAGAAAACATACTACAAGCGCCATCCCCCCAGCGCCGGTTCATGCAGATTGTCGGCACAGGTAGTCAGTACCGAGTTTGTACTTTGAGCCAAATTAGCAACGATACACGCTGATCATTGGTAGGCCGTCCTTTCTTACTAGTACTGCAAGGGAATAGGTATTACTTTCTTTTCTTATCGCTTTACTGGCAATGAGAAAAAAAGCTTTCTTTATATAACGATCGGAGCGGACCTGTGCGTCAAAGTCAAAGTCAAAATATTTTATTCATATAGGTATCATTGATACACTTATGGCACGTCATTTTTTGGCTTTTCGGAAGGTGCTTTGTCGTGGAGGAGAAGAAAAGCCTAAAGAAACTCCTCAGCACATCTTTTAAAAAAATATTACAAAAAAGATATTATCATACAAAAGTTTACTATTCTGAGTGGAACTGGTTGCAGAGCTAATCATTTCCATGCGTCTTTGTCATTTAAATACTCGTCTACACTATAATATCCCTTGCCTAACAATTGTCGATTAGCACTGTTAACCTGTGGGCTTAGTGCGAGTTTTACGTGACATAACGGGCTCGCTACGTAAATACAAGTCGGCTATGCTATTGGCTACCGATCTGGCGGCAGTGAAAAGAATTTAAAAGAAATGCATCGGTAGCCAATAGCATAGCCGACTTGTATTTACGTTAGCGAGCCCGTTATGTCACGTAAAACTCGCACTAAGCCAACTGTTTTGTACGTGAATACGCCCTAACTCTATGATATTTTTTGTTTAGTACTATTATATGCGTACTATTTCAATAATAAAATAGTCGACTGCCTTGGACTGAATAATATACCTACACATATTTTGCATAATTAAAACATTCAGAGCATTCACAACATCGTGGCATGTGCAAATGGCAGGCCGCAGGCGCCTTCTTTATTTCCCATATTTTTTTATTTGAAATTATAGGGACAAGAGTAGGTAAATAAATACTACACAAATTGTTAGCTTTAGACAAAATAAGAATTTCCTACAAACCCACTTTAAATTTTCTGTTTCAATTATCAAATGTAAATTTTGTTTTCATGTTTCCTTGTTTTGTTTATATAGTTTTATGATAGTTTTAGTTGACATGAAATTACAATAAGAAATAAAAATAGAACCTCATAACTTTTTTTTTTTTTAAGTTTATCATCTAAATCTCAATCTTTTTAAGACCCACTGTATAGATAGCTAGTAACCGCCATCGCTTTGCTTTGGTTTTCGTATAGAACCCCCAATTTTTTTAATATTGCCTATTGAACTCAGAAAGAAAATACCTTTCTATTAATGAAAGAATTATTGAAATTGGTCCAATCGTTTTTGAGTTTATCCATTACAAACAAATAAAACCCTTCCTCTTTATAATATTATAGATAATTAATTCAATCATTGACTTATTCATTTTGCTACATTTAACATTTCTATCAACTGATCTTGATTTACCTTTCGACCGCCATCTTTTGTAGTAATAGAAGAACACCACTAACACCGAAACTAGAAGGCAGCCGCAGAAGGACCAGAGTAACTGAAACAATAACAACCATATTATAATTATAACAACCATAATAATATAACATAATGCTGGCTATACACGATCAAGTATACTTGTCAAAGCAGCGGACTTGACGCGGCATCCAGTAAACCTGACGGTGTATGGACTATGGCCACGGTACGACTATCTGGCCATATAGCTGTCTCATGCAAACTGGATGCCGCATCAAATCAAACTGCAAACTTGACTAGTACACTTGATCATGCATGACCAGCTTAACGTGTATCATAATTATTATCATGTTTAAAAGCAAAGAAACTGTGAGTCGAATAGTTAGAGGCAAAACCGAACGTAAAAACTTTATATTTTGTAGGCACAGTAGGTAAGTCAGCTATGGAGTGAAAAAAAATGTTTAATTTTGATTTTGTTTGTGCTTCCGTCATTTAATGATCCACTAGGTCTCTCTTCTTGAGAAGGCCTAAACTATAGGGTCTCCACCACGATGCTCCTGTGTGGATTGGTGGATATTTTTGTTATTCCCGAAGTCCCGAAGCGAAACGAGGTGGAAACAAATGGACTTGTTAGAGTTGAATCATTATAATTTGTCTTTGTAGGTAACGAATTTTTTCGAAATATAAAATTTTGAATAAAAATACCATCTGTAGAAATAGTGGAAAACTATATTATTTAATCAAAGTAATAACTAATTAATTTCAATTAAGGCAATTAAGTAATTCTTTCTAATTTCGCTCCTAATCCTATCCTAATCTTCGTCTCCTATGTTACATATTTGTTACTATGCAGTGAACATATTTTAGCATTCACACCTGCGTGTTTGATCTACAATCAGCGTTAGGTCAACGACCCAACATAAACAAACGGGGTCGCGAAACAAAAAAAATATTTAGAAACAAAGCCAATAAATAAACTCATACACTCACACTCCTGACTAAAATCTGTGCCGTGTAGATACAGCCGTCCTCAATATCTATCACTCCATAATCCTCAAGCCAATCGCCTAACAACCACAATATTTTGTTGTTGTTATTACTTCACCTACTTATATTCAGAGATTATGTATGGATAGATAAGTAAGGCAAGAATTAAGAAATAATCTTAGAAGAAATCACAAACAAAGACCCGAGAACAAATAATGAAACGTCACAAATCCACTACGATCTAACCCGCAGATCACTCAGAATGCTATTAAAGCAATACATCCATCCTGTGCATTAATAGATATATTGTTAGAACACAGAAACACAGATCTTGAGAGAACTACTGTAAGAACTAAGATCCTTCAAACCGAAGTTTCTAAATGTCAAGCACAACAAGGTACTATTGCGAAACCTCCACAAAGTCACATCTATTAAACGTGCTTAGTAACAAACTAAATATATCAATGTTTAATAGCAAATAACACTGGTTTTGCAATCCAGCTACGAGAACGATTTTTATAGCCTTAGAGGAAGAAGAAAAGGCAGTCGGACTACCGGATGATAAATGGTAAACGTCGATTATGGATATGAAGAATACTAGAAGTCGAAGTTTCGAGTCGAGTTTTTTAACGAAAATCGCATTCTAGTAACAAACAATAATTATTACATAATTAGCTTCATTTAATTTAATAAAATGAATTTGTATACAGGCGATAAAGGAACAGGAACAGCTAAAACTACACACTTGTTATCTATCACCGAAGGCATCACTGATGCGCTGCTGGCCAAAAAGGTTCCGTTTTTTGCCATTCTGCTACGGAACTCTAAAAATTACATTAAGTAAGGTACGACAAGTCATTATTTGAAGTAAATCTATCAGCAATTTAACAACAAAGCATTCGCGGAACAGGAAAAGTTACTAAATAGCAAATAATAGCATTGTCTGCAATTGCGGATAACATTCCTGCCAGAAAACAATTATCTAACAGGATATTTGTTGTTATGCGTTAGAAATCTATAACAAGATAATATTATGTAGTCTCGTGTTAAACTTCCAACTAAATATTTGCTGCTAGCGCAATTCAATAGCGTCTTCATAAAAGCTATAGAACTGAACATTCTCGATTGAGTGACGAAGGAAAGCTTAGGGACTGAAAATTTCCCCTTCAAGAACTCCCTATTGATGCCAACAGTCGCAGACCCATTTCCATTCCTTTCCTTTCGCTCTGAATGCACTTTAATGAGATACTTCAGTCCCCAACCTAGCTAACACCAGTAGCTTCGTTGAATAATTCTCGTCTTTTAAAAACCTGAACGTATTTTAAGTTCTTAACTGTCAAAACATTTCTAATGACTCTGTCTGTAACTTATGAATGATTTGTCTTCCTGAAAGAGTAGAAAATAAAGTTGTTCAAATTGCAATAATACATCTTTATTCTGCACAATAATTCACCATGTTATGGAATCTCTTATGGTAGGTAGACAGCATAATTAGCCAGACACAAAGGGAATCTAAGAGATATTAGAGAACATAAAATACGGTAAGGGCCCTCCGGTGTGTAGTCCGGCGGCCAACAATGGTCCTATAGAATTGAATACCATATTTCCGTCAAATAATGTTATTGGTTGTATCAGTCAACAAAGCTCTCGAATTTCTCCACTTCCGCGACAAAGCAAGTTACAGAGCGTAGATTGTTCTTTGTCGATAATGATAATAATAATGCATGTTTGTGATGTTTAAAGCTTACAATATCATAGAACTATAAAAAAGAGTATGATGACCTAAACATGATTTTGGGACTGGGCAAAACTCCTTGCCTGCGCTAATCACGGGCTCTTTATCGTTATAGAGACCATATTTTTTAACACAAATAAGTTAATGCTTGACCACAATCCCACCTGATGGTAAGTGGAGATGTGGTCGAAGGTGGTGAGCACATTAACTTAGTAAAAGCCTAATCACTCTTTTCTTGAAGACATCCACGTCATAAGCAGGCGGGAACGCCGACGCAGGCAAGTTATTCCAGTCCTTGGCGGAGCGTATAACGAATGACGAGGCAAACCGCGTCGTCCGTACCGGCGGGATATCCACGACAAAAGAATGGATACCCGCCGTGCGTTGTGTCGTTCCTGTGCACATTCTCCGTGTAAACTCCGTCTACTATCTGATCGGACGTGTATTATGTATTCAAACAAATGTATGGCACGAGGGCCTTCCGTTTGTCTGATCAGACTATCTGATCCGACGATCGGAGAGAAAAATCGGACGTGTATTCCCAGGCTAAATGTGCTCCGTAGAAAACCGAGAGGCTGGCTACTCTGCGCCTGTACTCGAGGCTTTGCAGATTGGTTCCAACCAAATCTGGGTCACCAATGAGCCTACGCCTCTCCATCATGGACATGGAGCGAAGTTAAAAAAATTTTGTTACCTACTTATAATTCATGTACAGAATAATAGACAGAGTAATTTTACCTATCTTGTAATTAATTAAATCGTTTTTAGAAGAGATTGCTAATGTAAAATATAGGTAGTGTAGAGCATTTTCCAATCTGAATTTCGGAAACTCGTGGATGGATTAATACAGCCAACAAAAACAATTCATACAGTAGAATTTCTAATTACGTGCGCCAATTACAATTATTTTGCTAAATGGTTTAATGAAAAAAATTACCGGAAATTCATTATAATTTATAAGTTCGAAGTGATTATAGTTTTCCTTTAGTTAAATTTCCATTCGTAAATAACCAATTATGTATTTAAAAAACTACGAAAATACGTACTCGTACAGACCTACGTTTACTTACTTATTAAGTGATTTAAATATAATAATTATAATATTAGTAATATCAATTTCGATCTTCTTACCACATAAATTAGCATACTGAAGCACTATACGATTAAAACAACACTATACTATGCGCAAACCTAAACACGACCACAACTAATCCGCGATCTAAATATGGCTATAAAAATTCATCTTCTTAATAATTTGCGATTTACAACATATCTTTGCAACATTGATCAAACACTAAAAACAACCAGGCATCTAAGCTGATCGTTGTGCTTGCGCAAAGTGAAACTTTTGATTTTGTATTAGAAATATAAAAATGTATTAACACTGACAGAGAGTCCCACTCATTAATTATTGTTACAACAACCGCCTACAGTTGTTAACAAAAATATTTTTTTAAGTACATTGAAATAACAATATTTTAACGCAACGCGAATAGAGCGGTCGCGAGCAACTCACAATAACTACTAAAAGTAGTAACAGCTGATAGAAATCCTTGCGCGTTGCGTCGGACTCCGCCACGCGCTTTGTGAATGTTGCGCAAACAAATGTCTCTGTACAAACAGAGCGCTTGCTTTTAGTTCCGGACTGTAAATAAAACTACGTAGTACTTTTCTAGCTATCATAAAAAAGCCGCTTAACATGCCAATGCCACCCAATTTTATATTGGAGAGCCGTTCAACTAATAGATTCTAATACGCCTACTTCTTGGTCTAAAACGCTTATCATTCTGGTGTTATGGATAAAACAACTTAACCACAGGCTTGTCTGCTGCCTCCAAAATTTAATGTTATTGTTGAATTTAAGGTATTTTTTCGATAACATCAATCTTTTAAGTAAACTTACTATAACTTACTATATTTAATAAAGACAATATTATGTTAATATCGCAATAAAAAAGACAAGAATGTATAAGTATGTAATATGTATAGACAGGCCCTTTGCTCTTCAAAAATTTGTCATGTTACGAAAAACTAGACTAAGAAAATCTAAGAGGTACATCATTAAACCGGAAAAATACCTGGCTAGTAGAGTTTTGTCTATGACTAACTATGACTGTTAATATTCTAGATAAATGAATGGCTTAATTAGAAACAAGCTGGCATTACTCAGCATAAACCTAATAAAAATTGCAGACTTTTAATGATATTAGTTGTCAAAGAAGTTACAACTTTTGCTGTGTAAATTGCTATAAGCCAGTCTTATTTTTATCAAAATAATGTTTACATGGCCTTACAAGTTTTTATCTCCCTGGCTAGATGTTAATTTACCTACCTCTATCTAAAACCAATGATGTCCATGGGGATAGATTCTGGAGAGGCTGGGAGCTAGTTTGTCAAGTATTTCTATAGTTTATAAAAAAATACATAATATCTATTAAGTGTTAATGTTATAGATATGTGACTAAAAGTTATAAATGATTAATTGTTAAAAAGTTATTGTTAATAAAAATTAACCTGTTAAGTTAAATGCTATAATTATAACGGATAAGGTTATCATTTTCTGCAACAAAGGTAACGTTTTCATTACGTTAATTTTATTCTTATACCTAGGTATTTAGTTGAAATAATCGTTAAGTTAAAACTTATGAAATTCACTTTAAACCATACATGTAATTAAAAAACGCTTTAAACTATAAACTTAAACACTGAAATCGTGCAAGTTGACCCTTCAAACCAACTGTTGAATGAAATTTATTCTTTAGTTTCACCGTTTGTTTACATTATAGCCTATATGTTATTTAACGTATGAAACATTAAAAGTTATTTTATTTTGCATCAATAACAAAACCTATCCATAACGAAATAAGACTCACAGTTCTATGAATTCAGTTGGCGACAAGGTATTAAACGTTATTCTTGCTATGCCAAGCAATTTAAGTCTTATAATTTGAGCAATGAAGAGGTAATAATGGTCACTATTGCTTGCTCTTATTGACAACGCCATCTGAAATTTAACATCTTAAACTCTTCCGAATAAAATAAACTCTCGCTGATTCGTTTTGTTATGCCTACGAACTGGATTTATAACTTTTAACGATTATGCCAGAATAACTTAATGGTGTTAATAGTTAAAAAAATATAACGTGTTAAATTAAACGTTTAAACTTTTAATCCTCACCTCTATAATGTTAGCATAAGGCAGTCTTTACATTAGTAAGTTTTACTCACGTAAGTCTTTTATGTGATGAACTTACTGTAAAGCTAATGTACACACACTTTGTAAGTAACTTATCATTATTTCAATACTCATAAATTCTTCTGAAAGTTACTTACGTAAATTTTATGGAATCAACTAATAAGTGTAAGTGCGGCCTTAAACTGAGTAACTTATTGAGCAGTCAACTATAGCAGTAAACTACTGAGTTAATACTTTTTGTAACAGTTTATTACTGAGACCCATTTTAAAGGTTAATAACCATCATCTCTAAACTTTGTTTCTAGACATTACAATTTAAGTAGTTATGGACTGTGTTTGAGTAATTTAACCCTTGATCCCCAACCTTATTCATTAACACTTTCGCAACGGCAAAACACACCTGTTGTGAGTAAAGTACTAGCACACTGTAGCTCGCACATATATGGTGTGTAATAATAATTATCCACCATACTAAACCCCGGTGATTAAAAATCCATAAAAGCGTATCTTTCTTAATTTAGTATGGCCGTTGTAAGTGTTAAAGGCTAATTTCTGAATACATTTTTAACAGCTTGAAGTACCAATCATCTGCAGGACTTGATGCTAATAGCTGGGTGGATGCCCTTCATCCCTTACAAGTATGATTTGCTAAGGTAACATTCTATTGCAACATGAACAAGCTGTTAAATTACAATCAGATGGATAACATTTGATTACAGGACAAAACATATTTTCACAATTCTTGTCCATTTGCTTGCCTATTCTAATGTCTTGTAAAGTTTCATTAAATAGTGTGGGGAGCACTAATAAAGGATTTTTGCAAATTTATCACCAATACTAAAAAAAATTAATGCAACAAGTAACATTGAATGTTCATTTTATATTTATGCTGTCAACTGTTTGAGAAATTGGTTAATTTATTTATTTATGTAAACTTTACTGACCACAATATAAAATATTATAGTACAAATGGCGAGCTTAATGCTAACTGCATTCTCTACCAGCTAACCATTAGGCCAAACCGAAATATACGAGGAGCGGTATGGTAGATAGGTGTTAAGCTAAAAAGTAGATATATTTACATTTACTGGTTTTAGTATTTTTGAAAAAAATCTAGAATTCTATACCTGTTATGACAGTGCTGTTTATTTTAAAAGCAACATAGAACAGATATACTACATAATTATATAAACACATAATAAATTTAATAGAAAAACGAGTAATTTTATTTACCTTAAATTATTAGATTTAAGGTAATTGCTAATTGACCGCTAAATAATACTCTTAAAAATGCAGGAAGAGCGAACGCCGACAGCGATTTTGACTCAAGGATAGTAGTATCTATTATTAAAACAAACATTACCTAATGAAGTAACGACTTCCGGGTGGAATTTCTAGTTTTATTCGCAAGCAATTTTTTATGTACCTACTATTCTATTGAATTGAATTTCAGAAAACTTCGAGAACACAAAGGAGGAGGTCTTAAAAATCAATAGTACTCACTTGATTGTCTTGAAAGCTGTACGACCAGTCAGATGTCCAAGTTTTCACTGCGAACACATCAGTCTTTTCATTAATATTACTCAATAAACCTACGTAATCCATTTCGATTTTTTATTTGATCCTTAATTCTTTAATTCGTATTTCGCCAGAAAACCATTCTACCAACTTCTAGTTTCTACTATTTAAGTACTTTTCTTTGTGGGATTTCTATTCTACTGTTTGCCATATGCCAAATGCCAAATATTTTGACAATTTGATATTTTACATTTTGTCAAATTTGACAATGACAACAGAACTCTGTCATGTCCATGGATATATTACTCTAACTGGATATATAACTTAAGTCAGAGAGGTACTTGAAGACGGATGATGACAGAACGGAATGACTATTCAACCAATCTCAAGCCAGATTGAGGTTGTCCTTCATTATTATACGGTGTCCACAGTTAGAAAAAATGACATATTTTGATAAATGATTCTTCAAAATGTTTTCTAATAATTTTTCTGCTGGATAGAATTAACACATGTTATTATAATTTTGTCGAAATTATCCTCATAACATGAAAACTGAAGTTTTTATGTTTTGATTATTTTTATGTAAGGTGATAATGAAATGAAACAATATTTTTTATTACGGTACATTTATTTTATTTTAAGACGCGCAGCGCACTTATAAAAAATATTTTAACACAATCCCATGATATATCCTGGGACTATAGATAACATGGACACAATAGAAAAATGGTCATTCCGTTGTGACGTCATCCATCTTCAGGTACCTCTATGAAGTTATGTATCCAGTTAGAGTAATATATCCATGGTCAAGTTACAGCAATGAGGTGAGTGAGTGATTTGTTGTCTATGATGAGAAATCCATTTCATTCCCGTCAAATTACGACAATCATGAACAGTGTTGCCAATTTAGCCCTTTCGGGCCTAGATCTAGCCCTTTTTACGGGTTTTCAGCCCCTCAAATAATTTTTTAGCACCTAGCCCAATTTCTAGCCCCAAAATCATTTTCCGCCGTCTTGAAAATAAAAAGGGATAAATTCAGGTTTTCCACGAACTTTTTGATGCAATCGATCGAAAAACCGATAAAACGTAGTGAAAGATGTCGAGAAAATTACCATTATCATACTTGTAGAGCGTCTGACGACCTTTTTTTTTTTCGCCGTCACCTCTGATATTTAAGCAATAGCCCCTATTTATTTATTTATTTCATTTATTTGCCATAAATGTGGTACATTGCGAGTTGGTAGTTATTCATATATTACATGTTTCTCACATTTAGCTTCTTAAAAGCATGCAAATATTATACATAAGTCAAGCACAGATTACATTCGTCACTTATAATTACATAATTGATCGCTAAATTATTATTTTTTTATGTCTAATTTATTAATGCCAATTATTATTTTATTGTAATGTTTTAATTAAATTTAATTATTCTTGCTGTCATATTTCATATACCTATTTTATATCAATTATTATCAACTAGATTCAATGTCAATTGTCAATTATATATTATGAATACCTCAATGTCAACGATGTATTTTTATGCAATTTTTGCTGTCATAATTCATATATTCTACATTATTATAATTCAATTCTATGTCAATGATTAAATAATATTTATAATTTTTTGTCAACAATGTATTATAATTAATTAGATTATGTAATTTCATCCAAAATAAGTTATATGTATTATATCATTTTTATATTGTCGCTGAGGTATTCAGTAACAGAATAATAACATTTATCTATAAGACACATGTTGAGTGACCGTTTAAAGGTGGTCACTGATTTTTGTTTCATCTCTACTGGTAGTTTATTATAAATTTTAATAGCCATGGAATACGCATTTTTACCAAATTTAACAGATTTTGCTGAGGGCAGCACTAGTTTGCGAGGAAATCTTCCCCTATAATTACCACAATCTTCCTCGTTCGTTTTAAATAGATACGGGTGGGAATGTACAAAATTACATATTTCGCTTATATAAATACATGGAAATGACAGTAGTTTTAGCCTTCTAAATCGTGGTTTACAACTTGTTGTACTACTTGTACTCTTTACATTACAAATAGCACGGATACATTGCTTTTGCGCTATAAATGCTCGTTTTTCGTCTACTGAGTTACCCCAAAGTACAACACCATATTTTAGTATAGAGGCCACATAGCCGTGGTATGTAATTAGTGCCGTTTTTTCATTGGTTATTCTGGTCAGTCTCCACAATGCATAAGCAAACTTATTTATCTTGTTGCAAACCATTTGTATATGTGCCTTCCATGTATAGGTGTTGTCTAGTGCTATTCCTAAAAATACTACTGAATGTGCTTCAGTCAATATAATGCATAATTTTTAATTGTCTATTATTCAGGTGCTTATTATAAAATTGTAGATAATTGGTTTTGCTTAGGTTGACGCTTAAATTATTTTTTGTGAGCCAATTTATGATTTGATTAATTGTGTCATTTATGTCTTGTTGGAATTATTTTGTATTTTTGTTGTCATGGGGAATTATTACAGATATATCGTCAGCATACAGTGTACAGTAGTGGTTAGTTATTTTTGGTAAGTCATTTATATATATTAAGAATAAAAGCGGGCCGAGTATGCTACCTTGGGGCACGCCAGTGTTATTAAGTTTGATATCCGATTTAAGACTTCTTTCAAACAATTTGTTGTCTACATGTTTGATTTCAACATATTGGCTCCTTTTGCTTAAGTAAGTTTTGAGCCAGTTCAATACTGGTCCTCTTAAACCGTAGGCTTCACATTTTTTTGGCAAGATCGAATGATTAACGCAATCAAACGCTTTGCTCATATCAAAAAATTTCAATGTATTACAATATTTTCAATGTATTGGACGAATCTAGCTTAGCCCTTTTTTAAACTGTGTTTAGCCCGAAAACCTGATACCGAGTTGGCAACACTGATCACGAACTCAGTCCTAACCATAGAGTAACTTATTTATAGGGGGTCCTATACTCCTATCCTATCTGTCCTAAGCCAGCTCACTCACGTCACTTTTTTTGTGAACGAGGAAATAAAGAAAAGGTGAAATTTTGTGAATGTGATAGAAATAATTGCCGAAGTGTTCAAATTTACTGATATTTATTTTCTTTGTGCTGTTTTAACAATTTTGAATGGTACGTAAATCAATAAGGAAGTTGTAGTTCGCTTCTAAAATATGTTGTAATGTAATTTGTAGCACAATATGGCGGCGATGTAAAGCATTGAGGGAGCAAATTTTTACGAAACAATTATTTCTTTATTTTGCAGATGTCTCGCTACCGAGAATGGGATCTTTCATGCAAAGTATACGTAGGGAACCTAGGAACAAATGCATCAAAGTATGAAATTGAAAAAGTGTTTGCTAAATATGGTAATATCAGAAATGTGTGGGTGGCGAGGAATCCTCCCGGTTTTGCATTTGTTGAATTCGAAGACCCCAGGGACGCGGAAGATTCTGTGCGGAGTTTAGATGGAACGTAAGTATCTTCATATAAGTTAGCTGATGCATCTTGGACAGATCAAAAACATGCAATGTAACGTGCTTCGCCGCCATCTTGAGTTTCTTAGTTTTGCGTGGCCCATTTCAATAAGTAATAATGATATTTCATTCAGTCACTTTAGGTTATCTGCTTAACCTTACAAGTTACAACGCATAACATTCCTAGCATTCACCACTATGTGCAGATCGGGTAATTTCAGAGTTTTTGAAGAACTTCACAGCTTTCTCCAATTGCAATAAAAATTAATAGAAAAATTTAAAATGCATTAAAAGTCCAAAATGAAATCCTTTTCAGCAGAGGTTGCTTGCTTATTGCCCGAGAGCCTTACATATTTCAGTTAAGCACGCTCCTTAGATCCGTTTCATTCTTGATGTGAAACGCTTGAGTCATAAGTGTGCAAGAGTACAGTACCTCCAATCTTAAGACTGAAATGTGAGATTTTTATGGATCTAACTTGTCTTAGAATGGGGAACAATTTTTATTATAATCAAATTTAATATTCAGGTTTTATTTCACACCAATAACTAAATTATTGTTTGGAGTCTTGAATAACTTACTTTAATATGAGTAAGTGCTATTTAAAACTGTATGGATTTCAGACGATGCTGTGGAACACGCATACGTGTTGAAATGTCAAATGGACGGACACGAAGAGATCGCCGCTACTCCAGGTAATTATAATTTTTTCAGATTTATAAATCTTATTGATGACATTGATACACTTGTTTACTTGTTGCCTTAACTCATTGTGATGTTTGTACACTATTTGTTTTGTTTGTCTGGTAATTTCGAAAAGTATACCAAAAATGCTGTTTATATGAAGTTTTTATGTTAATCTGAAGCATGAAGTTTCCAGATTAGCAATAAAACTGCTTATTTACATTCATAAATAAATTAATATTTTACTAGTAGATTTAGATACTGATAAGAAGAAATTAAATGTGGTGGGTGTTGGAACGTTTACAGGTCCATTTTATCAACAAACCACCAACACACCAACGATCTCACCACATCTCTTCACCACAACTACGGCTTGTATACCAATAAGACATCCGCGACAGCCGCTCTCAACATCCCGCTCAACTTCAGCGATCGACTCTCCAAACTTCTACTGCGCGCAGCTGAAGTCTTCAACAACTGCGTCCCCCTATCTATCCTCCTGACCGCTATCACCTAATCCTTAACCCCGTTTAAAACTGAATTACCGAAGGGAGCCACATAGTTTACCAACAACCGTCCTGAACGCCATTGCAATCCTGCTTCACCGACTGCACACACCCGCCGTCACCGAAGCACCGAGCTAGAATACGACTAACGGATCGACTCTCCGCGTGTCCGCATTCGTTCTCGAAACTTTCGGCCCTAAGTCTCCATCCGCCGGAAGATAAACATTGAAATTGTCACCGCCTCGGTTTTCCAACCCCCTTCGGCCTCACAGCAGCCTCACAACGCTCGACGCTCTCTACAGGCTCACCAAGTCTCGGTACTTTTTGAATCCTATACTTATCACTGCCTTACCTGTTCTGTTACCTGTATTTAGTATTAATTTCTGTAATGTTTATTGCAAAGTTCACTAAATATACATAAGATGTTAGGCCTGATAGTAACATTTTAATGTGGTCCAATTGAATAGATTTCTGATCTATGAAAGATATTTATTAAGACGCTTTAACATGTGACACTATTAGGGATTCATAACATTGTGTAGATAATCTGTGAAAGTAAATGTTTATTTTAAGAGGTTAAAATTAATAAATAGACATCACTGGCGCAGAATTAAACTAAAAATTAAGGTGTTCCATAGAAGTAGTACTCCATTGACAAATTCCGTTAGTCTGGGTTGGTTATAGATGTTCATGTTCACGGCAATGGTTGCTTGTAAAGTGAGACCACAGCCCATACTTCTATGTTATTTTTATATTCTGTTGTTCGTAACATAATAATGACTGGGTGTGGACACGTCCCCTGCCTGCAGATCTCGTAGTCGCAGCCCCCGGCGCAGGTCGTACTCGCCCCGGTCTCCTCGCAGGTCGCCTTCAGTGCGTCGCCGCTCGCCCTCCGTACGAAGATCACGCTCTCGCGAACGCCGCAGTCGTTCCGATAGCAAAAACAGGTTCGTATAGTAAGTACACCAGTTGTTTTTTATTATTGATTTCCGACGCAAATATAGTGCTATTACAAGTTAAACATATCTGACGATGGAATCGAAGCGTAAGCGAATGAGCCGATTTTGATGCGGTTTTTGAATCTTAAGCATTTTCTAAGTTGTTCTGCAGTTTGTTTGGTGGAAATAAAATCAGTCAATTTTAATGTTATCTTTATATATTATTGCATGTGAACATAAAAAAATCTCAAGAGTTGTCTCTGGACAATGCTGAGACTACTACTATAAAAATATTTTCTCATTTCATTCGGTGACCAATATATTGAATTAATGCACCATCCCAAATTCCATTGACCATGTATTAAACTGCCATTCATTTTAAAAGTAATTTTTCTTCCATATTCTTCCATTTTACTTTACATTACTCTAATTTCTTACTCTAATTTCATTTTTGTTTTTCCAGATACTAAACTCAACTGGAGCAGCATTTGAGTGATTTGATGGACTTGGTCAATTGACTTTTGAGTTTAACTAGTTTTATTGTTAAGTGAAAATGTGTGTTTGTGTTATAAATATGTATTTCATACTCTACTTTCCATTTTAGAAAGATAGCTTCAAATCTATAAATGAAACAATTTTCTTAAACTTAATTTCTATAGTAAAAATAAATATTATGGATGATAGTACAATTTCATATTAGATTCTAATTAATTTCACCTGAAGCTTGTATATCTACATAATGTAGACTATTTTTAAGATGACTTAATATAAAATTACGAAATTTTAAACTTTGTTTAATTAACCTATGTAGTTTAGTAATGTGTCGTTTTAAAACAGACAACCCATATTTTAGTCATGGTTAACTTCTGTATGCATTTAGTAATTAGCGTTTATTTCATGTAACTTTTATAGAAATTATTATTGAACCTAATAATAAAGAGTAATTATTGTAGCACATTTAAGAAAACATACATATCTGAGCAAAATATAATCAGCTCTCATCAACACGGTTTCTATCCGGGTCGGATATACCGACAGATGTTATCTATCTTGATTATGAAAAGGCTTTTAACTAGGTTCCCATAAGACGATTACTTCTGAAGTTTGAGGTATTAGGCATCAGAGGAAAACTGCTTAAATGGATAGAAGCATTTTAGTGTGATAGAACTTTTAAAGTTCGTGTTAGTAACCACCTTTCTAACGAGAGAAAAATAACAAGTGGAGTACCTCAAGGATCAGTCTTGGGTCCAGTGCTGTACTTTCTATATATCTTTGACCTCCCCAATCAGAATGTTACGTCAGCTTATTTGCAGATGATACCAAGATTTTTGCTAACTCACTAATAGATCATTACCAGATTCAAAGAGATCTTGATAAAATCGCAGCTTTGTCAAAAGATTGGCTCATCAACCACAATGCAAAAAAATGTACTGTCTTACATATTGGTAAGAAAAATCCTCATCACACCTATTACTTGAATGGAGTACAACTGTAATGTGAAAGCACAAACAGATTTAGGTGTGAAGATAGAAGAAAATCGCAAATGGGAATTATAGCTACAGTTGTCAAGAAAGCTCACACATTTATTTATCTCATAAGAAAAGCTTTTGGTAACGTAATTAAAGAAATGATGCTTAAGATTTATAAGACTTATGTAAGACCAATCCTGGAATACGCAGTTCAAAAGTGTGGAGTCCATATTTTATTAATGATTATGATTTACCAAACTTTGATGTGATATTCACTAAATTATAGTTGTATATCATGTTGCCATCAGAGAAAAATTTGTAGAAGTGACAAACAAACAAGCAAAACCTGTCGTAAGACTGCCTGCTTATAAATAAATAATAATTGTCATTTACTTTAAATAAAATATATTTATAAAATCATTCAAAATATAATATTTATGTGAAACATAACATGATATCATATTAATATTGCCAAAATATACAAATAACAATACAATTAGATCTTAGATGGATTACTTCTCTGTATAGTGGAGATAAATTAGAATCATAAAGACATTGAAAGAGTACAAATAAATCAATAAATTCTCATTACAGCGAGATTCATAATACCCAGCTTAATCTTACTCTTATCAACTATCTTTTAGAACTCACGGGCCTTTGTTGTCTTTGGGAAAAGAAATCGAAATAATAGTAGGTACCTACAACTACAAAAATTGTTCCTATTACATGGAGTATTGTCAAATTGTTGTTAAAAACAATGGAAGATATTATCAAGGATAGAAATTTCCTAAGCGTTAATATAAAAGTAACTGTTACCGAGGGTTCCTTTGTTGCTAAATCATGGACGGAGTGCGCACAATAAAACTGAGAGATGATGTTAATAGCTGCAATGGCCCAAATGTTCCAAGAAAGATTTACTGCAGTACTATGCAGCTGAGGGTATATCCCAAGAAATAAAGGCAGGGGAAAAGCGTGCGTGTAGAACAACATCTGGAAGGAAAAAAGGTTATTAGTACCAACCCTCAACCAACCACAGGAAAAATAGTAAAAGTAAAAATTTGTTTTTATAAATATTCAATAAAAATCATTATCTTTCATCTTTTTGCTATTTTCTCACTATTTATGGAAAAACAGCAATATTAGATGATAGTAATTGTAAATTATCTTACCTCTTCAGGATGTTTTCCATACTTGGCATAGAGTATCTCCTGCTGCAGGCCAGTAAATGCTCCGGTTACTAAAGTGGACAACAAGATGGCAACCCCAAGGCACCAATACACAAACTTGCCTTTCGCTTCATCCACAACCTTTGCCCCACCGTACATAGCAAGGGCCACCCCAATGGTTATAAGGACGGAGCCAATGATAGAGTTCAACTTGGGTCTCTTCCGTTTCATATACCATGATACTAGCATGCTGGCTGGAGATGATGCTGATCTGAAAGGATACATAATTCTATAACATATGAATACTGAAACATTGTGGATGGTTCAGTTAACAACATAAATAAAATCCGAGATATACATACATGCTAATTGTGAACCTCTTGTTCTGATACCAACTCAATCATAGTTTAGGTTCCGAGGTCTTAAACTTCAAAAACCTTTCTACATGACTGTGACTTTCTACATGAATCAGAGTAATGGTAATGAGTGAGTTCCTTCTTTATTCTACACCGATAATGTGTAACTCATTGTATGTGTAACTCAATCAACCTTAGCTATCAGAGGTATCAATGGGTAACAATTTCCAATTTCAAACAGGTGTCCTACATGCTTGATATTGGCTACTTTGATAAAAATTAACTAGTGGCATTATTACAACAGAAAGATTATGTTAAGTCGGTAAAATTTTTTAATCCGGTATCAGGATTGAGGGTTGATTGCTGATTACAAGTGTACAACTCGGCGACGCAGTTTTCGAAAAAATTGAGAAAAACTAACCTAATCTCAAAATTCTAATATACAATCATACAGCTTCATGGTGTTTTATCTTGGCACACAAACAATATTATAATAATCCATTTGTGCAATAAAACTACACTTCAGTCATGTCGACAGAACCACGCTTCGCGGGGTCCCTATTTCCACATAAAAAAATATACAAACCGAACCTAACCCAATAAGTTTTAGCTTCCTATAGCTTTGTTCACTGCAGGGGGCTTCGCCCCACTTCCCTCCTTGGCCGTCCCCCATGATCCCCTCCACCATTCATCTTTTTTCGCCAATGTTAATACATAGATTACCTAAGTACTTAACTTAAATTTTACAATGAAAAAAAATTATAATCTAACCTGACAGTTTAAGCATAGGACTTATTTGAAAGCCTTTTTCAATCTCAAAAACAGTACATTACTGAGAGTTTTGAGTGGTACCGTAGTAATCGGCTGATGAACCTCTATGAGCTTCAACCATTCTCATGTACAAACTCCTGCTACCGGATTCTAAATCCAACCTGTTAAGTCTTTGAAGTCAACTTACCTTATTATCATGTGCAGAGTAGATGGCACATGCAAAGCATAAACATAATTATTAGCAAAACTTGTCACAAAAAATAAACTAATTAGTACTAAATATTGATTCAGCGGAATTTTCGGGGCAAACTGAAAATAAAACAAACATGCACTACAAATTCTAAAACTTTACTTCACAACCACTTCACAAAACTAATATAAAATATATTCCACTTACCACTCTCGACTTCATGGCGAAGAATCCTTGCAAAGTTATAAAGAAGAATTGAAGAAATGTTATTAAATTGGCACAAGAAGGTGCCCTTTCCATTAATATTTCCATTAAAAAAGCACTCAAACAACATCCTACAAAAACTTTGGTAATGATTTTCTGGGAAGTCATAGTTAGGTCATTCAAATTTGTACGAAAGAAAGATCCGTAAAGGAAAATAACACCGTTTGATCCTGTGCTTGAATAACAAATAAATATTACAAAAACCAAGTACAATTACAAACTTTGGGAGTTTTACATTTTTTTATTAATGTGCGTACAGCAAAGTAGTTCGAACCACGTAGAGGTACACAGAAACCAGAGTACTTAAACCTTGGAGGAATGATGATAAACTTAAACACTACGTTTTACCCAAAATGTTTTGGATTTTGTTTATTTGAATTTGATAAATGTTAACTTATTGATACGACCCTGCTGTCATATCAGTCATCAGTGACGTCATCCTCAAGGTCCTCAAGGTCCTCAAGTTATCATTTTTGATGCTTGTTAGGACCATGGATATATTACTCTATCTGGATTGCTGACTTTGTAGAGCTACCTGAAGTCCGATGACGTCATATTGGAATATTCGACCAATCACAGGCCGGATTGAGGTTGTCCTTCATAATAATTGTAGGGTCCACACTTAGAAAAATAATGTCTTATTTTTATGTGGTTCTTCAAAATGCTGTGCGGTAATTTTTCTATTAGTAAAAATTATAATATTGAAGTAATACATTTTTTTCAAAATAACCGAATATTTAAATTATTGCATTAAGAGTAAATTGAAAATTAAGGTACACAATTACGGTACATATATCCTCCTAAGGCCCAAACAAAATATGCCTTGTTCCAGGTTATCACCCAATGTTCTTGTACAAGTACATAATGTACAGTTATAGTTAACGCCCAGACCATAAAAAATTAATATAACTATGATAGTGTTTTTTTTGAAGTGGTATTTTTTTATTGAATTAGTACTATGACAAATAATAAATTTAGGCAGTTTTAGGTTCAAAATTTTTTGTTCATGTCTGAGAACATTAGGCCGTTAAGACATAAATTGGTATATTTTTTATGTTCTAAATGGGTAACATTGGGTTGTTAAGGATTAAAAAAGTTATTATTTTTAATATAAAAATTATTTATTTAGCATAATTAAGTATGCCTAGTTTCACTTTTGGCAACAAATTAGGTATTACATGTCCATAATAATTATATCCATAATTTCCATAATAACATGTCCATAATAATTATGTCCATAATTACCATTTTCTAATTTTGGTCATGTGCTATAATTTCACCAATATTTTAATATTTGAAAAGTGCAAAATTTATTGAAGAATTACTTAATAGAGGAATAGGCTGCTCTGGTACTATTATGAAAAATGGAATACCTGCCGCAGTAAGGCCCAATACTGAGGAGGACCGAGAACTGAAACATCGAGCTAGGGGTAGTACACAAGTTCTAAGATCAAGTAATGGGACCGTAGATTACAATGGCACTAACGTGGTTTGACAACAAAGCCGTGACATTGTTATCTGTAGAAGCCAATGAAGAAACAGATGAAGGTAGAAGATGCTCTAAGGGCGAAAGAAGATATGTACCAATGACCAGAACTACAATAATAAGAAATTATATCATGAATATGATGTGTGGATCTTGATTCCATCAGAAAACGATGTCTGTAAAGTGCACATACCTATTTTGTCGGACAAACAATCAAGATACGGACAATGTCTATACCAAAAATGTCATTACAAATTATCTTGCCACATAAATTGGCAATCCGTGCTTATCGCACACAACTACACCACAACACCAACCACAACTACAACTTTTACCACGGTTTGCTGATGCTGCTCTTGAATTGATCTGTACATCTTCATCTACATCTGTTTCGCTAAAGCTTGGTGATGTATTTTTAGGGCCAATGATAAAACAGTGGTTTGCTAGTATCTTCATCGGAGAATATAGCTTCAACCCATAATGGCCTACTACTGGGCACGGGTCTCTCCTCTTGAGGAGGCCTAGAGCATACTCCACCACGCTGCTTCAGTGCGGATTGGTGGAGGGGTTAGTAGCCAACCCGAGTTTCGGAAGTTTTCAAACAACCCGAGGGCCTCCGACATGGCTTAACGACTGTTATCTTATGATAACAATCGGAATCGACGGCAAGAAGAAGCACGGAAACGCTCCAGAATTTTTGCCACTAGGGGTCACCCATCCAACTATCGATCGCGCCCGCTGTTGCTTAACTTTGTCGATCACTTAAGATCGACGCAAGCCGCAGGGCTATGAGCGCTTCATCGGAGAATATAAAATCTACAGTATCCAAATCATTTAGCAAAATTTTCGATTACTAGTTTTTTCCGCGCTAAGAAAAGTAAGTAGTCATTAATACTCAATGTTCATATACGAGTACATATTATTACAGGCAACTAATAGAACACCAGCCGTGTGTTCTTGTACAAGAACATAATAAATGACAGGTAAAAAAAAGGAATTTCAAATAGTGTATTTGCATAAATAGTAAACTTCAAATACTCTGTAGTGTTTTAACTCAAAAATAAAAATACTAGTTTTAAAAAAAACATGTGATTTTGTTAATACTTAGAGATTTATCTTACCTAGACTACATGTGCGCTCCGTGTTTGGCATTTCGGCAACCAAATGACAGACTGTACCTGATTGGTTCCTGAGGATCGAGCTTGAAACACGTCACTAGGACATCCTTCAAGAATGTCAAAACTTAAGAAAATGGCGAGCCGCGCCAATTTTTGAATTAAATTAGAAAAACTGAACTGTTCTCGTGTGAGAACATTGTGTCACCAGGACTACATTAAGCTAATTTAGCCTGGGCGGATACCAATTTTTTGTAAAGTCCTTGGGTAAGAACATTGGGCCTTAGGAGGTTAAATTATAATTATAATGGTCCTGGAACTATAGTAAACATAATATGGACACATTACAAAAACGGTCATTCCGTTATGACGTCATCGAACTTCAGGTAATCCTACAAAGTCAGTGATCCAGATAGAGTAATATATCCATGGTTATGACAAATTTAATGACATTTGCACAAGCATTTTGATAATGACCATAAATAATGACAAGCATAGATGACAAGCGTGACACCACAGAGTACGTGAAGCCCATAGTTAAAGTTTTTAAGTCTATGATAAAGTCCAAGAATTTTATAATTACATAATGGATGATAACCTTCGAAGAGGAACCTGAAGACAGATCATGTATATTGTCCGTCATCACTGGAAGTTGGAACAAAATATCATATTTTATAACTAATTAATCCTATGTTATAACTAATTATGTTATAATATGTAATAAGGTAAGTGTTATGCCAGTAAAAGTTCTCGCTTTCCTAAGAAAAACCTATTAAATAGGTTTAATTTAATTTAAGAAATTTTCTTAGTAGGTACCCATATTTGAAAAATGTTAAGACTTAAGATTCATAGTAAATTAATGTGTTACGCTGACTCTCTTGATACAATAGGGAACACTGAATAAATAAGAAGACAGGGAACATTCAATTGACATCAGAATCTAAGGAAGGAGAAAAAAAAACGAAAAAATCTTGTAATTTCAAAAGGGCCTGGATGTAAAGTGTAATTTAGGTCGCACAGCGCTAATAACCAACAGTAATAAATTGCCTCTCTTTCTAACGCTATCTCTTATCTTCTCTGGCAATGTTAGGGTTGTCTTTTTTGTACGAATAAAAATTGTGTGTTACGTCAGCTCCGACGCACGAGTAGAGTTTAACGCTATCTAGTTAGTAGTTTACAATCATCAAATCAGTAACGTGATTATTATTATCGTTAGATGGCGTTGTTACTGATCAGCAACAACACCATCTAGATTCTGTGTTACGAATTACAAAAGTAACGCATAACGGACTTAACGTAACGCAGAAAGTTTGGTTTTACTCTCCACAATTTTCATACCACGGGCTTATAAATGAAAATCGATTCTGAAGGAGTTAAACCACGGAAGACATAATACGAGTAGTACGGTATGTACTTTTAATGGATTCCAAAAAGTTTAAACTGATATAATTTTTATGTGTGAAGGTGAACAAATTAAAATATAACGATCACAAAATGTTAACCCAAGATAACCCCCTTTATCCTAATGAACAATTATTGCTCTTGTTGCTCAGTTGCAAAGAGTACATTTGTATATGCCTTCACGGGTACAGAGGGGTGATACTGGAAATGGTCAGCTGAGAAGACAATTTTAGCAAAGAGGGCACACACTCTTCGAGCAGCGAGACTTGCAAGAGGTACGTTACTCGGCTAAGGTAAGGATAGTGTGAACCAAAGATTGCGACCGAGATCTCGTCTTTAAAGCTATTGCTTTTATAGTTAGTCGTATGGGGGCGGCTTAGAATACTAACTCCAATCCAATGAGTGTCATAAGAGGAGACTAAATCCAGCCCGTTGATGGTAAGACCCCTCGGAGGGATTATATTAGTAATATTGATTTTAATATTTCATTATTTACTTGTATATTATTATATTATTTCACCGAGGATATAGCAAACGTTAACAAACAGACAAAATATCTAAAAATCATTGTTGCAGTATACGGTAGATATACCTACCTCCTGAGTTAATTAAAACCGGGCAAGTGCGTGTCAAGCCACACGCAATCTAGGGTTCCGTAGTTCATCGAATATTACTTATTAACTACTTAAGCTACCCTACCCTAGCCATTAAAGTTTTCCTTTTTACATAATTAATCATAACGACGTGCATAAGTGTATCAATGATACCTATATGGATAAAATATTTTGACTTTGACTTTGACTTTGACTTATAACTATAAAGAAATATTTATCTTATATTTCACACAAATATCCGCCCCAGCCAGGAATCAAACCGCTACCAACTAGGCTCCAGAGTTGTCAACTCCACAGTTCTGTTTCAGATATGACCCCGTGTCACTTTTGGTCGAGGTCGTAATTCTGTTCGTCAAGAGCGAAGTTTGAGGTTCGAGTTCGGGGTCGACATTTACGTAGCAAATAAAATATCTCTGTAGCGTTCAGTACCGTACCTTGAATAATTATTTTTAAATAATACTGTAGATAGTATAATAGATACTTGATAATTTTATGAGGATACAGAATATTTTATGGATAGGTACATCTTGTGCGTAAATCTATCAAATCTATGTCCTATAGAGATTTTCTCGAACTATGGGGCTATGGTTAGGGCAGCCATCATCGAAACCGCCGTTGCTGAACAAAGACTTCAAAAACACTGAACATTTGGACGAAATTTTCTCCCAGACTATTACTTGATTCAATATACCTATAATTGACGCTAAATAAAAAGGACACCAAGGGGCGCGCCAAAGCAGTAGCAATAAGAGGACGACATGCGAGTTTCTTTTAGAGGGCGCCACGTTTAGTCACGGAAGTAAGTCGATAAAAGCCCTCTTAAACTAGGACAAATCCAGGGCAAACCCGGAAGAATGGCAGCCCTAGCTATGGCTATAAAATAAGAAGTGTTCTTGTTTCCGAGGCCCCTTATCACCACTTCCGAGTCCAGTCAGTACCCTCTGCTCTTTCAGTACAACGCACTTTTTTTTTTCTCCAACCTCCACAAGTCCATACAACACGATCCATTCTATTCCAAGTCCGAGAGTCCGCCCCGGCACTCCATCCGACACTCCGATCTCCATTCAGTTCATTCATACGCTCCGTCGCGTCGAAGCGAGTGCTCGTGTTTCGCGCCAATATGCTTCCATACTATTTCAAATATCGAAACAGCCAAACAAGTTTGGAAAACTGTTTATTTTAAAATGTGTAAAATCCAACAGTTTATATATTAGTGTACTGTGTGTGCGACAGTGATGTTCCTAACTTGTTTCCATAAAACTACACAATGCAAACAGTTTTGTTTTTTAATGTAATGCTGGGAAAGCACAAGTTGGTAGTACTTTTAGAAAAATGTTAACAGGATTTCTAGTGTTTTGTCTTCTGTTTCAAACATTCCAATCGGGTAAGTGTTTTTATAAATTATATTCTTTGATACAATAAAAATATTTTTAGTAGCTTATTTGCTACTGAATGAACGCTACCTTCAATAACAATTGTATTTTAAAATTAAGTTACGATAACAAAAAATTACTGATCAAATCCACCGATATAATATTGTTGTAAAAAATATTTACCAACAAACTGTGCATTTAAACACCGGCGCCACCTAGGCTTTCCATGGGGAGTGTAATATTATTAAAGTATCGTATGGACTATGGAACCTTGATGGATGGAATAGAAACACATGGATTCATGGGAACAGATATAATGATTAAAAATAAATTAACTTCTCAAAAGTGCTATTTTTTTGCAATTCAAAATAATACCAATTTATTTAAATTACAACCCTACCGCCACCATTTCGTCTATTATACATTTTTCCAGTGCGGGTATCTATCTATCTACCTATTAGGTATTCGAATTTCGAAGCAATCTTTCATAACTAATCTAGATTTAAATATTTATAATTTTATATTAATAATCAAATAACTAATTTTAATAGTTTACCAATAATCTAAAATTAACCGATAAAACCATTGAAGTATAATGTCATGGAACAGACATCTCGAACAAAATGTGTGTCCCGCCGGGAGGTTCCATTTTCAAAATTGAGCCCCGGTTCTCCATTCAAAATCGTACGAGTCCATTGAAGATTGAAGCCACGTGGCGGCAATGCATTGGGACATACATGGTGTTCGCGGTGTCGGTTCTATACGCTAGTAATAATACTTCAATGGATAAAACCAATAAATATCTTATGATTCGTCTAACCCGAAAAACAAACAGAAAAATAAACAGACAGCAAAATCAAATTACAAGACGCGCAGGATACATTAAAACTTTTAAATACATATTTTCATATGTTCGTGTATTGAAAGATACTCACATGATTAAATCTATTTGAATTTTGATTTTTTTATTGATATCCATGGGCGCCATCTTACTGTCAGTGGCTAGTCGGCCTATTTGTGAGTTATTCACATAAAAATTATGTTTCTTTTTGCCGCTGATGTCAGTGTAAAGTGTGTAAAGTGGCCTATACAAATACCAATTCAAGTAATTGTTTAACTTATTCATTGCCGTCTTGGATGACCTCAAGTGTTTAACTAATACTACGACTAGTAAACAGCAAAATCACCATTGAAGTATTATTACTAGCGTATAGAACCGACACCGCGAACACCATGTATGTCCCAATGCATTGGCGCCACGTGGCTTCAATCTTCAATGGATTCGTTCGATTTTGAAAGGAGAACGGGGGCTCAATTTTGAAAATCGAACCTCCCGGTTGGACACACATTTTGTTCAAGATGTCTGTTCTATGACATTATACTTCAATGAAAATCACGTATTCTTAGTTGGAAATCGAATTCGAGACGATTTACCCACAGACTGTTAAATCGTCTCGAATTCGATTTCCAACTGAATATTACGTGACGTTGCTTAACTTTGTGCGGTATTTGTTAAACACTTGAGGTCATCCAAGATAGTAATCTATGGATTTAACTTGACAGCAAGTCACATTTTTCATATCCATAACAAAACGTGATGGTTTATGTTTGTATGTGGACACACATGTCTATAATAAGCACTTTTAACGTTACGTTAAAATTTATATCTTAGCTGTATACATTTGCCGGTCTATCTGATCGATAATCACAAGAATAGAAAAAGGTAATAAGTAATATTGTCATTAACTAACAGTGATTGATACTTAGTTTAGTAAAAGAAAAGAAACACGTGTGTCAATAAATAATCATATCATCCTATCAATTACCAGCCCGTAATTACCTGTTTGTTATCAATATTACATACGATGCATTGCCAATTAAATTATGTAATGATAACTATCTATTGTGAATGCTGTGATAGCGAGGCATTATTATCCACTGTTGCCTAAGCATTCCTAGAAAATAAATATTTGCATTAAATGCAGTTGCAACACTTGCAACAATAATTTTTTAAATAACTTTAAAAACCTTACAAGACTGGTACAGGACATAGACCTGAATCATTTAGACTTCCATTCCATTCCTTATATTTTTGAAATCTTTATACTTTAAAATTTATTTCATTTCCGAGCATAGGTACCTACTAGTCTTGATTTAAAATATCAATTATTCAGGTGAACGTATTGTAATATATTGGCTACCAGCATTGAAGTATAATGTCATAGAACAGACATCTCGAACAAAATGTGTGTCCCGCCCGGGAGGTTCCATTTTCAAAATTGAGCCTCCGTTCTCCTTTCAAAATCGAACGAATCCATTGAAGATTGAAGCCCATTGGCACCAATTCATTGGGCCAATATACATACATATATCGTGTTCGCGGTGTTAGTTCTATATACTTCAATACTATGAGTACGTAATAATAATGAAGTAATGTAATTTAAGTAACCAGTTTGTATACCACATTTTTGCCGAGGATTTAAATTGTTTGTGATTGCCTGTTCGCTGTTAAATAAACCGTTTAAAAAGGAGTTACTTGTAAGGTAACTTTTTAGACTGAAGACAAGAAATCGACCAGAAAAAAGTTAAATTTGAGTATCATCATGCTACGTAATATTATAAATGTGAAAACATATCATACAAAAACTACTGAACGGATTATTATGAAACTTAATATACCTAGTAGAGGTAGAAAATAATCTGAAATAACATACGGGAAACTTAAATTTCCAATTAAAAATACTAATTGATAGGACTATCTATATAGCGTTCATATTTTTTCTTAAATATTTTTCATGTAGAGATCGATGAGTTCTGTACCCTAATTCACGTAACTTTAAGACGCATCGATTAAGTTGCAGTGACGCTGCAATCAAGTTGGAGTGACGCTACAATCAAGTTGAAGTTTGGCGTCTAAACCGTATTGTCATAATTTTTTGACTGCGTGTCAACTGCACGCCAACTGCACGCAAACTGCATGTGAACTTCACTTCTCCTGCACGCATCCTGCGCGCCTGTCAAACTTTATGAGACTTCAAACTTCAAAAGTTTATGAGAATACCAATCAAACTGCGATCGGGAACACGCTATCTTGACGCGCATTATCAGAATACCTTTTTGTGACGTGAGCGCGCTTGAGACGCGCTCGCGTGACGTGAGCGTGTTTGACAGCGCAAGAGAATACGGAAAGTGTCATTTTGATCGGAACGTCGCTGCAACTGCACTGCAATCGAACTTCTTAAGTTACGTGAATTACCCTGCTGATCTCATGATCATACGAGTGTGCACGCGTTTATTTTTTTATGGAAATAGCCGGCAGACTAGCCGTCGATCTGAGGGAAAGTGGCTATCGTCGCTCACGGGCACCAGCGACATCAAATGCTTTACTGATGCCTTGCTGGCCAAGAAAGAGATAAGACAAAAAGAAAGAACTGGCTGTCAAGCCCCAGTCGGAACACGAGTCGTTTAGCGGCTGACTAAACTTGACTAAAGGTCGTAGCCCACTTACACGACACCGCTCCCACCCAACCAAAGTCTGAGAATTCAAATATAAACTTAAAATCGTGCTCTGGTTAAAATCGTGCTCATACTTTGGTTGGGTGGGAGCGGTGTCGTGTAAGTGAGCTACGACCTTTATGCAAGAAGGTGGTAGCTATCCAGCCTGACCATACGAACAAATTATTATATTTTTTATTAAATAAATGTTTGATCACGTAAACGGTAGAACTAGGCTCGTAGTCGGTATCGTTTCATATTGTATTACTTAATCACCTCACCTTGAACATCACCATAAATTATCCAGTTTGGAGCAACGGCTCACAAATTACAAGTGTGAAGCCGAATGTCCGCTCGCAATTAAATACATTTTGTGGGAATTAAGCTATTAAAGTTACTATGGACGGCAGTTATTAGGAGGAATTACTTCATTACAGGGAAAACGCCTCAAGTGAATTCAAGTAGAGATAAGCTGAGTTAATGATCCGTAGTTATTTCATCATATTATAATAACAGAAACAATAAAGAGCCAAATATTGTACTAAGGCAATTAAGAAATTCTACGACTATTGAGTTATGAGTGAGAAGCTTGAAATATTAAAAGAAAATACTAACAGCTAATAATGTATGCAACCTTCACAGTTAGATAAATAACTTGAAGTTGAGGACAAATATAAATAAAAATATATTGTAAGGATACATCCAATAACATTACAATATTATACGAACCATTCACCTTTTCACTCATTCAACATTCACTCAAACGTCACTACTACATGCATTGCATTCGATCTCATCATTCGTGCCACACGCATTCATTAAAAATATCTCGCGAAGACTGCAACCGAAAAGCACTCTCTTGCTGGCGGTGCCCATGGTAAAACAGTATAGAAATAAAGGCCAAACTGTGTTGGAACGAGTACCCTCGCTGGATCATTTGATTGTTCAGGTCTGTACGATTCATTAATCCGTATGGTTATGCTTCTATGATAGCATACTAATTTGTTTATGAACACGTATTTCATGTAAATTCTGCTGCTTAACGAATAGAACATTTATCAAGTATTAATTTTGTTTTAATCATTTCTTGTTCTAAGTTTACCCTTTCAACTCAGAAGTGCGATCGAGCAGATACTTTGTACGTAAAGTACTCTGTCCATCCCGCCTACAAATCGTACCTACTTATTTTTAACCATAAGAAGTTTAATTTTGTTAATTAAATTACTTCTCTTAACTAATATAAACTACCCTCATACTTTTTTTTCCCATTTGTATTACCCTCATGATATATATTTTTTATCAGTACTACCCTTATTGATTTTTTTTCCTTGGAATACCTTTTACATGCTTTATTAGCCCCATATTACCTAAATCACAAAAATATTTTTTAGATTTATTGTCTGTCTGTCTATTTGCCTGTCCGGGCATCACATGCAAAACCCTTGAACGGATTTTGATGAAAATTGGCGAAGTTGTTTCTAATACTTCCGGTCATATTTTAGGATATTTTTTATACCGGAAAATTAAAAGGTTTCCCTGGGAAACGGGATTAAAGTTTGTATGGAACATTTTCAATGCATCAACTGATTTGCTTCTTTGCAACAAATGTTCCTTGCTTAAATTGATGGAATACATGTTTTAGTTTTTCAAAATTTGCAAGAAAAAGAAAAAAAAAATACAAATTAATGTGAATATTGCTTATTTTTCATAACCCGCTCCTGGAGGAATCCTTTGTGATTGTATCGTAGGTTTCAGTATATAAATTACTGAATATAAATACTTCAATATAAATTCAGTTTTTTTTAATTTTATTTCTGCAAGAGTTATAAATAACGTCCGCATAATTTCCGTATGCGAAGCTGCGGGCAACAGCTAGTTTGTAATATTACCAAACTTATGCGTAACAATTCAAGTTTCAGATGGATGAAAGGATTAATATACCTGGAATGGAAGGAACAATTTTCTGGTGTTAGACCAAGTGGACAGCGCCGATAAAGAATTTCAGGTTCGGAATCATGCTGCTATTGGAAAGGCAAGACGCAGTCGTAAGATATTAGACCAACGTAATGTGGCAGCAGACCAAGATATGGTGTTAGACCAAAATATGGTGTTAGACCAACATATGGTGTTAGACCAAAATATGGTGTTAGACCAACACATGGTGTTAGACCAAAATATGGTGTTAGACCAACATATGGTGTTAGACCAACTACAAAACGAAAGTGTTTTGTTGTGAGAAGCAAAGACGTTATCTGCCAACCGAGTATTTCGGTGTGATATTCATCGCCAGAAAGCTGGATACTGAATTCTCCATGGTGTCGAAGACCGAGCCTTACGCGTCGGTGCACAAGCCGCAAGGTTCCGTGAACCCGAAGAACTACTTGGGTAAACAGTTAAGGAGATTTAGTGAACGTGAGGCAAGAACATCCTAATGATGGAA
The DNA here is from genome assembly GCA_963932265.1 of Thymelicus lineola. Lineage (NCBI taxonomy): Eukaryota > Metazoa > Arthropoda > Insecta > Lepidoptera > Hesperiidae > Thymelicus > Thymelicus lineola. The sequence goes on from OZ010685.1 coordinate 2,660,841, forward strand.
AGAGGGAAGTGCCGCGCATGTCTTAAAGTGTATACCATCATACATGTTAACCGCGAACTGTTGCAAAGTAGACTAATACATAATAACAATGAATTTCCGCAAAGTAACGCCTGATACTGTTAACTATATTAGTTTACATGTTTTTGGTACAATTATCCAAAAAAGTAACAGTGGTACTACTACGACAATCAATAAATGTGTCAATAGACTTACAAATAGGGTAACACCATATTTGTAACGGCATCATTCAAATTGAAAGCTAATAGCCTAGCTAACTGTCTTTTATATTTTAGTGGCAGGTACATAGTGCCCCTAGGTAATTTAAATGACGAAATTAATTAATTTATATCAAAATAAAATACTACATCTTTAGATTTAGTTTATAAATATGGTCATTTTCTTCCGGACTTAAATCATTAGAGTAAAGAAAAATGCACACATTACAAATTTGCATTTGGTACTTCTATAATATTTAAAAATAATTACCTTTTTTATACTTTATTAACTGCTTCTTGCTAATGTTCGGGCTGTCACCAATCATTAAAACTATTGAGGTGTTCATATCTAAATGTTTTGGATTAATCTGCTTTAATAAGTATTCAAAAGTAGCTCCCGGTGAGCACAAGTTAACTACTGAGTGTGTAATATAGGATTTTATAATAGACCCATAGTGTTTCCCTATGCTGTCACTAATTATAATTGTTTTTTTTGCTTGACTTATCTGATGGCGAGCTGACACTGAGTGGTATACTCTGTATGATGCTTTCATCCTGCACTGCCAGAGTGCATTGACAGCATTTGTCCTGGTTAAGCTGTAATTTCATTTCACATTTGTATTTTTGATGAGATAGACTTTTTGCCTAGAAAATTATTAGTGTTTATAAATAATGAATATTCCTATTGTTATTTGTAAAATTACTCTATACAGTGGCACCGCTAATTCACTAATTTCACTAATTATCAATCATTTTCACTTTTTAGATTTTTCTTCCTTTACATACGCCTAATAGTCTACCTTGAGCCAAATATAAAGTATCTAGGTGATCTGGAAGTACGTTATGTTTTTGATCCTATGTCAGTGAGTCAGTCACCAAAATGCGGGTTTTAAACGTTAGTATATCAATAACTGTTTGAGCTACATTTGTGAAATTTTTAATTCTAAATAAACTAAGGGGTTTTAATAAATGTGCCAAATTTCATGTATGTATGTAGGTTAAATAGGTCTCGAGTTAAGGGGTCAAAAGTACCTCGAAATGGTTCGTGTAATATTACACATTATAATAAAACAATTACTAGTTGTACTACCTATCTGGGTGCCAAATTTACCTTTCTAGGTCATCCGGAACTGGGTTAGAGTTTTGATTTGACTGACTGACCTATAGTCAGTCAGACCTATAGCCAGTCAGTGATAAAAATGACGATTTTTGGACGTCAATACCTAAATAACCGTTTGAGGTGTGTTTATGAAATTTGGAGCACATAGGTACGAGTATGTATTTTGTAAGTCTCAATAAATGAGCCAATTTTGACAGGTATATGTGGAATAGTTTTTAAGTTATGAAGAGGTCAAAAGTGGCTTCAAATGGTTTGTGTACACACGGTGCTGCTCACCAGTTCTGTTAGCCTGAACACGCTATCGCGTCTCTAGATTTCTTGGACAATGACTCGAATCTCTCCATGTTATTGCAAGTTTCCAGGAGGTTGTAAAAAAATATTTGTTATTTTATTTGTTCCTGAGCTTTGGTGTACAAGCTGGTCATAATATTGTTATGAAGTGGTTTTTCTAAGCTTTGAAGAAGTAGAGATTCAGTATCATACAGTGACCTACTGTGTTCTGATTCTAGCTGTAATGATTTAATTTTATTAATTAATGAAATTCGCCCTTTTTACTCCGTCCTAACTGTTGTAAACAATTCCTTTCTTTGACAAGTTTTTGAGTTTTACGAATATATACAAATTTCTTTATTTTAACATAATATACTTCTTTAGTTTTCTGGCTATTAAAATATACAATGGGTTCTAAAGAATTATTGCTAGAAGTCAGGTCAATTACAAAGGAGCTGTCTTTAGGATAGGACCGCAGTCAATAAGCTCACTAAAAAGGCTCTGTGTAGCAACACGTTTCTGAGATTCTTTTAAATGATCCAGTTGAGTTACGGTCTTATTTGCCTCATGTAAGCTCATCTCCAGCTCAGTGATGCGACTCAGAGACCTCTCATGCTCATAACCACATTGGTTGATCGACTCAACAATGTCTTGAAGGTTGTCTCGCTGCTCAAGGATGTCCAAGTATTTATTATGAAGCTCGGCAAGCTGAGTCTTGTATTCGGTGTTGGCCTTTGTAGTTTTGCTATTTCAGCTTCGCTGTCTTCATTCTCCCGTAGTAACTGAGTCCCGTAGTAACTTGCTGGTTTGAAGTTCCTTAAGAGTGAATTTCATCTTGGTTTCCATTTCCTTAAGAACAGATTGGCGGGTCATCATATTTGGACCTTTTGTTATGTTTATATATTGAAAATAAATAGATAAAATTTAAGCACACTAATAGTTCAAAGAAGTAAGTTTTTAGTCCTAGTTGAAAATTAGCACGTCAATCTGGGGTTGAGTAATGCTTAAGTTGATTTTTACTTAATTAAATATTCTAATAGATTAACGCCCCAACTCAGAAAGGTTCCTTTATTTAGCTGTAAGGAGTCCATAACTAATTGACATTAAATATGTTAAGTATCGATTCCTCTCAGAGTCATTTTATTAACTTTAAGTAACCCTAGTGCGGAACAACGTCTAATAACCTTATCGATTATCATATCGATAGAGTATTAGTGTAGCCACATGTAAAATACGTTGAGAACACATAAAAAATAATACTTATTTTAGTGCTTTTAGAACGATGATTTATACTAATATAGTAACAAGAAATTCGTTTACTGTGTTTTCTTACTTAAGAATATTGCAAAGTAGCTTTTTTCTTTAAAATAAAATAAAAAACCTCGCAATTTTATGTAACGGCAATACTATACCTAGTAGTACTGTAGTATCTGTGGCAGTACACTGTACAGTAAATGTCAATTGTCAGTCATTTCAATGTTGATATATTATATTATATTGTTGGTTTGATTTCAATCTGAATTGAATTGAAAAATTTCATTTTGTTTAATATCGCCAACCTATTTATTATATAATATTATCATGTACATGTAAAGTACCTACACTTTCAAATTAGCGAATATGATAATAACTTATGTTAATAAATAGGGGCACCAAGGTTGTGAATTGTAATTAAAACAACTGTATCGTTTTTTAAAGGATATGGAGTGTAAAATACCGCGAAAAAGAGTTGCAAATGGTAAACCTCTCTTTGTTGGTTAGGCCTGGCACCAGTATGGGCAATATAACCGTTTTTACACATTCTGCTGTATCGTGCATAAAATTCTTGGACCGAGTATGTTCTAAACGGATCAGAGAAAATCTCGCAAATATCGCCTTGGTCCCACATGTCTATGCATTCTAGTGTAATCAACAAATTCAATAAAATCGGCAAAATCCGCGAAAACAGACATTTTGCTTGTGAAATCACTCAAATTGTAAACCTAATGTCAACTGAACGTCAAAATCAATCCTAAGTAGAGTTTAAGTAATGGTATTTGTATAATTAACTTTAATTGCCATTAAGGGCCTGTAACGGTCGATTAACTGACTCTGGGAGTGACTAATTGTGATTCTGTACTAAGGAGCGATTTTAATGACCATTAAGTGACTCTGAGTTGGGGCGTTAGTCTATTATTATAAAAATGTAATGCTATAATTTAAGTGAAGTATAAAATTGTAAGTGTGTGTAAGATGTCAATTTTGACTGAGGTAAAATGATCTGTCATCAAATTTACTTCCACAGTCTAGTCAAGTAAAATAAGACAATATTATTCACTATTGTGAGAATATAGTATGTGTGATGATAATTAACACTGTTATTTATAGTGTAATAGCTCAACGGTTTGTTAAAAGGTGTTACCTGACGACCGCTACCTGAAAGGAGGTAATCGCCGTTATCAAAATATTTAAGGAAAGAAAGAAAGAAATTATTTATTTTGTAAAGTATTATGTAACAGGTTACAAATGCAGCAATTACGTTACAGTAAATAGTTAAAAATTAACAAGTACAAGATACAGTTATTGTATCAGTTGATAGAGTAAAAGGCCTAAGTTTAAACTGTGTTCCGATGCTGAATCTGACATTGATGATCGTCTGTCATAACTATAACTAGATAATTAAAATGACTTCCGCGTAATCATCACGAAAGATAAATAAAATTCATACTTAATATAAATCAACAATTAACGATTTTAGAGATAAGTAGTACCTTTGTACATTGTATCCCTACTGTAACTGTCCTGTGAATTCTTACGTGTACATAAATAATAAAATAATAATAATAACATAATTATTATGATTAATTTATATTAAGATGTTTAATCAACTTTTCTATAAATATAGATGTAATATGCACCTATACGAAAATAAATATTATCTAACGAGTGAGTATTATTAAATTGTATTTTACGTCAAGCAGAGTATCTATGCAGTGTCATGTAGTACTTATATTTACGTAATTACCAATTTATACTTATTTGCACATTGTCTTAATTCAAATGATAAACTCATGTCTTTATTCTTGCTATTTTCACTAAATGTTATTAAATTGTTTAATAAGATTCTGCACATTGCGAACGTAGGTAACAATATTGACACGTTTTAACTATGATAACTGTGTTCGAGTTAAATAATTATATATTTTGTTATATTATTGTAATATAATTCACATTTATTTTATTTAATTTAATAGTTATGTTATCTAATTAAGATACGAGTAGATTACTATGATTTTTGTAAGTTTTATAGTAACGTTGTTGTTTGTAATGATTGTTACATTTAAAATTAAAATATGTATGTATATCTATGTATACGTAAAAATAAGAATTAGTCACTATTGGGAGCGAAGGGACTCGCTTCAGCAGGATGGCCGAGCTGTAAGGATACATCCAATAACATTACAATATTATACGAACCATTCACCTTTTCACTCATTCAACATTCACTCAAACGTCACTACTACATGCATTGCATTCGATCTCATCATTCGTGCCACACGCATTCATTAAAAATATCTCGCGAAGACTGCAACCGAAAAGCACTCTCTTGCTGGCGGTGCCCATGGTAAAACAGTATAGAAATAAAGGCCAAACTGTGTTGGAACGAGTACCCTCGCTGGATCATTTGATTGTTCAGGTCTGTACGATTCATTAATCCGTATGGTTATGCTTCTATGATAGCATACTAATTTGTTTATGAACACGTATTTCATGTAAATTCTGCTGCTTAACGAATAGAACATTTATCAAGTATTAATTTTGTTTTAATCATTTCTTGTTCTAAGTTTACCCTTTCAATATGATGTATATTGTATAATATATGACGTGGAACAGAAGCAAATTAACATGGTCTTGAGGATTTAAATTTTTAACGTAAACAAAGAGCAATATACAAACTTGGTGCTTGGGTTTAGGCTTTTACTGAAAAGTAAAGGAACAGGGAAAACTACAAAAATACGTAAAAATTTTGAACTTATTAATTTAATGAAACCTCTGTTTGATGTCCTGAAAAAATATATGAATGTCCAAAAGCATAAAAAAATAATATATACAAAACAAGTGTGTATGTACTTATGCATGCACGTAAGAAGAAGAAGTTATACTTTTTTGGCGTAACAGAATAAAAATAGCTAAAGATTTCGACCTGTATTCCACTACTTTTTGTTTGTAAAAAGAATCAGTTATCATCTAACTTCACCATGTCTCTTTTTAGCCGTCGGTGTGCGCTTGCATCGTTTTTTTTGCTCTCATAATTTTTTTTTCAATCGCGCCAAAAAAAGTACATCTTCAAAAATTAAATAGTTTACATCAAATAAATATAGTTACATACTTAGTTTACGATGAACAAAACAATGCAGACGAAAATAGAAGAGCATGTTTTCAACAAGTTTCTTTGGTGACCGGTCTATTTTTAAAATCATCATCAACAGTAGACGGGCGTTTTGTCGACACGACAATTAGACACCTACATGCAAGCAATAAAGTACTAATTGGCATATGATGTCTGCTAATTATTCCTAGGGCTTGGCATATGTTTGGTATAAAAAATCGCCCGCGATTGCCAAAAATTCATAGTAAAATCTGTTAAACGTAATTGTCGAAAGCCATGCAGACTGCGTTACGTAGACTTAGTTAACTAACGTAACTTTCTATTGCCAAAAATTTTTAAAATGTGAAAAAAAGTTATATTTTTGAACGCGAAACGTTCAAGAATGATAATTACTAAATTAACAAAGGTCATTTGGAACTAAAATACACTTATTATAATAGGAGATAAGTGATATGCAGTTGAGTCTACAAATAAGCTCACGCACGCACTATGATTTTTCGCCAAATCGACAAAATCGACAAATTGTCGCAACTCAGTAATAAAACAATGTGCGTGCAATATAATTCAAAACGATGTGTTACAAAAACTGAAACATTATGAAATAAAAACCTTGACAAAGTACATTTCCGAAAGGGCAGAAAATTCAAAAAAATATGTGCATGTCTGTATCGGTGCTTTATTATGAATAAATGATTTTGAATTTCAATCGGAGTGTAAACCAGTCAATGTCTCATTGATGCTTGCTGATCTTGACACTTATTAATTAACTAAAACCTTGCTAATGAGTATGAAAAAATGGCGCCAGGTTTCTCTTTACCAAACAGTTATGTTGTTCTTAACCAAACAATTTAATCACATTGACATTGAAATCTTTTCCACATACACTTATCACGTAGACACATTATTTTTAAAATGATTGCCTATGCGGTTTTTCTATCGATCTCAGAAACGGCTTAACCAATCTAGATACAGTTTTAACTCTTATATTATAATAAGGTTTGGGTAATATCAATTATGTCTTCTGTGGTAATATTTAGTGCTTGCTTTATTTTTCAGTTCACAAATAAAAAAGATACTCCAATTTAACGAATATTCCATATTATATTTGTTAAAAATGTTAAATTTATTCGGGCAGAATAAGAAACCCAAAGCGGCCATAAAAAATACAATTTTTTACTTTTTAGAATTTTGTCCATAAATTCGTATACAAAAGGTTTCATCTTTAAATATTCAAAGTTTCAAAGAAATTGCATTCCGAAATTAAACCTAAAAGTACTCCACTATGAACTGTAGTTTTACATCCGAGTATTATGGCACTAATTAATATTGTAGGTATTATTAGATAGACAGATCATTTATTTATGACTCAAATAATTGAGTGGTCTATTTTAGTTTGGATTTTCATAGCATGTGCAATTCTCGCTATGTAAGGCACGGTGACGTCTTTCACCGGCCCTAAGCCAATTAATAGTGAAAGTTCGATCTGAGACGCCTCCAATGGCTTTTTTCCCACAAGTTCAACTCAGTTCTATCGTAGAAATAGTGGGATTTTTTTTCTCACTAGTTCTACTAATTCTAGTAAAGTCGTATATACCGCTTTATTCCACTAGTTCTACTCGTTAGTCCGATCGTCGGACTTGCCCCCATCGCATTCCGTTAATAGGGATGTTGACACTAATTATAAATTTATATAAATTTATGTCTAAAATATTAGTGGTAACATTAAAAGGCCTAAAGTATGATTCTTTTATTGAAATCAATCACAATAAATTAAATATCATTAATTTAAAATGTTAAAAATTGTACTCACTGTCACGTGACCTCAAACGCCATTTTGAGAATATGACGTCATTGGAACAATTTTATATGGAAATTCAACAAACTTAGTAGACAGATAGTATTAAATATCGTTTAGTGACGTCACGTGACGTTTTTGGTGGGAAATTTGATAATGATTTTTATTTATCAATTTTTGTTTTTAAATTGAAGATTATTATTTTTATAATATTTTTTTCGTGAATATTGAGGTTCTATCTATAAAATAAAATGGAATCCTAAAATTAGTCAACATACCTATTGGATGAACTGTTTTATAGTGTAAATGTAGCTTTGCAGACACTATTGACTAAGTATAACAATTATTGATTAAGACTACTTCTACTTCTTCTACTCATAATGTTACGTTGTATTTTAAACTGATAACACAGACGACATAATAGTACATTAATTGTATTGATACTATGTAGTGCCTAGTGTTATCTATTCTGTGCTGAACATTGAATGACATATGTATACGCTGTTTGTAACATTAAATCTTTGCTTCTTAAACCTGACATGTAATGTTTATTACATTATCTATAGTGGTACTAGATAAATAATCTTCCCATCCAATAGGTACATCGTCAAATAATTAACCTTTAACAAACATCCATACATCATCAGAAACTTTCACTTTTTTAATATTAACAGGAAAAAGTGGTACATAGATTTTCTTTTCACGTGTTAAATGTCATAGCGTATTCATCTCCTGTCATAGTCGGTATCTAATCGAATTTTGTTTTTAAATTTTAACGGTTATTCGTCTTTTGTTTACATACGACATGAATTTTGAAACGGGCATATTATTGTTATACTCGTATTAGACGAATTTTCCAGTGTTTATGTGTTTACATAAACACTGGAAAATTCGTTCAATTCATATTGTTATTTTCATTATGTTAGCTTCTATAATTAGAATTTAGCCTTTTTGTTTTGTTATAAACGTTCTTCTTTCTCTCTCTCTTATTTCTGGGTCGACAACGCATTGGTGATGCCTTTGATGTCACTGATGTATATGGGCGTCGGTGGCCACTTGCCATCGAGTGGATCGTCATCTCATCATCATCACACGTCTGTCGACTAGTTAAAACAATAGATTCCCGCACACCCCCGCATTTGGATTTCTGTGATGCAGGTGCCATGGACATCACAAACAAATAAAAAGCAAATTTTAACGCAGTATTAATTAAACGTTATTTCAAGATACGAGGTTACATCTATGTATTATTAAATATAAATTCTGTTAAAATCATCATAATCTAACCTCCATTTAAATCTGGGTTAGGAAAAGATCAACCTTACTGCAAGTGAATTTTCATTGACTAGAAGTTCTTACATTGGTAACGAATTACATCAATCACAATCTGACGTGTTTTCCACGATCAATAAAGTGACCTATTCAATATACACGAAAGCTTCAATGATCCAAGATTTGGTCCAATTGACTAAGGTCAATTTGAACTAGGCGTTGATTCATTACATGATGAGATGGAAAAGGAAGGTCGATTCACTAAAGCAATATTTACAAGAATCGAGGAACGAGACGAAGAGGACCTTTTTGTTGCTGTTATCATAATATCCTTTAAACTGTTATTATAATTTATACTGCACAATCAAATTTAATAATACAGCAATTAACGTTACCAGAATCTTCGAGATACGTTGAGTCAGTACAAAAAAATCCGCAATGGTCTGTTAGTCGCGATGATGATCATGAACAAAATTTGCGATTATTACGCGAAATGGTAAATGGTACAACAGTTTCTCGTTTGTTTAGAAACTATACCGAAGTGGGTATGTGGGGCGGTGGTGTTCCCATGAGATGGTTCTCAACTGGCGCCTGACAGTTAGTTGGCCAACCGTTTGTTGGCACACTTGGTAACTATGGTACTACACGGATACGATATTGAGGATACTGGATATATGTTGACGTGGCATTTTATGCATTTTTGACTTTTAGAGTATAATCCAGTCTCGATACAATAGTCTTACCAATCGAGGATTCTCATGTCTCGTCGGAGGCATGCATCTGAATTTTTTTCTCGGTTTTATTTGTTACCATGTCACGGGACTGTGATATGTGAATGTTTGAGCGTATTTGACTTTAAGAGTATAATCCAGTCTCGATACAATAGTCTTACCAATTGAGGATTCTTATGTCTCGTCGGAGGCATGCATCTGAATTTTTTTCTCGGTTTTATTTGTTACCATGTCACGGGACTGTGATATGTGAATGTTTGAGCGTATTTGACTTTAAGAGTATAATCCAATCTCGATACAATAGTCTTACCAATTGAGGATTCTCATGTCTCGTCGGAGGCATGCATCTGAATTTTTTTCTCGGTTTTATTTGTTACCATGTCACGGGACTGTGATATGTGAATGTTTGAGCGTATTTGACTTTAAGAGTATAATCCAATCTCGATACAATAGTCTTACCAATTGAGGATTCTCATGTCTCGTCGGAGGCATGCATCTGAAATTTTTTCTCGGTTTTATTTGTTACCATGTCACGGGACTGTGATATGTGAATGTTGGAGTGTTTCTTTGTTTGTTTAATACTCATTCTGGAAATGTTACAGGAACGTGAAATACTTTGCAGTTCTTTTTGGTAGCAATTCGTATTCACATACATTTTATTTATTTATTTATTTAATCTTTATTGACCACAATACAGGATTAAGGTACAAATGGCGAGCTTAATGCTTTATGCATTCTCTGCCAGCTAACCATTAGGGCAAACAGAAACACATGATGAGCGGTATTATAAAGAGTGATTAGAAAAACGTAAATAATATTGTAAAAAAATACAAGAAAAAAAATACATTTTGTCTATTTTGTAAATAATTTAATTACTTAGATTTCCTAATGACCATCTTCCTAGAAACGAATTGCTGGAACTTCGAAATTTGTGTAGGGCATACTATCGATCGATACTGAAGATTTTTGAACTTGACGATAGTTAAATGTCAATTATTATATCATCTGTGTAAAACTAACACTCATAATGTCCAAGTATCTATTGAAATAAAGTCTGAACCACATATACAAACACATAAACTGGCAGTGCGCGCTAATAGACTACTGCAGGCATTATTCCAGTAGCATGTAGCAACAATGGAAGCATCAGTCACCTCGCTGATGGGGTCATTTTGTGGGTTAATATGCTGCAGAGAACGTCGCATGCAATTGTGACTTGGCAGCTGCAATCAATTGAATCAGCCGCGCTTGTTGCAAATGTGTTACAATGACGTGCTTATCAATAACTGATGGTATTTAGGCTGTTGGTGTTCTGGTAATACTGGTTGGTTTTACATATCGTACTACACACATCACCATTGTTCACACATTGTACTGTAGTCTTTCTTTCTTGTACTTCTCTTTCTTTTTTTACTTCTTTTTTCTTGGTCGGCAACGCTTCAATGATGCCTTTGGTGTCGCCGATGGCAACGGGCGATAGCCACTTTCCATCAGGTGGGTCATTGGTCGTCTATTTCCATTAAAAAAATAGTTTTTTATTTGTCGCATGCTACGTAGTTTAAAAGTTCTACATGATTATAACTCTCTTCATAGTTTTTTCGTAGTCTAGTAAACATAATTGTGTAATAAACGAGAGACCGATTATTTATTTATACAAATGAATACGTGTGTGCCTATTTATTTATAGTGGTAAAATCTTTAAATACTTTAAAATTAAGTTGTCGGATTAAGTAGAAGCTATTGGAAACCGAATATTCAGAACCCTATTTTAATGGTCCTCGTTAAATTTTTCATAACTGTTAGATCTAATATATAAAATTCTCGTGTCACAGTTTTCGTTGACATACTCCTCCGAAACGGCTTGACCGATTTTGATGAAATTTTTTGTGCTTATCCGGTATCTATGAGAATCGGCCAACATCTATTTTTCATCCCCCTAAATGTTAGGGGTAGTCCACCCCTAAATATTTATTTTTATTTTTTAGACAAAATTTTTAATTTCTACTTTTTTATGATACAACATACAAAAATACATACAACCCTAAATTTTCACCCTTCTATCATCAACCCCTATTTTTTAATATTCATTTTAGTAATGTAATCATTTTTCATCCCGCTCGATAAGTGATCAATTGTTAGGCGATACGAAGTTTGCCGGGTCAGCTAGTAATTAATATAATTATAGAGGTTCATTGATAATATTTGATGCTGTTTCATTCAAAGCGATTACTATTTGTCCATAGGCTCTAGCGTCATAATACGTTAACCTCACAACGTGGAACTTAGATGCATTTAATCACGATACTAATTAAGATGCAATACTAATCCTCGGATAAGGTACTCGTCGTAAAAACAGATTGATTTATGTTATTTTTAATGCGTGTACCGGCGTCGTACCTGAGTCATCCAAGCCTTATGTGACGTGCTTTGCATATTTAAATATGGTTGGGCTCGAGATAACACGGGTAATAATGGTATTAAATGTAGCAAATGGTTGCACACCACCCGCTAGACCAGAAAAGTATGTTGACACTAAACGATAAACTAAAAATAAACTGCGCTAGAAATAGCTAAGTTTCGTTTAAGGTTTAAAAGGTAATCTTTTACTAATTGTTTAGAAACTAACTAATGCTTACCTAAGATTTTATATGATACTTAGTGATCTCTTGACTAACTGTTCAGCGTTGTTATTGTTTTCGAAGCTTTCGAAGTAATCTTTTACTAACTGTTTAGAAATTAACTCATGCTTACCTGAGATTTTATATAATACTTACTGAGGTGATCTTTTGATTAACTAACTGTTTACCGTTGTTACTGTTATCGAAGTATTCGAACCAACACAAGCGAAATGTTTCTTGTATTTAAATTTCAAATTACAGTCGTACCTTGAATTGATACGCTTGCTGAATTATCATCAACTGGCTGGCACATGATTAAGTCGAAGGTTTTATTGCGCATCCCGTGCTACGTTTCGCAAATGCCATTTTGTGCGGGTTTTCGTTGTTTCGTTGCAAAATACATAGTTTAAATATGGTTGTTTACAAGCTTAGAAATAGGTTAAAAATGAGCTGAGTAATTTCAAATATATCTTAGGATTTTTCCAAATGTATAATATTTTTGCCCTTTGCAATATTGTACTTAAAACAATGAATAAGGCCTAACAATATATTTGATGATATCATAAAGAGTCCAGAAAATCCAATAAACACGGCTAAGGAAGGTCTATCGATAATGAACATAATAAAACTAATAAAGCAGTAAATGGCTAAAGCTAATGAAAGTTGAAGGAAGCTACATGTAGTAAAAGCAATAAAGCAGAGGAAATCGCTCAAATCAATGATGCAGCCGTCGCCGTCGCGACGAGGAGACGTGTTTGCGAGTGCTACAACGCTTTCTGTTTACTGACACGAATGCCTTACGCAAAGCCGATCTATAAATAGAATAGGGTTCAACGTAATCTACCTAAGGTGTAGTTAGCAGTTAGCAGTTAGCCAAGATTGGAAAACAAATTGCCGTAATCTGTCCAGTAATATGTCGCCTTTCTCTTGTGGAAAAAGCATTGCTTAAACAATCACTGGTTGTATCAGTTTCATAGCTGCGATTTATTGAATATTGTCTTCTTTGCTCTAGATGTGCTTCAGTCTATATAGCTTTGGTGGGTAGCGAAGAATTTTTAAAATAAATCAGAGCAAAATATAAATAATATCTAAAATCTTGACTTACAGTCATCATAATGTGAACTTCTAGTAATTTTTAATAACCTACATTATAATAAATCATAAGAAAATATTTATGAAGTAGGTATAATATTTAAAAGTAAACTTTGCCTGTTGTGGACTGCTATGTTCGGTAACTAGCTAGAAATTTCGACTGAATTCCAACAGACCGGTATGACTCATTAAAAACTTGTCACGAATAAGTAACTTGGTTGCTATATCATACGTCTCAGTTTAAGCTTTCCTTTGCTCAATAGAATCAGGATTTTTACATCTAAATTCTTACTTAACATAAATAAAAATAGTAGCGCAAATAGGGCCAGCTATTTCGGGCTCGTAACAGTTGTAACTAACAGGTCTTGCCCATTTAAAGTCGTTTAATTTAAACGATCGCTAATGACCAACACTCTGTAACTTGTTTACCTAATACAGTTACATGCACGTAGGTGACAGCTGTTACTGGCGTGAGTCCAAATTTGTTGTTTGTTGTGTTGTGACTTGTTTTTACAAATAAATTGCAAAATACTGATAAGTAGTTTAATTACAACACGAATCTAATTCACTTACTATCAGGGTTTTCTACTCTCTTTATTCCTGAAATCCCCACCAGGCCCCACTACTCCTTAATCTGTTATCTTGAACCACTTTTCATAATTTATTGATTTCACTATTTAATTATCACTAGCTTTAGGAAGGAATTGTGGCATCCTCCATATCTGAGAGTGCTCCATAAAGTCATCGAAATGAGTTAGGTCCACCAATCCACACTTGTTGAAGTGCTGTTATTTAAAAATTTATAGAAAAATTCATGAGTCTTTAGAATTTTATTTATCTATGTCTATTCTCTATTGTCTTTGTCTATTTCGTAACGCTACACAATTCTATATTTTTCTAAAGATCTAAACTTGAAACCCTTACTAATGATTATGTAAAGTCATCAATTTATTCATATTCGATATGCTTTCGTGTTTCTTTACATTCCATACGAGGCACACACGTATCTACTGGTCTTCCATAACAGTTTGCACAATCAAACAATTATTTTAATTTACAACCAGATTTACGCCTATTTCTGCTATGTGCACCCGAATCATTCTTAAAAGGTGTTACCACGTTGTTTGTGTGTTACCTGTTACCAAGTTAACTATGGATGCTTCTATTTTGCTTTAGTCACGTCCCCCTTTAGATTAGTTTTGTTGTTAGTTAGTGATTAGTAAATGTTATTAATAATTTTACTTAAGCAATCGATTGCCATTTTCATAGGAGTAAAATATTGCGGGTGGTGTTGAAGGGTATGACGTGGAAGTCACGTTTGCATTAACCAAAGCAAGCACATTTAAATGCTAATCAAAGGTTGCGAAAATAGTAATGTTTGGATAAAACCTTAATTTTTCTGTATAATAGTTCGACATTCCAACGCGTCCGCCAATATCTATATGTACACAGTAGATTACATCATATTTGATGGATTTCGTCTCGTCTCCGATGACGCTTTTTGAGTAATAAAACTCAGATCCTGGGAAGTTTTCTTCAGAATTATATAACGAGAACGTAGCAACAAACGATTTTAGTCGTGAAACCACTGAGTATTATGCAAAAATGTGTCTAGTGTCGGATACAGGAGACAGACTCCCAGATACTATTAGAACTGGGCAGATACGTAACGTAGCTTCCAGTAATCTCTCCCTTTACAGTATACATTTTACATATTATAAACTTTCAGAATCGATTACAAAATATGCTAACCAAAAATCATCTAAATTCTATAGCCTTATCTTATTTCTATAGCCTAATCGTATCAAATTATCTTAAGTTAAAATAACCTAACTGTAAGCGATGACAACATAGCGGCAACTATCAACACACTATCAACTGCAAATTTTACTTAACACGTTTGGCAAGTGATTTTTAAAATTCTGTTCTATTATAAAAACCGGTCGTTCAATCATCAGATATAATCATCTAATTCAGCTTTTATTAGCTTGTCGGTTGGACTGATAGCACATGAGATAAGTTATTCAAATTCGTATTATTGTCTAGGAACCAAGATTGTGGTGACAAGATTGACTTTAGAAGTGGCAGCTAGTACTGTGAGAGTACGCCTGTGGTAGCAAGCTCCTCACACTATGATAATGTTAAAAAATTAAATATCACAGCTATATTATGGTTACCAAAACAGAAAATTTTATTCCTACTCTTAATTAATCTCAAGTAATCACCTTGAAAATCTTTGGCATTACTAATGAAATTATTAGCGCGATGAATATTTAGATGGTACATCTCCTCGTTTACATTTCTACGCTTTTAAGTTCCCTTATTTATATCTCTTTGGAATAAGATGTCTATTATTTTTATGACTTTCAACAACAGCTAACTAATATTTGTTATTGTTGTTCCAGGTCACAGTTCCAGCCTGCTATGCGGCAGCATAAAGGAGGTGGAGGTGGGCAACAGTGTCGGCGCAGGCGCAGCTCTCGCGCTGGCTCTCGTACAGCCCCATGCCTCCCCCTCCCCCTCCCCCTGCCAGCTGCGGCTCACTGCCCCTGACGCCACCGCCTTCACTATCAGACTCATTGATGTTAAGGTAAGCGATGATAGACTATTTAATTAAAAGTATGAACACACTGACACAACTGACTGCACCTGATGCCAGCGCCTTCACTATCAGACTCATTGATCTTAAGGAAAGCGATAAAAGACTTAACACTGATTCAGAAAGTATAAACACACTGACCCAATACGAGCAGATGACTCAAAACGTAGAGCTCAATAGAAAACAATGCAACACCGTAAGGAAGACTTGATGGAGAACCCCAAATGCCTACCATAGGTGTAATAGATAACTCAAATAATTGAGATACTGAGTATTTAAAGGAAAAGTGTAGTGTTGTATAGTTTGGGAAGATTGACCGTAAGCTCTACTGATAGAAAAGGGAATTTAAAAGTTAAAACGCATTAATTTATAGAAGAAGAACTCCAAATGGTTGGCATATTAGAAATCTATGTCTGTGGTAATGAAAATTCAGAAGCAAAAACAACTTTCATTGAAAACACTGAAAGAGGCAAAGTTCACATGCAAGATCCTCTTTAAATTTTCAATAGAGCCTTCTACTGGTGTGTATTAAACCATAAACTTTTTTCTAAATTAAACAAACTTATCCTCTTTATTATTCAGAAAACATTATGGAATAATGACAAGAAAATTTAGATGCGAAAGATTCACTCTGTAATCTTTGTACCTGTAGATTTCGCGTCGATATAAGCTGGGGTAATTAATATACAGTTTCTGCGCAACAAGCAGTTAATGTTTGAATTTATTATAATAAATATTACGTACTATATGTATAATTTGAGCAACCATATTAAAATGTGCTCCGGGAGATAACAAAAAAAACGTATGCATTACTGTAAATATTTCGTCGTTTCGATACTCACCTCTGGTTGTTTATACAACCCATCAGCGCACAAACCAGTTTGTTGCAACCAGGAAACGTCATTAAAATCACATAACATGGTCAAGCAAACGAGCCATAGACAATAGGCAAATAAATAACAATATTGAACTGACGCGTTCGACACGCCCGGTTTACTTCAACATTTACAGTTAGAACTTAAATAAAGTGCAGATATAATGATATAACTCCTGAGATTAATATTTCCACATATCATGTTAATTAACTTTTCACGACAAAATGGCAGGTGGCAATATAAACCATTGCATGTTGTTTCTTACAATTAGTATAAATAATTAATACAAATAGTGGAGAGGAGAAAAGAGCGAAGGGACAGTGTTATTTCGTAAAGAACTAATCCAGAAGTGAATCTAATTTGAAATCTATTGTTTTAAAGGCTACTTACTACTCGTAGATATCATGATATTTTTTTGAACCCATGTAAGGGACTGGTATAAAATTTTATTTCTTAGATCTATAAATCCTAGCCATTTAAATGAACTAGTTACAGTATATTATTAGTATTTCAACAACTTGTCTATCTATATACTACAAATAAAACTCAACTGTCTGTTTGTCTGTCCGGGCATCACATAAAAACCCTTGAATGGATTTCGATGAAAATTGGTGAAGTTGTTACTAATACTCCGGGTCATATTTTAGGAAACTTTTAATCCCAGAAAATTTAAGGGTTTCCCTGAGAAATTGGATGAAAATTTGTATGGAATATTTTAAAAACATCAACTGATTTGCTTCAAATTTGCAACTAAGGTAAAACATAATTTCCGTATGCGAAGCTGTGGGCAACAGTTTCAAATAAATTTAATTTAATTTCTTCAGACCTCAAAAAGAAAGAATAAGAAATATGCGATGCAAACTGTTTAATTGGAAACATTAAAATCAGTTGGCCAGACATTATAGAAATCGTGCAAGGTGAGACCTTTGGTACCTAATTGTTAAGCAGATATATATCATATGTTTATCCGAAGCCTTAGAAAGTTATAGTCGATGTAACCGTAACAGAAGCGCTTCTAAACGTGTCCACGGAAAACGTGGTGTGACCCGTGTTACCTTAGTTGCACTTATATAACATCACATGTTTAGTTTATTCAGCACAATAGGCCAATGACATGCAAAAATGTTTTGTAGCTAACTTTAGGACATGTAGGACTTCAGTATAGGACAAGGTATAGTAAAGTCGACTCCTAAACGACTTTAACTAGAAGAAGCACTTGAAGAAACAAATAATGTGTCTACATATGAATCAACAAATAAAATGATACTTGAAAACATAACAGCTGGATATAATAAATCAACGCAAAACGCTTTCTCTTTAGAATTGGAGTTCCTAACCAGCGACGGCGAAGATAAGGCTGAATAGGCTCAAACCTGACTGACTGACTTTACCGCCTTAGACTAACTTTAATTTCATTTACCATCAGGTGAAATTATATTCGAGCGCTATGCATGAACTTAAAAAAAAGAGAATTTCAACTTTGTGGAAATTGAAATTATTTTCCGAAGGCATGTAAGTACTTCTGTGACATTTGGAAAGACGGCAGCCGTGATATTCTGCAAGTGACACGCTGTTAACTTATTTTTATCATGATTGTATTGTTTCTGGCCGTTGCTATATACACACAGCCACTGGCTTTGACAAGGACGAGCACAGTGTCCGAAGCCAAACCGGTTAGGTGATGTCCTCTGGTTTTTGCAATGTCGCTGTAGTAATAAGAAAAAATTTTATCATCTTTAATATGCAACAGTTGAAGCCAATATGCAACAGCCGGTTTATTTCGCTCTTATCTGTGATTCTAATAATAAGTAACATGTTTAATAGCTTTATTCTAATTATATTACTGAATATAGTGTGCAGGTGTGCTTGCCACTGCTGTGTGATATTACAATTTTGCGTGCCAAAATTTGATCAACACACAGTTCCGTGGTAAAAGCAGTGTCATTGCAGTCAAGGGCTTACTATAATTGAACATATTTAAAAGCTAGAGATGTGTTAAGGCCTAATGAATTAATTTCTGATAGTGTCACAAAAATCAGAAAATAATAAAAAAGTCTTCAAAGTGTTCATCATTAAGTCCAAGAAAACTATCCGTGTTATTCAATAATTTGTGGGTAGATTGATGGTTGGTAGGATTTTTCCTCCATGGCGCCAGTCAAGTAAGAATAACCGAGAAAACTAATCATGAAAATGTTTTACTTCTTTCGAATGAATTTACAAAGCACGTGAGCATAGCGTTCATTCGGGTGAACGAATATCAAGTAACTATATTATGATGCTCCTGGTTTAATAGCATGATCTCATATGCACTGATAGAGATGACTTTCTATGAGTTCTTTAGGGTATTTTTCCGGCTATTTACATAAAAAATAAGTTAATTACAATGCGTCGTTCTACAATCTACATCAATGTAAGCTAGTTGAGATCAATACTTTTCCAAATAGATACTACACTTCGTATATCGCCTCGTAAGGGAACGTTCTTTTTACGATGTTGTAAATGAGTCACAGGGTACATAAGCACGCAAGATTTTACTATAACTTCTTTAACTACGACTGTGAATGGTGATATAATCTATTATAGTAATGTACCAATGACCATTAACATTTAAAATAAATCCTTGATATAAACGATAATTGCTCATAAATGAACACAATTTTGTTAAGTTTAAAGGTCTTGGTTTTTATCAAGTAGGTACTTTTAAAGGCCATCTTTTGTACTTATCCACTATGAGTTTAAGCTGTAGTATCATCATTAGTTGATTTGGGATTTGATAATTTCGGAGAATATATCGAATATTTTTAGGTAATTGGTAGTCTGATTGTATAAGCTTACTACAGAACGGTAATCAAAGACATATAACTTGTAAGGTTTCGGAGATTTTCGACAGCCAGTTCAAATCGAGACATAGATAAGGGCCTTTTTACGGAAAAACGTGAAAGTTAACTCATAAAGTGAAATTTACATCATGATTAAAATTAACATCTGCTTCTCTTAAACTTTGTTTTCCGTGTTACTCAAAAATATGCAAAAAAGTGTTTTTAAGTGTTCCCGTGGTGATAGTTTCTAGTAGACGACTAAATTACTTGGAAACAAAATGCAATGTTGTAAGTGACAATGATTATCTCTCAATTCTTCAATTATTATTCAAAGGTTTTGTTTCCCTCTCTCATTTACGAAAGAAAACTACTGTTATAATTTTAATTGTATTGTATTGATATACTGAAGCCTTTAAAGGACTTATCAGAATGACTCACAGCTTTATACACGGCTGAAGCTAATCAAATGATACACTTGGTTATGCTTTGATGACATTTTGTTTCGCAGCACGAATTATTATAGGTACAATATCCGGATGACCGAGCTTAGCTCGGTTTAGTATTGCTTAACAACGCCATCTGCTTTAGCTTTAGTGTAGCTACTCGCCAATAGATGTCAGGAAGAGTCCATTGTAGCCGTTTTTCATTGCCTGAAAACACCGATAAAACGACATTTTCTAAAAATGAATCCTAGCTAGATCGATTTATTGCCCCCGAAACCCCCTATATACTAAATTTCATGACAATCGTTGGAGCCAATTATATATAAGCCAATTATATAAGCGATTCCAATTATAAATATATAATTGGAATCGCTCGTTTTTTGAAGAATTGCTCGTTTAAAGGTATTAGATAGATATAAATGCAGTTTTCCTCTGAAACTTCCGTCCGCTTTTAAGAAATTTATAGTAGCATTTATTTATTGACTAATTTTTCATGGTAGAAGTCTTAAGGTTTCTGTTCCTCTGAAGGCTTGTCAAAATGCAGTCGTTTTCATGAAAAAGCCTTTGGCTTGCCATACGACTATAGTGCAAGTACTATATTTCACAACTCATCTGCACAGTAGCATTGTAACGTTCAAATTCCTGTTGTGAGGAGTCACAATGTAGTTAGCCGGTAACTGAAATATATTGCCTTTGTGAGGTACAACTTAAAATGTATCTCAATATTCCTTTCACACTTACTCAGCCTACAAGGCTAAACTTTTTTTACTCATTGAATTCATTGTCGTCCAGACCTTTGTTCTGAGCGAAGGTTATGTCAGTGGTCATCGCTAAGTGACCTTTCGAGGGGTGAAATATGACTCTCCTGGTGAGGTTGACGCCCTTGGGCTTCGCATTGTCGCCTGGACAACCCATAGCGGGTACCCGCAATGAAATCTCGGAATCTGAGACGTGACCGTGTATAATGAATAGAGATTGGACTTGGTAATGTAACAAATACCCAAGCATGAAGTATTAACTTTTAAAGGACTAGAAGAAGACTTCCTCAATGAAGATATAATATTTTAAAAGAAGGTCGTGGTGGAACACTTTTGTAGATTTGCGAACATTACTGCGAATAATAATACAACGAAAATTATACAATATATAAATTCGATAGCATTAATGAATGGAATGGGACACATTTTGTTAAGAAACTAGTTGGCAGTAGGTAACAGTTATAAAAATATAATTTACATAGTAAGTAGCTGCCTGCTAATAATTTTTTTTTAAATAAGCAGAAAGTAGTAAAATTATAGAAGTGAAGAATATATTGTAAAACGGCGTGTGCTATTATGCAAAAAAAATTGTATGGGAAAAGTCAAAAATCTAAAATGTGCTAAATGCATTCTAGTGTTCTCAAATCATCTTCGCAATATTGCCTTTCAAATGAAACCATTTTGGTAAATATCGGTTGGTTGGATTCAGTATTTCAGTCTATAAAGGACACTCGTACAAATTTTTTTTGTGTTTTATTTAAATAGATAAGCACGTGTACCGCTTATTATTGTATTACATCATTTATAGGATTCGGTACGTG
The DNA here is from genome assembly GCA_963932265.1 of Thymelicus lineola. Classification (NCBI taxonomy): domain Eukaryota; kingdom Metazoa; phylum Arthropoda; class Insecta; order Lepidoptera; family Hesperiidae; genus Thymelicus; species Thymelicus lineola. The sequence continues at coordinate 2,682,638 of OZ010685.1, forward strand.
AATTTGATAAAGATCTTCGTCAGTATTAATTCCGTGCTGTTTTTTTAGGCAGTTTATTTATTTGGGTAGCTGTTGGTTCCTATTACTGGGTATTCATTACTATTACCTACATCATCAATAATAGAAAACGCTTGAAAACCAATATTACCTCTTGATATTTACTTAACTTTTTTTTTCAGTATTTTATTCTACGATTCTGGAGTTTTAATAAATTTGTATTATACATATCCACGCCAAATTACAGCTTTCCAGCGCTTTGCTTCGGACAGACGGACAGACGTACAGACTGGCGGACTGTTCCATTTTTACTTCGGAACCCTAAAAAGTGCAAATATGCCTATGAAGATAATACTTAAATATAAACATTTAGTATCAGAATCACAGACATGTATCAGAATAAATGTCAATTGCCATGTCGTCTTTCTTCATTCCAAGACGTCTGACCTTTTTTTTCACCGACATCATTTTCGCCTTCCTTGTATTTCGTCCATAATATCCACTACTCGTAAATTCTGTCCATGGCAAATGTTGTATTGTTACTAGGCAGCTGTTTGTCGTCTGGAAATGGAATGAATAGGTTAACTATAACCGAGCAGTTAGCAAAGCGAAAGGTCATTTCAATCTTCCAATCAACACCCTCAACCCGTGATACTGAGTCGAACTTTGTATCGCACGACCAATAAGCTTCATTAACTGATCACCACAATAGTGCATGGTCATGCGCCACTCCACTATGTCAATCAGCTAACATCCCCGTGGCTGACTGCGTGAAATAAACTCTTCCAGAACTGCTGATAAGTATTGATAATTGACGCTTTATGGCTTATGCAATGAAATTATCACCAATTGGACTAAAGACTTGTGTCTTTAATTATTGATAGGTTATGCAAGTGATTGAAATCATTCCTATCATGAACGAATTATTCGACGGGCGGTAATAACTGTTCTTCAGGTTCTGTGTCATGTATCTGAATGCATTTCAATTGTTTTCTGATGCGCTAACCTCTTCAGTGTTTCTCATGAAACGATATTTAAGATTGTAGTCGGAATTGAATTGCGGCTGACCTGTTTGGCCGTCACAGTGTCGTATAAAGTAATACTACTACGCATTGCAAAAATTTACTGAGATTTGCAGTTCCCATGCAAATTCGCCACGCCCGGAGCTATCTGAAGCTAATATTTTTTGGCAAGAACATGACGAGAAAAACTTGTCGGTTAAGTTTTTATGCCCAATTTAAAGCCGTGGGTCGCTATAGAGACGATAGACAAACAAGACAAAGTACTATTAGCTCCTAAACGCTGGGTTTCGGACGGGCTTATTGCAAGGTGATAAAATTCAATTTCGTACCATTTATCTCCAACCGTAAACAAAGCAAGGCCACTTGGTACTCATCGATGGACAGGGTAAATAAGTTTGGGCAAGAATAATGATTAGCACCAATATGTGAATTCTAGAAATTTGTACATGTATATTAACTAACCATTTCCAACTTGTGTAGTAAACTACAGTTCAAGTTAGAGTTTTCATTACATATTTATTTATTTATTTAATCCACAGGCTTAAAAACTAACATTACAGGTATTCCTAATTCGTTAGTGTGCCTAATTAAGTATATATATCTGTGTTTATATCTGTTAGAAGAAAAATAAGTACCTACTGATTTCGAAAAACTTTTATTAATTACGTAATTATACGTCTACTGTTTATTATTCTACAAAATATATCCATAAAAATATCAAGTTAATTTTAAAGCGTGGTTAGGTAAAAAGCAGGTAACATAACATATTCATCGCATACATTTTGATAAGCACATCTTTTAGTTGGACGATCAGAAGGATCTCAAGGACAGCGTTAACGGCCATTATGGCGTCATTGGCGCTTATTATAACTGGTTCCTTTAATTGATTCTGTCGTGATTCGATCGAGCTTGCAGGAAAGAGCTCAAAGTTCGTAATAATTCTAGTGACAAAAACTTGCAATGAATCAAATAGTGCATTCAACAGAATTTAGTAACAACGAGAAACTTTTATTTCATTGTGAAATTCATTTAGTATCTCAAATTTATTTTCTACCTGAACTGTTTAAACCTAGACTTTCTATTACAACCAATATTTTTGATCATTTTCAATTATTTTTTTCACTTTCGGTCTGGTTGTGTGTGTTCTTGTCTTTGTTTGTTGTCCATGACACAGGGAATCCTAGTGTGGGGCTATGAGTGTGTAGCGTTATTTATTTTACCTGCACAAAAAAATCGGGGCATAAAAGTAAAAGTAAGTAAAAGCTTGACCCTACTACTATCGACAAGTGAAATTACGAAATATTCGGCAATGCGGATTTTCCTAATGATTTGGCAGAATTTGATGTTTACCAAAGAAAGTTGGCACGAGCTTTCATTCAACTCTTGTATTAACTTGTGTACACGCGTTCTCTTTTGACCTACTATGTGCAATAGTTACTAACTGCAAGTATATCAGATATGTATTTTAATAACTTCAGCATTGTTATAACTTCAAAAACAAACATATTGCAGTATGCAATTAATAATTACAATATGAATGTACTTAAACAAGTCTGGGATAAAATCAAAATTTCATCTGAAGAATAGGTTGAATCAGTAGAAGCTGCAAATGTTTTGTAAGAAGTCTTAGAAAAACAATCTAAAAAGGAATTGTCCAAAATAGGAGATGTCTGTTGGCACAACGAGAAGGCTGTAAGACTTAACATGGACTTGCCCTACAGGTTCTGAGGTCCGAAAATAGCTGGCGACTGCGAGTAACGGTGTGCACGAGCAGAAATACACGTACACATTTCACTTATCTCTAACAACGTAATTTGCACCTTAATATATTAGTTTAAAAGGCATATTACAGTAATCGATGCATGTATAACATTGGCTGAGGAATTACAATTGGACCCATAATCTTGTCCTGTAATTGTTACATCTTTGATTCAATTAAAGATGTCGTGAAATCCTTTTATTCTACTTAAAAACGCGGCGTGCTTTTTTCTGGTGTTTGTAGATTTTGATGAATTATTTAAAGTCTCATTTTATTATTTAATTATTTAAAATTTCATTATATTTTAAACTTGATGTTCACAAGTGAGGGCGATAGATTTTTTCTATAGAAACTGGCAATAACATCACTAATATTGTTTGTGCTTGTTTTGTTAATCAATGTTAAGATAATTTCTACAAAAATAATATTTATGTTTCTACAGTTAATGACTAATTATTTTTATGAGTTCATTTGCCTTTATTGGTGTTGGTTGAGGAAAATAATCAAGACAAGGATATTAATTTTCAAAAAAGATTAGTTATGTCCATAACAGAATTTATAAATTGGCTTTTTTGCGTCTTAGCATAATATCAGTAGATTAGCGTTGGGTTTCAATATGTGTCAAGCTCAAAGCTAGTCGACCCCAATCAACTGAATGTAGCAATATGAAAAGATTGTTGGGTCATATTTATACCCACACATCAAACGAGTAGTTTCTAAAGTTAACTTGATAGAGCCAATGTTCTGTCAAACCTTAACACATGTTTTTTTGAATATTAGTAGTACTACAGTATAAGGTAATGATATTGTATTACCTAATCTTTTAAAAGACATATGTACAAATAAAAATAAAAATAGTATATTTTTTACCATAAATATGAAAAATAACATTCATTGATATGCTCTGGAAGGATTCAGCAATTTATAACCCCAAACTATCTACAAATTTAGATAAACGGTTTAAAAAATTTAAACATTTTCTCGAATGAAGCCGATAAATGGGAGAAATTAACAGCAAAGATTAATAACAAAGATGTACTGTAGATGGTATTTCAAAATCCGTTTCAATGAAGCTACTCTCACTGTTTCAAGAACTGCGATGAGCCAGCGATGTATGACCTCAAAAAACATATTTTAGTGAAGAAATAGTTGTTATTGAACCAAGCAAATTCTTTATGTTTATCCTTATATTCACAATATTTATACGTAACGGTATAATTTACCAATTCAGAGAATCCCAGTCTGTTTTAACCTTCAAATCCTTGTACCGAAAAATATATCATCATCGGCTTTAAAATGTAGGTTGATCTTCACATTTCTGTTGACTTCCTTTTACTTCTGACTCATATTGCGTTTCATTGTTCCATTCTTACTGCTACCGTATGCCTATTACCTGCATGCCTGGCTGAGCACCCTCTTTTTGGTCTGTTATGGCACAAAGGGGAAGATCCTATCTTTTGCCAGTTGAAATGTCATCGTATGATCATGCAGCTGTTGTTTTAACGTCATGGTATGTATGAATCTTAGAAGACGGTATAACTATTCATTATTTTAAATAAAAGTATCTGTTTCCGTGGATTATAAGTAAATACACAGTATCTCAGAAGTAATTAATTTCGTTATTCTGTGTTTTAATTATAACATTATCTATTGTTTACTGGCGCTTATCGCTACGAGATCCATAAATTTCCTTCATATCTTGGTTAAGTATTTCTTCAACATAATAATATGGTTATTATCTTATTATGACTTTTGTTGCTATCTGTCTTGAAAGTGGAACGAACTTCCTTATCCTCTCTTTATTAACCGTTTAACTCTTAGGTCAAGAATTTTTCTCCAACCAACCTCATTATTTGAAAGCAGTATTTTTTATAAACGAATAATACAGGAAACCTTTACCAAACTATCCTTTCCTTTTGCCTTTTGTAATTTTATACCAATGTACGTGTTCAAGTTCAAGATCTGTTTTTTCCTGTTTCTATGCAAAAGGTTACATAAGATGAAGATACGCACTGAATTATTTATCAACTATCTAGTTGATACTACCCACCACTACCTGGTCCACTACCTGGACGAGTATGTAAGAAATTATGTAAATCTTTCGTAACGCCGACAGAAATGTCAAGAGGTAAATTTATAAAATTCTGATCATGTCCTATTCGGATTAACGAACTCATTGTATGCATTCAGGCCATGTTCCATTATATGGCTGTTACGTAAATAGCAAGACCTATAATTGTGCAATATTGTCTTGAGACCTTCGACGCGGCATGATTGTAAGGAAGCTCACGCGACTGTGGCCGTTGTAACATATTATGCTTTGAGATGACAATGGCGTGAAAGTAAACGATAGTGACTGGTCCTTCGTCAGTAATGTTCCACATCGAGAACACGATCATGTGACGTTCATACTGTCAATGGTCGTATAATGAAAACCGCAAATCATCAGAATACAATTACTGAGTTATGATAGATAAGTATGAATGCTGATAAGTGGCACTATATCATTTGAAGTAATTTATGCACGGTAGCTAACCCACTTGTTGGCGTTCTTTTATTATAGTTCATCATTCTTCCGCAACTACTCATCGCAGGCTTGATTAGATAATATTTGCAGTGAAGGATAACTTATTTACAGACACAACATCAAATTATGCCATGTGGATTATTTTCCATTTCTTTGCGGCCCTCATTGTTAACGTCCTCATTGTTTAGATCACTTTAATTTACAAAAAATACTAGCTGACCGGGCGAACTTCGTATCGCCTAACAATTGATCAGTTATCGAGCGGGATGTAAAATGATTAAATTACTAAAATTATTATTAAAAAATAGGGGTTGGTGATAGAAGGGTGAAAATTTAGGGTTGTATGTATTTTAATGCCACATTATAAAAAAAATTGTCCAAAAATTTTAAAAAAATTGTTAGTGGTAGACAACCCTTATCACTTAGGGGCATGAAAAATAGATAGTAGCTGATTCTCAGACCTACTGAATATGCATATAAAATTTCATAAAAATCGGTCAAGCCGTTTCAGAGGAGTATGGTAACTAACATTGTGACACGAGAATTTTATATATAAGATTTTCGTCGCAAATTCATATTTCTATTTTTATTTTCCTCTTACTTGATATTAATTTAATTATAATAATATGATAGTAACGAGAACTCTTAAGTGCTTCTTATTAAAATTAATTGTAATAAGTATGAGCGTCAGTCTTCTTCGTGGGAACAAGTGTAGTATTATAATTTGTAGCGGTCATTGTTTAACCTACAATATTGTTTATAATTTTGAGTTGAATTCAAATGTGACAATGTTAGACTATGGTCTGTGAGCTGTTAATAAATCCGACTCCACTAATCATACTAAGATTCTTTCACCCTGTAACCTAGTTGGTAGCGACCCTGGCTGCAAAGTGAGGGGTCCCAGGTTCAATTCCTGGCCGGGGCAGATATTTATGTGACGGATTTAAAATATTTGTACTCGGGTCATGGGTGTTACTTTGATGTGTCATATGTGTCGTCCATGCCACAGGATATTATTTCTTCTTCACAATAGATTACCCTTAGCTTACCTACCTAATTTGTTTCTGGTAGAATATTAGATAAGGATGTTAGTGACTAGGTTATATTTAACTGACCTTCAGTGACATTATGTAATGTAAATGAATGTGCTTCAGTGTTTTGTAGAAGTTTACTTTGTTGTTTCAAGCCTTCTGAAACAAGATTTTAGTCCCATTATTTTGTTAAGTAGGTATAAAACAATAGGTCGTTTGTTTGGAAAAAAACTAAAGCAAAGAAAAAAATAATAGTCATCATAGATGAACATAATTCGCTTTAAGATTAAAAAAACATGATTAGTAAATCTGGGTTTATAAATAAAAAAATAAATAAAGGGAATTATATGTATATAAAATAATTTTATTTCGCTAAAGGCTAGACCCAAAAGTATACTCGTATATATAACACAATCATTATTTTGATTAGTTAAACACAAAAAATATTTGTACGGATGTCCTGTACAGACTGAAACCATCCAACCGATATACTTCAAAATGCTTTCATTTGAAAAGCAATAATCCAAAGGTAGTTTGAGACCACAAAAACAATGCATTAGGCACACCGCGCATTATGTCCATTGATAAAGTCGATTTTCCACTTTTCCCATACAACAATTTGAAGATAATATAAAGATGGCGCATAAACAACTACACATAAACACTGATCTGTCATTGTCATCAGAAAATTTTTAGCGTAGTGGAACACGCTAAGTATCCATATAGTTATTTGATATATAAAATCCAATTTCATAGCCCACTTTCTATGAGACAATAGCAATTAAAGAGCTTTAGGCGATCTGTAAGAACAAATATTGAACCACACGTTTTAAATAAAACATACATGACCTATTCTCTTATATGTCTTGCGCAATTTTCTTTGTTTCGTTTTATATGAATGAATTATTATTTATAGGATATCAGACCGTAAGGCTTCGCAGTAAGGTTCCAACGTAACAATGGACCAGTTAGGTGTAAGATAAGACGCGTCCTACTCGTACATTGTTCACACCTGTTGCAACAAACACCCTGATCATGTTTTAAGAACACATTAAAGGGATTTTCGTTGGAAAACTATCGTCATCTAACATACAATCATACATCACATCTATCTGATACCTTTAAACGATCAATTCTTGTTTATATACAATACATTATATTTTCCGAAAACGGCTCCGACGATTTTTATGAAATTTTGTATGCAGGGGGTTTCGAGGGCGAAAAATCGATCTAGCTAGGATTCATTTTTAGAAAAACTGATACAAGATTCTTCCTGGCATCTATTGGCGAGTAGCAACACTAAAGCTACTTTAGTGTTGAAAAGATGAAGTTTTTAGAATTGTTAAAGATGACGTTGTTTAGCAACACTACGAGTATATACCGAGCAAAGCTCGGTCATCCGGTTACTCTAAGTATATTTATAAATACATGATGTCATGTTTTAACATTTCGTTGTCGATAAATATCAATAAAGAGAATCGAAATAAAATTTGACATTACGGGCAATTTTGTATTATTTAGTCATATTGAAGACTTTCTTAGATTTATCTTTAGACAGTAGGTATTATGATGGTAATTAATTGGTTTATAATGACTTTCTTCATCTTTTTCAGGTATGATTTCAAAACCAGATTAAGCAGTAAGTTTGAACTTTTTAGGCGCAAAGCAGTGTTGCCAAGTTAGCCACTTTTTGGCTAGATCTGGCAACTTTTAAGATTCCTTTAGTCAAAAATGTCAAATATTCTTGGCTAAATATTTTAGCCACAATTCTAGCAACTTTTGAGGTTTGACTCGACAAGCTAATAATTACTTGACATTTCACCTAACCTAACTTAGTGGCCCTTACAGTGTCACTCTACGTGACATATCGCGCGTTGTGAAAGGGGGCTAGACGGAAAATTACGACACTTTTTGATTCTTACGAATGACGACACTTTTTTTGAAGTGATTCAGAGCGTTTAACAGAGATGGCGCTGTACAACAAAACAATACATAAATCGAAAGGAACTTCGTTCCATCCGGGTGTCCCTTGACACCTCTCATGTTTTTTTTATTATTTCCTAACATATTATTATTTCTGAACGAACATTGTCTATGGCATCTTGCTCGCGCTGGAATTAATAACCATAGAGTAACTTAAACATACGGGAAAGTCGGGAAATACCTACCTTACCGAACGGGCGACGCGGCGATTTTAAGTGATTTGGCTTTAACGGTTTTATCTTTACCACACTCAAATGCTGAAGTAGAAAGATTATTTAGTATGCTGAGTGTGGTAAAGACAAAGCATAGAAATAAAATGAGTGTAGACACACTTAATTCTATATAATAAAGAACTATTTAAATAAAAATAACCAAACATGTGCTTCGTACAAAATACCGGCGGAAGTTCTAAGTCAAATCGGTAAAAAAGAAAAATATTCTTTCCTGGTAGCGGAACCAGATACTTCAACATCTAATAACCACAGATTTAATTTTTTTTACACAAATAAGTTAATGCTTGACCACAATCCCACTTGATATAAAAATAATTAAGTTTCCATGTTTGATTTTATTAAAAAATAAATGTTTGATAGTGTTTTTTTTTATCTCCCGATCCAAAAAGAAGGTACAAAATTTTTAGCCACTTTTAGCCACTTTAAAGGGTACGAAATTTTGACATTCTAGCCACTTTTTAAAAGTGTTTTAGCCACTTCTTGGTCCACTGACTTGGCAACACTAGCGCAAAGACCATGAAATTATATAATTTTAAAATTTTAACCTATTCTCAGTCATCGGCTCAGAAAACGAAAGATTATTTTTGGCAAAATAGAATAGAGCATCCCTGTATTCAATAAAAAATTGTCATTATATTTACAGGCAGATCGTATAATAATATAATAATTCTCAAATAACATAAACAAAATGTGTGCCACTATCGCAAAGTCCAAATATTACCCACTTTTACTCTTCACTTAATGATAGATACAGCAGATGACGAATATTAAGAGAAAGTGGCGCGTACTTGTAGAGAGCAAAAAATTGGAATACTATCATTACGTTTCGAATAGATTGCTTATTTTAAATGAGACCAGGTTTTGGTATTGTATGTAGTGTATGTATTCAATGTAGTGCTAATCGTTATGTACGCAGCCAGGTCACTTTGTGAAACTGTTTGCAGGCATACTTTAAGACACTTTTTACCCGACTGCGCCAGAAGGAAAGTTATGTTTTTCGAGTGTATGTATGCATGATGTATTTGTGTATGTATATTTCTTTAGTACGCTCTGTAGCCTAAACGGCTTGATCGATATCAGAATTGGAAAAATGGCCGATTTTTGGGCAATATTGTGTCTTCAAAAATTTTTTTCTTCAAAACCTATCCTTGGAGATCCACTGATGGATATAGGCCTCCCCTAACTTGCGCTACTCTGACCGGCGTGGTCCTAAGTCTTCTAAATCCAGCGGACGCCCCCTGTCTTCTTCACGTCGTCATTGCACCTGGTCGGGGGGCGTCCTATTCGTTTTCCGAGACGTGGGCGCCATTCGAGGACCTTTCTTCCCCAACGGTTATCGGTCCTTCGAACTATGTGGCCAGCCTATTGCCACTTTATCTGGCTTATATCATTTCAGACACGGTCTCGTAGAGTTTGATATCCATGATGGGTATCTATCCTGAACTTGGCCTATATTTTCATAGTAGTTTCTGGTTGTTATTGCTACTTTATTTATTGCGCAGTGATCGGGCTTCATGTCCGCAAATTAAATAAACCTTGAGCGCCGTTGCGTGTTAAGGCACAAGCTGTTACATTGAAACATCTATTCATTTGGCATGTTCTACTAAGGTAATAATGTATTTAACAATTAATTTTACATTAGAATCCTGTATCTACTTACATGTAGTACTATTTTTACTATAGAATTAAGTACGTACTTTTATATAAGGAATAAGTTTAACAATATACTAATAGTAGTTGAAGTAGCGTGTAGTAAGAAATAAGGTTTCGTTCAGATATATGTTATTGTGTGTTCAAGTGAACTCATACGTATTAATGCGGTAAATGTAAAGAAAACACACGCGAGACAGGTGCGTGACACACCTGCGTTTATCATACGCTTTAAAAATATAAACTAATAAAAAATACTAAGAAACCATTCTACGTCAGCTAAGTAGGATTTTTTATTAAACTTCAAAGTCGTTAATTTTTTTTATGCAGAATAAGTTAATGCTTGACCACAAAACCACCTGATGGTAAGCGGAAATGAAGTCGTGGATGATAAAGCGCATTAACTAAGTAAATAATAGTAACTAAATAGCAAATGTATGCCTCGTGTTTCCCTAAGTACCTTTGTATAGTGAATACCAGAATATGTGTGTCCCTAAAAGTACCTTTGTTTATTAAATACCATAACTACCCGAATATAGACACTTGAAAGAAATAATCTATAAAATAGCGCATCAATTTGTGTTAGCATTCCTCAAGGAGACATATTGTCCCTCGTTTTTCTGATCCTCTCACCACTCTAGCACTGTAACTAAATATGTTATATAATTAAATAGATCGGACTAACTTACCAAGTGACGTCCGATCCTCAATTATGTGAAGTAATCTCGTCCTCATATTTTGTACTATGTAGTACGTGCTCTGTGCTACTTGCCGTCACAATGTTTAAAGATAAGCGCGTTCTTCATTCTCTGTGGTACGTCCCTAGCTCCATCTGTCCACCACTGGCAATGTCATTGTTTCAAAGCTCTACAACACAACTTTCAGAGAAGGGGTTAGAGTAGGCAATACAGATCATTATGAACGTAACTTGCGAAATACAAATTATTCTTCAAAGGATACCAGCAGTATGTAGGTATATTCTTTTAAGAATATTACCTGGGAAGGGTTGGGTCTAGGATGAGGACGAGATTACTTCACATAATTGAGGATCGGACGTCACTTGGTAAGTTAGTCCGATCTATTTAATTATGTTCCGTAATCTCGTCCTCATATTTTGTACTATGTAGATGTTCAAAGAGGAAAGTTGGGTTGATAATAATTCATTCATTAATAGTTTCGTGATGATAATCACATACAATTAACAAATAATATTTATATTAAGTAAAGAAACATCCTCTTTTTATTGTATCGTATATACCACAGTTTTTTAAAAAAAACGTAAAGAAATGATAATAATAATTGTTAAATTGTCAGTCTCATAATGTGTAGGTGTCTTTATGCAATGATCATACATTTTGAGTTAATTGATTGAGACCACTAATCATTGTTCTTTTATAAAATGAAGCAAATGTGGAGGAAAAGGTGAACTAACCGGCTGCTTTCCTTATAACCTCAATAGTCCACAATAATGCCAGCATACGAGGCTTTTGAAGTTAAGCATGTCTCTGGCCTGTGAATATGGAAGTGTCTAATCCACTATCAACCCGAACTTGTTTAATCTATCTGCTGATAGTTGCAGTGAGGTTGGTTGGTGCTGTTTCTTAACAGTTAGAATTAATGATTTACAATTTTGCCTCACATATTTTTATAAGTGTAAATAATATAGTAGGATAGTTAGCCGGGCAGATATCTGTATTTTGTTTGAAAAACTGTAAAGTTAAATTATGTTGTATTTGATAAGAACCACAAGTTTTCATAAATTAAATTTTGAAAATTTTGATATTATATAATCAGAATTAACAGCAATATCCTTAATGCAGATAAAAGACAGCGTTAGTAAGGAGTGTACCTCTAAGCTAAGAGTCTAGAAATAGTCTAGAATCTACTATACTTGGATCCCACAAACTCGTAATATCATATCGTATTATGCCGAGTTGAGGACCTTATTTTGTTACGGAAATTGCTGACCTGATGGTATTCATTGAACTATATGAAACAACCTTCCAAAAGGATCTACATTGTAGCTCTGGCAGTGTGAAATTCATGCACCAAGAGCAGACCCGTATTGTTTCCTGATAATGAGGCTAACATTATATCCATTGAGAAAGCAGGGATTACTTTTCTTAGAAATGTTCTCCTGACTATATGGCTGCAATCAGAGTAAGGCTCTTATATGTATAACACGTGCAAGTCTGTAGAAGGAGATAAGAATAAATTAGTTATATCGAGGTTTAATTCTTATTTTTTCAGATATAGCCATGGAGTTCTAAAGTGGATACCAGGGCTGTGAGAGCCACATAGGAACCACAACTTTTGTCTTGTCTCCTATAATTTGCTTCAGCACTCTTCTTATAAGCGTGAATAATGGAAATGCATAAAAGAACATGTCATTCCATTTCAAGATGAATGTATCTATAGAATATGCTTCTGGGTCTGAGAACCATGTTATAATTGTAATCCCGACATTTGGTGTTATTCCTATCAGCAAAGAGGACCACCTGCGGTTCATCGAATCTGCTTATTATACTTTTATTTAATTAATTTATTTATCTTTATTAGATACACAATTGAATTATCACTATGCATTGATAACTATTGTAAATAAATTGTTACAATTGATCCATCCAGTGTTATTTGTCATCTAAGGCGTATACAACTTTCATAAACAATGTCACTCAGTTGGCATTCGATTTCAGATTTTGAACGTCTGGAATCACTATCTGTGATGGAGTTTTCTTTTGAGCTGATGTAAAATGCATCCCACCAAAAACATAAATGTAAAAAAGGAGAGCCAAGTTCAATAAAAATATTATGCTTGGCTGTGGGCTTCGCCGCAAAAAGAATGGAGATCTAAATGAGTGCCAAGTTCTGTGCAAAATCTAAATATGTATTTATAGGAACAAAATAACATTATGAACAAGAATTAAACTCTATTTCATTGCTTTATTGGATACCTTAAACAATTGCTGTTATTTAAAAAAGTGAGATCTTAAAGTAGGTTAGATTTGACTTGGCCAGTTTTTATCAGACTGACTTTTATGACTGATGTAAACTGGCCAAGTCAAATCTAACCTACTTTAAGATCTCACTTTTTTAAATAACAGCAATTGTTTAAGGTATCCAATAAAGCAATGAAATAGAGTTTAATACTTGTTCATAATGTTATTTTGTTCCTATAAATACATATTTAGATTTTGCACAGAACTTGGCACTCATTTAGATCTCCATTCTTTTTGCGGCGAAGCCCACAGCCAAGCATAATATTTTTATTGAACTTGGCTCTCCTTTTTTACATTTATGTTTTTGGTGGGATATCATTACTTTTTGTAAAGAAAAATATACCCTGTTCACAAATCTTAGAGACTAAATTGACGTTTCATGGGTGGAAACACGTAAAATTACGGGTGGGGCTGCGGTGCGGTCTACAACAGCTATGTTCGAATATCTATTTGGCGGACACTAGCGCCATTGATTAGGGTGGCATAACTCAGCAAACTTCACTCCGTTTACAACAGCCATGTTCATATACACAATAAAGGTCGTACTGAAAATCAGTAGCCGTGGTTACCCTTTTTTTCCCCGGGGGGGGGGGAAAATGCATTACGCATACCACCCGGGCGCAGGGGGTACCCGAGTGGTTATGTGGGACTCCCGAATAGGCTAATGAGACCCACGGTATACCCACTAAAAACCCCCCCATCTTCCTTCTCGCCACCTTGTGACGGGGTTACAGGAACGCTTTCGCACACATCCACGACCCCCCCAGCAGCAGCCGCCTACAATCGGCTCCATCGCGAAAGCCCTCCACGATGGGCGCACCAGATGGTAAGGTGCGCCTCCCCCCTCAGCCTCCACCAGTACTGTAGCAGACTCCCCCGAGTCTGCTACTAGGAGGCCATGGATACCAGATAACTCGTACCCGGTGGAAGATTAGGTCTGTGGTTCTTCCACCGACCACTCCTCGGCCGCAGAGGATAGGGCAAGCGGCGCACCGTATTACCGACATGCCTCTTCTTTTGCGACCCCACCAGTGCCGTTTCGGCGGAACGGCCCCGCCAGCTCGCAGGGGGTAGGAGGAGTGGCGCACCGTAATAATAACACGCCTCTCCCCCTGCAATCCCTCCACGGCCGCAGGAGATAGGGAGAACGGCGCACCGTAATACCGGCACTCCTCTTCTTCTGCGGTCCCACCTCCACGCGCTTCCGCAGCAAACTTGTTCAGCCCGCTGGAAGCGCCCTCCTCGGGCCAACCGGCGGCCCAAACTGGCCGGCCCTGGTTGCCTCTTAGCTTCACCGTTACTAATCCAATCCACGGTTACTAAGTCCCCCCGCCACGACAAGGCGGGCAACCCCCGGGGGGGAGCCCGCGGTATATGCTGAGTGCGTACCTTTTTTGTTGAGCAGTGCTGCAGCAGGTTATGTCGATTTTATAACTTATAATATTTTGTAAATGATTAATTTAGTGTAAATTTTATAACTTGTTGCAGTGCTTAGCAAAATAAATAATTTCTTTCTTTCTTTCATATATCTATTTTACACACTAGCGCCATTTAGAAATGGCCATTATTGGAACCTCTATTTTTTGTAAACAGCTGGAAACTTTTTCAACTTTCCCTTCATATGATATGGCCCTCGTTCTACCTCAATATTCCATGCGCCGAAGTATGCCATATTGAGCCCCGCGTGCACAGAGGCCTTAGTGCGAGTTTTACGTGACATAACGGGCTCACAATGTTGGCTAAGATTTGTATGGGACCGAAGCTTTTCTTTTCACTGCCGCTAGATGGCTCTGCTTCGGTCCCATACAAATTTTGTATGGGGACACCACTTATTTTTCGACTTTTTTAAATTTTTTGATTTTTTCCTATGCTTACACACAATTACCGAGCTGTATTCCAAATTTCATCCTTCTAGGTTATCTGGAAGTAGGTTAGATTTAGGTACTATATGTCAGTCAATCAGTGCTAAAATTTACGAATTTTTGACCTTCATATCTTTGTAACCGTTTGAGTTAGCTTCATGAAATTTGGTCTTCTGCATGTCCATATGGATATAATTAAACACACGTAGTTTTATGTGTTTACGTTAAAGAGGTTTTGAGTTATAAGAGGGTCAAAAGTGGCACCAAGTGGTTCGTGTAATATTACACTCGGCGCTGGCTAGCCAGTTCCTTTGCTTGAACTTGGCTTGACACGCTGCCGCGTGTCTAGATACACCCATATGACGTGTCTTCTCTCATTCCACTGCCATAGCTCTCTCGCTAAGTTATTGATATGTGGCAACCTTGTAGCTTTCATTTTCTTAACGTATGCTATAGCAATTGTGTTATCTTTCCAAAGCAAAAACCTCGCAGTAATTACTTAGATGTAAACGTTTTTAAACATTTAAAAGCTGTTCCTAATTTTATTTGAAAAGATTCTCTTCTTCTATTCAGTGTCCGTGACTCCTCACATTATTACAGACAAGTCCGCAATCTGTTTGCGAAGCATCTGAGGAAATCTGTAAACTAAAATTAAATTGTATAATTTTCCTGTTATTACTTGGATGTGTAATGTCCCGATCAGTTCATCCCGATCTGATTGAATCCCTTTTGATAATATTATTGTTGCAATATAATTTCCATTAAAATTTTTTAAAATCACTGTATTGTAGTTTTCCAGGGATTTCGTATAGAAGATACCATATTCTATGGATTTACAAGCAAACTACAAGAAGACCAAGTAATTGGACAAATTCCAAAGTATAACAACTATGTTTTGACTATTATTATTACTATTATTATTTATTTTTATTTCATATCATCCATTAATATACATATTATAATAAAACTGTACTTTTTGTCTGCTTGTCTGCGCGTTTGTTCCGACCAATCTCAAGAACCGCGTTATAGTTAGGTGCAATCTTCACTGTTGTATTGCAGTAAGCTTGGATCACCATTCAGTGACTGTTTTACTGCAATCGGTTCATAAATAATAAAAAAGTCATGTCGATTTAAAAAATACCGTCCATACATTTATTTACTCAAATGTGGTTACCAATAGGTTTACCGAAGCGAAGCAAGGGCGTTTAGTGGTTGTTAACAAAGATAACATGGTCCCTCTTCTAGGGAAGATGATATTATATATGGAACATGGAATAAAATCTGGCATAAATCCTAGATAAAGACAACCCTGACTGAGTTTTAAAGAACTTTTTTGTGAGTTAATAATAAACCTTAGATTCCCCAGTAGTCAATGCATTCTGCGCACAATCATCATAGGAGTCTGCAATGCACAAAGTATCATAAAGGTGACACCAAATTTTATAAGTTTCTTAAGGTTAAGTATCAAACTTCATGTCCCTGAGCAAGAAATCATGATTGTATAGAACCTAGTTCCAATAGCTGTCCTACTTCGAGAGCAAACAAACTATTTTCTATTTTAGAAAAAATATTGTACTGTGGACAAAACAGTTCGTGTGGTCTTGCGTTTAAATAGCATTGTATAACCCCTTATACTGCCAATAATGGTTGGATTGGATGTAATATCACTTTTCACACCATTGATTATAAAATAATTTTAAACCACCGCATTGTATCTGAATCATGGTTGCTCTTGACCCCGATGTCGATGATAATGATACCTGAGTCACGTGGGTATTCAGACCAGGAAGAATTAGTGTCCTATGTGTAACCGATCATGGAATAAGTCAACTAACAGCCTTATTGAATCACTCAATACCTCAATGTGCTGCTTATTATTCGTTGACAGAATCATGTCATTGAAGCCTCCACACTGTAGAGATAGCTATAGATAGGACTACTTGCTGGTCACAGATTCTATTGTCACATTTGATACCACTGTCATTCATCACTGCCACAAGTTCCCCATTTAACTTGGGTGATACTAGAAGACGTCAGTTCGAGAGGGGATCTTGTTTCTTCAACATGGTAGCTTTTAGGTCTGCATTGATGATCTACATCAGTGAGAATAGCTGACCAACGTGTAGCTATGCTCTCATATAAGTATATAGAATTACAAGTAGTTTGCTTACCATCCTGACCTAGGAGCTCTTCGCCGTCTGCTGGCAGAGAGCTATCCTTTACCTGGTGTTGTTTTATTGACGAGGTACCTGTTCTTCCGTAGTAGTCTGCCCCCCCCCCCCCCTCTCTTTCTGTCTGACTGCATCTCTGTCAGGCAGAGTCGATGATCGGCTGTGGATATTAGAATTGGAGGAAAGGAGCGGCGCCTGCTTTTATGATTTCTCGAGCATCGGCTTGATCGACTCCGATCATGAGGCGAACGGCTTCTAGTTGTGTGACTTGAGTCTGTTCCATCCTCGTCTTCCGTAAAAGCTCCATGAATCCCTTCTCGCTGCATAACATGCGGCACCACTAGCTAACCTCTCGTGAAAGCATATGCATGGTGTGGTACCTATTTTATAGGTGGTCACAATATCCTGTCGCGTTACATGCGGGACCACTAGCTAACCTCTCGTGAAAGCATGCGCGTGGTGTGGTACCTATTTTTATAGGTGGTTACAATATCCTGTCGCGTTACATGCGGGACCACTAGCTAACCTCTCGTGAAAGCATTTGCGTGGTACCTATTTGTTATAGGTGGTAACAATATCTTGGTGCGTAAAATGCGGCACCATTAGCTAACCCCTCGTGAAAGCCGAAACATGGTAGTTACCTATTTGTTATAGGTAGACACAACATCGTTCTCATGGTTAACCTCTCGTGAAAACTCCAGAGACTAGTGTGTGTAATAAAATTTGTCGAAGGTAGACACAACATCGTTCTCATGGTTAACCTCTCGTGAAAACTCCAGAGACTAGTGTGTGTAATAAAATTTGTCGAAGGTAGACACAACATCGTTCTCATGGTTAACCTCTCGTGAAAACTCCAGAGACTAGTGTGTGTAATAAAATTTGTCGAAGTAACATCAGGGGCAAAAAACTGCGTTTAATTAAGCTAATAGAAGTTATCAAAACATACCGCTGTTTCTAAGACGGGACCTATTCATGTGTTTTTCCAACTCTAGAATCCGTTGACTTAATTATTTTTCATTTTCTCTTTTCATATTTTCCCATATTTAATTCAAATTGGGCGTACTATAATAACTGAAAAAGTACTGTAAACGGACTGTAAAAACGATTATAAAATTCGAAAATAAAATGAAAATAAAATTTCGTGACAGCACGTTTTGCACAAAAAAGCACAATGACATTGCCAGTGGTGGACAGATGGAGCTAGGGACGTACCACAGAGAATGAAGAACGCGCTTATCTTTAAACATTGTGACGGCAAGTAGCACAGAGCACGTACTACATAGTACAAAATATGAGGACGAGATTACGGAACATAATATACTTACCTTCTCGGACAATGCATGTCAAAGCTTTGGTTCATTAAGTAAATGTACAGCTGTTTAAATATATTATTCGTATTCATTGTCGTCACAATGAACGTAATTTCAGCGGAATTCATTAAGAAACGTTTTGTCTTCGAAATGGTACTATCTAAAACGTTGGAAAAAAAACAACCAACAGACAATATCAAAAACGACAATGGTAGTTTGATGCGTCTTGTTTTTTGTTTGCTCACCGATTTCTCAAAGATTTCTGGGTCGACTTTCAGTTTCAATTATTGAATTTAATGAATTGATTAAATCGCATCTGCATACAATTCAAAACCCCCATATAAATCAAAACTGTTTGAACAATGATTTTGATAAGTCCTTTCAATGTGTATGATATTAAAACCTGACGAGGCTTGAGAGAAATCGCTTCCATTCATACTTTCCCTCCTATTATCGGACACGGTTATCCTTGTAGAGCGGTAACGAGCGATTGTTTCGGTCTAGATTTCGAGTGATGTACCTTGTGATGACCCCGTAGCCCAATTGATGTCCCTACCTGGAGAATAGAGGGATTTGATTTGTTTTATGCAACTCAAATCCCTCTATTTTCTTCATAGTCTATTCTATGTCGATGTATATTCTCAGATCTGTGATGTCTTAATTGCGTATGTCTATAATAGGACTGGTTTAACTTATATCTGCTTCTATCATTACGTGAAGTCACGCTATATAAGTTTTTTACACGTTACGTCTAATTATGAATTAATACACTGTTTGTACACAGAGACTCACGTACGTAAGGCAATGGTACTTCTTATTTTTATGTTATGTTATTATTATTTTTATTTACTTTAGTTATTATTTTTATGTATGGACGTTTGTCCATAGCGACAATTTACCTACCATTGACACCGGGTGGAAACTGGTACCAAACCCAGTAACCTTTAATGCTAAAACATTGCGCAATTGTTTCTTCCATGTGATAGTAAGATGCATCAACAAGATTTTGTATACTCGTGTTATAATCATACTTGGTAACCAATTTGTAATGAATCAGCCAATTTACGTCAAAACGCCATGTTTTGGTTCAACCAAGACAATTTCCTTATCGTATTCAACTTGGTTCACAACAGGAAGGAATAATTAGTAGGTACAAGTTCATCCTGCTACACGGTTCAGCACTTTCCATTCTATTTCCCTTTTCCAATTAAATTAACCGATCCGTGTAACAATGAACGAGTAAATAACCATGTCTCTTCCGTTAAAGTTGCCGATAAAACGTAATTGGTTTAAATCTATTAAGTGTCTACTGCAATCAAAGGCAAGAGCCTAAAAAGGTCTAGAAGGTAAGTTTTCTTGGGGAAACTATAGAGAAATTTATAATTGTGATTAGGGAATGCAAATCTCGCGAGATTGGGGCTCAAGCGAGATCTCGCGAGATTATGAATAACAATACTGCGAGATCTCGCCAATTTCGAGATCTCGCGAGATTGGCAGTTTTGTGTGTTTTCTTTGCAAATAATCACTATATTTAAATAAATTAGGAAACAAATAATAAAAATTGTAAGTATTACAAGATAAACATTTATTTTCATGAATTTTTTCAATAGACTTTTATGTACCAAACATTGTTTGACGTATCTGTCTATAATTTTTTAATAAACTTCTTAATAGTAAACTTTGACGTAAGTAGCTATCAATAACAAATGAAATAAACTACCAGTCTTCTCTTCCAATATCAATCAAAAATCTTTTAGTAATAAAACAGTTATTTTATAACAAACAAAATAACGAGAAGTAAAAAAAAATAAACTAATTAGCTAAGTAGAGTTGACTTATTATCGATTAAATAAAACTATATCTACTCAGTAGATCAATTAGATATTAGAGATTAATTAACAAAATATAGCAATCAAATGAAAGATTTGTTCCGCCTCCCGCGCACCGAACGAAGCCGACAAATCGCAGCTCCGTCCGTGTCAGTCCGCGCTTCGAATAAGACGATTTTATGCTCGAGTGCAATCTCGTTAATCTCGCGAGATCTCGCCCTGTTTTTCGTCCGAGATCAATCTCGCTAAAAAAGGCCGAGATCTCGCGAGAACGAGATCTCGCGAGATCGAGATTGCATTCCCTAATTGTGATGACCATTATAATATAATAGTTTAATTAATATTGTAGACCATTTAAATCGTTGTTACATGAGATGATTGTATTGGACGCCTAGAGTGACACGTCAATGTAGGCGAGTTTTCACATAAAAAATTTAGCTATTGAAGTCTAAGATATCTAATCACCAACCCTCTCAGTGTTTCTTTTCCGACGTAAAGAAAGATATCCGTGTCATCATGCAGCCACGAATAAATCCATCACTCCATGGTTTGAAAGCACGAGTTAGTTTGTTTCCTCTCGAGATAAAATGGACTTTGTTATTCACTTTTCACTCAATTTTGTCGTTCCCGATACCGTAATTTATACGTAATTTGCAGTGGACGATATTTTACATAATCTTGAATGGAATTGGGGTAATAGTTAGGTATTAGAAAATTATTAACAGAGACATTAAAGACATTCTTGGTAACGAATAACGGAGATGACCTTCTCATTTAAAATTTAAATTAAAATTAAAAAGTAGGATAATATTTTACTTAAATATTACTTAAGTAGAGGTATTAAAATAACGTGCCTGTGCAATGGAATCTGCCTGGTAAATCGTGCGTACAGCTCCAACTGCTCCAAGCTATAGGGTACGAATGAGAAACCTTTGCTACAATCCATCACATATTTTATGCGTAAATAATGTAAAGCGGTGGCGTGATCACATTCCTTTTGAAACCTCGACAGGATTTATAGGCAACAACTGCAAAAGGACGGATGCCAAAGTACATTATTGCGATAAAGTTGGTCTATGTAAATCGGTTGGTTGTTCGTATATTGACCGATCGAATGCGTAGGCACATTACGTGGATAAACCAGTTCTAGATATTGACTCAATACCACAAGAGGCACAGCCGTTGTCATGCAATACGTATTAATTTATTTATAACGTTTATCGATAATTTCAACCGACGGATAAGGTTCGCACGAATCGATTTGTCTCAAACGCTGTAACAAATTATACTGCTTCGAACTTACAATTTTGTAGCCTTGTTTCAATAGCTGAGAAGTTTGAGATCTTTTTATTTTTAATGGGCCTTCTAAGAAAATTTTGCATTTTGTTCTGATTCTGTCTAACACGCAATTGGCTCTAATTACTGTGGTCACTGGATTTAACTAGTATTGAGCAAATATTTGATGATATAATGTACCAGGATTTTTGATGTCGGGGAGAAATCTTCCAAAGATACCTGATCTGTTTGGGGCATCGATGAATTAACACTCGGCGACCTACCCGTGTATTATGGAAAATTTCCTGGATTTTTTATGACTAATATCGGATAATTTTGAGAAGACGATGCCTCGAAGTAAGAATTAGTATAGAGCGTTCTGTGAAGTAGAACTGTAATCTCTGTGAAGTTAGCCATTTGCAACAAAAATACACTTAACACAGACGTTGTTAATTTTATACAAGCGTTTAATATTCCAAAACTAGTGCGAGTTCCTGTTGCATAAGATTACAAACATTAACATGGAAATGTATCGTGGTATTACGAAGGAACTCTTGTGTGAAGACATTGGAGCATCCACGTCATGAGATGATGAGAGTCGTGAAATGTAATTGTTGCAATTCATCCATCATTATAGTTGACATCAAAATTGTAAAGTCCACATTGTCAACTATTGACAACACGTCTGATGATTTTAATTCCCAACAAACTGTGTAGAGTATTTTGAAGCTCTTTGTGCTCTCCACCTAAATTATTAAATTCGATAAGATTATAATCTTCAAAAGCGAATTGGACAATAAGACCCTGATCCAATCGCATCCTTTCAAGCATGAAGGAATTACAAGTAAATAAATAATATGTTTGTATGTATGATCGAGTAACAACACACAATCTACCAGTAGCAATACCATTAACCATCCAAGGACCAATCGGTTTCAACATGCGTGATAAATAATGACACGTCTGTTACTATACTTATATGGTTAGTTATCAAATCCGTTACATACTCTCCGGTTTTAAAAAATACGAAAAAGTATTCAAGAACTGAAGTGACATTGAACGTTAAAATGAAAGCAAGAACGTTACAATCGGAACTACAGGACAGTAGGATGCAAAAGGAGAAGGGGATATAATAGTAATAGAAGGATTTGTCAACTTGCAAAGTTCAAAGATTGTAACGCAAACGATATAATGACGTCAAAGTATTGCCTGTAGGTGGGTGTGTCGTGACGTCATGGAAGTGCGCAATTAACAATTTACCACACGTCAAAGTTGTTTTGATCTACGACTTGTTATTCATCTTAATTTTTTTTTTACTATCATTAGTCATTACACGTAAGTATTAGTACCGTATATAAACTTAGGGTCTCGTGCAAATGGCTTGCGTGAATATATTAACTTTAACAAACTTAGAGATATGCCTGAATAATTATTCTCAAATAACAAAACAAATCTAATCAGGATACTTAGTTATCGCGTAGGTATAGCTTACCGATCGCCTAGGTTTAATAAGTTATTTTATGAGTTAAAAGTTATTTTATCAAAAGTATTTGTATACGAGTAAGATTTATTATACTTAATTCACTCGCTCCGAAGATTTAATTCACCTGGGTGCATAGGTGAAATCTTCTGAAAGTAGACGCCAGGTTGGGTGAATTAACGCAGGTGAATAAAGTCGTCTCCTAAATTAAACTTTCGATTTTCGAATTTCCAACAGCGTTGACAATGATGTATGAGTTCAAGTTTCAATCGGTGAAACCGAAAGTGATATAGCAATAGTAGGACAATGGTTCCACACAAAACTCAGTCCTCACCCTCCCGACCCTCCCCTCACCGACTTCATGACAATGGACGGTAATTTTCCGACATGTTTTTCTATAGACCTGCCTATTGTTGTGAGAAAAACAGCGGAATTGCTTTAATTAATGCGTCATTGACGAAAATTATACACATAACACAAATTACTTTAATTGTTGTTACCTTATAAGTATAAAATGTGTTGTAAGAAATATTAAATAAAATTATTATAATATTATATCGTAAAACCTTGGTAGCTTCGTATTGGACTTATGAAGATAGAATTATAGAATTGGAGGTTCTATTTATTACAGAAGTATCATTAATCAATATTATTATTATTCATGAATCTCGTAGTGTGTGGGTGGACGATACATGAATATAGTCAAGTCAGGGCGACTTTGATAGATAATTCAATCTGGCCTACTTTCTCTTTTAATAGGTTTAAAAGATATTATTATAAAATATGTTAAAATTGTCAGAAAGACAATGGCAAATCAAATCATTCAAGATTGACATAATCTTTGAGGTCAATCTTTATAATTGCCACTAATTTATAATGCGTTAAAATGAATAATCATTTTATTATTCATGCTATACAGGGTGAATTTTTCAAATGTGAGTGGAGGGCCAAATCCGAAAGTACGAGGAATAGCGAAAAATGGTCAAAGGATTCTCGGAGCCGATTTTGATGAAAACTAAAATTGCATCATTACATTTTTGAAAAATCAATATATCTACCCAGGAATCGAACCCGTTGATTTTGAAAAAAAAATGCACCCCGTATTATTACACTATTCGATAGTTACGATAATTACAAGGACCGAATTCTGGGAAGTAATGACATACAAAAATCAATATTTCAAGCCAGGAACCGAACCCGTTGATTTTGAAAAAAAAACTCATCCTGTGTTATTACTTACACCATTCGATATTGTTGCTAACAAGGATTAAATTCTGAGCTCATTTTTAAGAATAAAATTAATAAAAACCTTTAAAATGCAGTAGTTTTTTAAAAATAAACATTTTCCTTAAGTTTGTCGTATGTCATTAGTTTCCAGAATTTGATCCTTGTTAGCAGCACTATCGAATAGTGTAATAATACAGGTTGAGTTTTTTTTTCAAAATCAACCGGTTCGATTCCTGGCCAGGAATATTAATTTTTCAAAAATCTAATGATGCAGTTTTAGTTTTCATTGAAATAGGACTCGAGACTCCTTTGAACATTTTTCGCTATTCCTCATAGTTTAGAAATTCGCCATCCACGCACACTTGTTGTTTTCATTGAACTTAAACGTAATATTATAATTTAAATTGTTCATCATAAACTCTTATATAAATAAACACGTAACATACCTACATATCTACAGCAATCTAATCTAAAAATAAATCTGGCAGAAAACAGTTTTAAATACCAAAAAATACTTTGAAAAGCGCTGTTTCACTGAGCTTCAGTCTAAAATGACTATGATATTTATAGATTTTTTTAAAACATTATAATATTGTAATGAAGACATTTATCGTTTACCTCGTAGATCAAGAAAACAATGAAGCAATTAAAATGGATCGTAATTAATAAGATAATTAGGTAACGTTTACGTAAACTGTAACATATAAGAAATGCATGCGCTCGCGCATGTTATGTACAGTATAGTATAGAAAACAGTGACTAGGTATAGCGGGAAGTGTGTCTATTAGATAGTTATGTACGGTCCCCTGCAGAGAAAAGTAACCCATCTGTCTATTAAAACTGTTTAACAGATGGGTTACTTTTCTCTGCAGGGGACCGTACATAACTATCTAATAGACACACTTCCCGCTATACCTAGTCACTGTTTTCTAAGAAGTACTTGAATCTTGAATCACTAATGGTCTGCAAGGAAGTAATGGATTTATTGAAGGAAATGAAAGTAACAATTATTTCATTGTACCAATAACAAATTTTAGTTACTTTAGAATGAAAACGTTTACGTAGATTTTTTAACCCCCGACGAAAAAAGAGGGGTGTTGTTAGTTTGATGTGCCTGTGTATCTGTGTATCTGTCTGTGTATCTGTGGCATCGTGAAAAACTATCATGATAATATAACTTTTTGAAATCCTTAGCTTTTTAATTTAATAACCATAATGCAGTGAACGATTTATTTAAGATATATTTTTTGATACTTCAGAGCTTCAAACAATGGCAAATTGGTTTAGAAGATAATATTATGAGGTAATAAAGAATATTGCACACATGCATACATACACACACACACACAAGATAAGTTCAAAAAACATAAACTCTCCTTGCAGATGATAAAAACAAGGTTTCTACGGCGGCGGCGGCCATTACAACAGTCCTGTCACGTGATCCGTCAAATGACGTGGCGGGGTTCTATTTTTAAACCCGCAGGCTTTGATTCTATAAGAGAGAAACCACGGCAGACCGGTTTACCAAGCAGTTTTTATTTTAGATCGAGCAAAAACGTTACGGGCCCCGTTTGTTCAAGGAATTGCAAGTATGTGTGCTTGAGTATTTTTAAATAGTTTGTTAGAAATAAAGCCTTTTTGTCTACCTTTTGATATCTGCAGATCTACGAATTTTCAAAGTTGTAAAACTATGTAGATTAAATATTATACATTTTTAAGCGAATGCAGTCCGAAACTGACCAACGAGGGTAGCTACAAATATTGATTCTGAAAGTTTTTTGGTGTTACTTCCTATCGAATTACTTCCAAAATTACGCAACGGAGTCATCCTATAAAGCTTCCTATTTTAGTTTTGAGGTCCGGAACCCTAAAAAATATAATAAATAAATATAATAATACCAGGTATCTTTTGATTGCATTAACTAAACCATGAAGTAAAGATTTGATTTTTTACAAGTCCAAGGTATTCCAGATTACAGTACAAATTGAATCACTACATTTACGCGCGAACGTGAAATCGCATATAAATCAGTAAAATTAATGAACGTCGACGTGATACTAAGATTTGTAATTAAAATTATTTGAGAATTTTCCCAAGAATGCTACTGACACATTTATATTGAGCTAATATTATTTTTATACCAATACATTAATTACCTAATGACGTTTGAAGTTCTAGGAATCTAGACAATCGATATTCATGCATCACTTGATATCGTTTTGTATATAATTATCTCCTACACGATGTTATTATCTCTATTTTTTAGTAACAATAACAGGAAAAATACCTACATATATACCAATTATCTATATTTTTTGTACTATTTCTCAGATGGCATTATTGTCTTAATGTCATTACATATTAAATAGTTACCTATAAATAGTAACATCAATCATAGTTACATTATTAAACTATGTAGAGACAAAATGTGATTAGAAGGAAAAATAGGTTTAACTATAGACATTCCACTGGTAAACTCTAGTTAATTAATTACCTATTCAAATTCAGCTTATTTTTATTATTAATATTTGATATTTTATTTTGGTTAGCAGTTATTTATATTATAGTATAATAAAAAACGCCAATAAATGTTAGTATAATTTATTTTTTATTTTTTAAGAGCTTATTAGCAAATATTTATTAACAGATTTAATCTCAAAAATATTTTAAATAATTATTCATATTAAATTAATTTTATAACTATGAATAAAATTGTACATCATTGACTAATTAATTATGCTAGTAAGATAAGTCAGTGTGAATATATTATAATATTATAAAATTGCATAATCTCTTTCATAATATATTATGTCAAATTAATCATAATATATTTTATATTTTAGCATTTTATTAGTATAAAATTAAAACTTGTATACACACTGTGGCGTAGCGTGGGTTGCAGCCCCGGAGACGACCGACAATGTGCCGCCCCCATATTATTTAAAACGAGTAACCGCCCTCGCTTTGCTTCGGTTTTCTTTATTTTTTACACCTTGGGTTACAACTTACAATATTGGAGTTTTATTAAGGATCCCTAATTTTTTGAAAATATAATATAGCCTATGTTACTCGGGGATAGTGTAGCTTTCCAACAGTGCAAGAATTTTTCAAATCGGTTCAGTAGTTTCGGAGCCTTTTCAATGCAAACAATCAAATCTTTCCTCTTTATTATTAGTATAGATAAAAAATATTAATATTAATATATAAATAATCTTAAATTAAAATTTAAGAAACCCCCTACAGTTTTATTTACACTAAATATAGCTATGAACACTAGCACCTTCATGTGTCTCTGTTTGGCCTGGTTGTACTTGATTAGCTGGTAGAGAATGCATTAAGCACTAACCTCGCCAATTGCACCGTAATTTAATATTGTGGTCAATAAACAATGAATAAAACACTCTCGATTACGTCACCTTTCATAAAAAAACTAGATCAAAATCGGTTCATCCGTTTGGGATCTATAATATGATGCCACAGACATAGTGTGTATAGATCCACTGTGATCCACTGTGGATCCACTGTGTATAGATCCACAGATACAACTTAAAGACACCCCTCTTCGTACGCCGCTCGGAGCCATGCCCGGGGGGGGCATACTACGCCACTGCACTCTGCCATTTACCTAATGGGTTTTGGGTGCACAATGTCAGAAACGCAAAAAGACCATTTTGAAGTACTAAAAATAATAACGAGTTTAGAATACTAAAATAAGGTCCTTTGTGTTGCTCATGTCCAATTTCTAATAATACCTATAAAGTGAACTTTCGTAAAACTTTCGCTAAGACTTAATAGTAATAGAATAATTGGTTAACTTCATATAAACTTCATGTTCATCATATAACTTTATATAAACAACTAAATCTTTCATTTCTGAAGTAGGTCTTTAGGACATTCTCAAAACATCACACGGCTCCTATGCTGATTTGTTAGTAGTTCCTAACTGTTCAAGGCCTTCTTAAGTCTTTCTAAAGGACTTAAAACTAGTTCCATTTATTTGGAATTATTTAATTTATGGAGTATTCCTAATAGAATCACTTTAGAGTCTTTAGACCAATCAAACTACTCAAATATTCCAACCAATCAGTAGACAGTAAGCAAGCCTGTAAGCAGGTTGAATGAACTAAAGCAAGATTGTTGGCTCACTTAAATGACTTCCTATTACGGTTTGTGGTAATCAGTTTTTTCTCTTCCTTTTTCTAGCATTTGATCACAAGTCAAGATCCTATTGTCTAATGTCGAAGCAATCTATTGGAGATTAGGAACCGATCAGAGTTCAGAATCTACGCAAGCTTTGTGTGATTTTTTCGGTACGCTTGGCAATTTGCTTGCTGATTTCATTTTAGAATAGGGTGAAAATTTAAATTGGATACTTAACTAAAGTAACGATGGTCTTATTAAGAACAAACAAACAAACAAACAAATACTCTTTATTGTGCACACACTAGGTAACAAAGAAAAATAAGAACTTAAAAATTAGAGACTACTGTAGCGAAGTATTAGTGGAAGGGAATGTATTATATGTTTACGACTGTTTTCTTTTAATATTTGAGAACTTAGGTACTGTGAAGAACTAGGAAATAATCAGTTGTAAAAATAAACGGGCAGTTGTTTAATTTCTCGGCAGTTCATAAATGAATGTGTCAGTAAAACACGAACAGTACTTAATAAATAGAAAATGAGTCAGTTATTTCAGTCAGTTCAAAGATCACTCAAGCTGTGCAATAATTGAATCGGCGGTAAAAATGATGAAATTGACAGTTCGATAATCTATTCAGCAGTTCACAATGCGCGGTAACGTTAAAGTTAGTGACAGAAACTAATCGCTACAAAACCGACTCCACACAGTCTTGTCTGCCCTACCCCTAGAGTGTAATGTAAGCCTGCGTAGGCGCGGTGAGACATGGGCAGGCGGCCGTAAACTGAGGAGTGCAGCAGGGGGTTTCAACGCTCGCCGCAGCGGCTGAGGCTGGCTGGCAAAGCCGGGCAGCAAGCCGAAGCTGCGGTGGTAAACGTTGAAAGCATCTGCGACGATTAGCTCGCATGGGTACGCCAGAGCCCCGCAGCGCCGGAGCCGTGATAGAAGCATGCTTGCATGCTGAATACTTGTTTGCATTCTTGCTTGCATGCAAGCATATGTTTGTTAAAATATAATAAACAAGCACCGTGGGTGACCGTATTGGCAATTTTTTTTTGCTGTAAGCGTCTGGCGGGCCCCTTTAATATCGTTTGATTTTGATAGCAGTTAAAGTATAAAGAGATGTCAGTGACCTTTGTGAGGCTTACGAACTTATAGGCTACAAACCTTACTAATCCCGAACGAGTGTTGTAAAGTATACTCCAGTTTTCTTAATTACGTAAAGAGCCGTCTCTCGTCATATCACCCCGATGTTAGATATACTGTCCTGTAAAACCATTGTTATTAACTGTTATTGCTAGGAATTTTCCACTGCAAGTTTTTAACGAACTGGGCTAGGTTTGAGGTAATGCATTTGTATGTTCAGATCATCTCTATAAACCATGCATTAAAGAACACTTCAGTACTATAAACATGGATCTCTCTCTGTGGGCGTAGTCTGACATATAGTCAGGATTACCAGGATACTAAATAAATCATACAATTCGACAAGCACAATTCTATTCGTTTATTTCCTGATAACACCCGGCGGTTTTATCAATTTGTTTTACTTTGATTCCGCGATCCTACAAATCTGTCCACCATATTGTCAATTTTTCCTTTTTTTCAATTTGATAGATTAGAACGAACTCATTTTGCTCTGCGCTGATATATTTTTCTGGCGTCGCGCTGCCTTAATTTATTCAGACCTGACTACGAGGTAATGTGGAAGTTCTACTCAGTAACCTCGGTTCCGCCTGTCACCCCGCAGTGCAAAAACTTGAATCGCTCTTATATCATTGTAAGCCTTATTTTTTATTGTTTCTGAATTCTGAATGTCAACTGTGTATTAAGTGTAACGTTTTCCGATTTATGATAGAGAAGTATGGTAGCTAGGTATTAGGGTCAAGACTAAATTTTTTATGTAAGTAAATAATAGTTACTAGAAATAACTGATGTGCTCATATTTGTCAGCTTTTCGCATAAAAATAATGACGTTGCAAAATAATATTGTGTGAAGGATTCATATCAAATTACACGAAATATTATGAACGACAGCACAATTAAAACGTTGCTAACAGTTTCAACAATAAGCAGGTTTCAAAAATTGTTAAATTATCAGATTGTTGAATCGTGACAGAACATTTCTCAACTATTGGCTAATTTCTTAATTTAAAATCTCTTACTACTAAGTAAAAACCGTTAGTATGAAATGATAACAAGGTTCACATAGTAATTTAATTGTTTATCTCTTTCATTAATTAGATATTTAACAATGGATAGGCCATTGTTAAATCCGTACGCTGATTAGTAGATAACTGGTTTTGACCAAACCAAATGTTGGTTTTCCTTCTTCTTCCAAAATCAGTGGGCACCCGGACTAGCAAATGAAAATTGTATTCGCGTGACTTCATTATTTTGAATGTATCGATTTATTAAACAATTTTTATTTTCTCTACAATTTTATGAAAAATATGGTTCTTTTCTAATAACTTTCCACTATTGACGACCATTTCAAAGCAAGGTTATCCAATATCCTGATCCATATAAACTCCCTTGAGTGTTTATATGTAATTAAATGTTATTGATGTGAAACCACAGTGCTTATGTGTGTCAGGTCGGCTGTGTGTTTGTTCTGATTGCAACAGTACCTTTGACATTATGATCGCTTTAATGTCTTGACTTAATTATATGATACACGCACGATTCAGGGTGGTACAGTTTTTTACCCACAGTGAAGTTAATTGGCTCTTTGACCTAGTTCTGGATAATTGCAGTATTGTAAGCAATCGTTGTGTTTTGAAAATGATTTGATTTATTACTTAAAACATTGTAGAGGACTTGGTTTGAGGCACTTCGCTGTTTAGGTGGATTTTGTCTACTTTCCGGGGTATGGAGTAGTATTTATTAAAATTTATAATAATAAAGAAAACCTACCAACCTGAGTGTGTCTGCCCACGTTGGTAGTTTCTCTTTGCCTTGTTCTATAAGGTCTTGGGTTCGACCAGCCGGGACAGAGTTTTTTGTGCCAAATAAAGGCCTCCTCTTCTGTGTTTGTGATGCTCACGTATTTGCTTGTGTCCGTTAAGGAAATCTTAGTTCAAAGGTGTGCGTGAGAATCTTTTTTGCAACAATCAGTTAAGATCTTCATGTAACCATTACAATGTTCCATTTACTGAATCTGTTCAGTAAAGGTTATTGAACTGGGTAAGTACCAATGAATTTTCTAGACTTGTCGAGATCGTCGTTGATTGTCTTGTTGTTTCTCTTCTAAATCAATTGAGTCTTATTTGAGCAAGCAATTCAGCCACACTTGCTAATTTATTGTTTGATTGTGTGCAACAATAACTGAGTTGCTTCTTGCTGTAAAAAGGTGTTCACAATTTGTACCTACAAGGTCTGGTATGTGATTTAAAATTTAAACGTTTTATTGGTTTTGGTGCGTTATCTTCCAGCCGTATTGCGGTATTTAGGCGGTCTAGAATATTGTCTCCAATACCATGCCGGTAAACCAGCGTGTCGTAACAGGCGTCAGAAGCCAGCCTTTAATCAATCACTTCATTTTTATGAGATCTTTTGTAGGTTTATAATGATGAACTGTGGCCTTAAACTTTATTATTGAGATAAGAGATCTGAATACAATAGGTGATCAGTTGTGGGTACAAATCATTTTAGATACGGATATGTCTCTCGTATACAGAACAGGGTTCATTCTTATCATATTGAATAGTAATCATGATCAATAAATACGAGTTATAATTAACTGACATATTATAATAGAGGTTTATAAGGTGCCTAAACATTTGCTCGATATTTGCCCATCACAATGTCAGATATCTACCAAATTATAAATTGGTTCTCGATTCCAACTCCTTAAATTATTTGGAATACCTAACAGAAGCAGAAGTAAGAAGCAGATCATAATGATGGTCAAAAAACAGCGTATTCATTGATTGAATAATAAATATCTTTAAAAACCAAGCAAATGTGAAGATATATGTAAATAAACAGAATACTGAAACAAAATAAAATTAGAATGCAAGCAACAAACTGCAAAGCATGTGACAAAATAAAAAGCTGACGTTTCGCTACTTATAAGTACATCGTATTACAAAAACTGTTTTTACAACAATAAATACTTAATAGGTACGCATATTATTCCATATTTTTGCAATACAGTATCAGTACTTTCTTCAATATCAGCATTAAATACATTGGTTTAAATATGCATTTTGATTTATATTATAAAGTTTCATTCAAAATCTGGTCTTCGGAAATAAAAGGGCAGTTTGTTGAATATTTATAAAAAAAAACCGATACTATAGTTAATCAGTTATAAGATATCCGTCAGATGTATCCATCATCAGATGTGACCGGTGACCTGGAATTACGATTATCTGGTTTCTAAATAAAATATTGCATTCCAGAAGCTTGCACGTTATAAGCATTATCCATATGATCACGGAATGAAGCAAGGTCTTGCATTGTTCACTGAGTATCTACCTACATACATAGATCATGTCCTCACCTTGCTGTCATGGTTTTGTATCTAACCTAGATTATAGATCTGCGTCTAGAAAAGGATTCCATGATCTCAAAACTTTCCTTGCCACATATCATTGTATGGAATTAATTAAATCTATAAAATTTTTTTTACAACTGTCTTTATTTGATGAGTCTTGTGGAATCTAAGGTAATCTCTGACATATAACCAGTGCGTAGATTTGTTGAGAGAGTCGTCGTCATAACCTATTCTATCTTTTCTCACAATGTGAGGCGTATTCTACTACTGCGCTGCCCATTTGAGCATCCTTCATCCTTGGTCATTATTGACACTTGTCAATTGGCAAGCTTTATACCCTGACAAAATTAGGCAAAACTCTTAAGGGTATATATTTCCCCATGATGTCTTCCTTCATCGAAGCAAGTGATACTTAATTTCGAATGCGTCCATAATCTTCGAAGCTCAGTGGTGTGTCTTTTGTATGCTTTACCACTAAACACTAACTTTGGTAAAACAATAAGTAGAACCGTTGTAATTTGCCTCAATTTACTATTGTATCGTTCAAACATAATTGTAGTATTGATACAGTTTTTATCACAATTGTGAGATGTATAATAAAATACATCTCAAGGATTTTTCTACCACATACTTACGTTACTATTAATATTTGAATATTTATTTTTGTCAGAGGTTTCTAAAACTCAAAGGTAAATAAAGTTATACACACTTAAACTATATTATTTGACAAGAAAAAGGCTTAACGAAGACAATTAATACTCTCTTCAAACCGGATATATCATTATGAAGCTTGGAGCATGCCTCTGTTCAATCACTTATATGAATCGTGTACCAACACTTTACCACTCAGTGATATTAAAACATGATTTATTAAACTCCGCCCCTCGAGTAAAGAGAATTGTTTCTAAGACACCATGACTCGTAATCTCGAACATGCGCTCTTTATTGGAATAGAAATGAAAATATCAAAGGATGAAAAGAGTTGAGAGGATATGTCACTGCAGACCATGGAGTCCTATCACCGAATCCAAATTGTACAACATTATTTTTTATTTTAAGATTTTTAAAGTTAACTTCTGATAATGCGGTTGGAACGTCTTTTCTTCGCATTTATTTGTTGTAAAGTTAAGGGGTTCGTACATTTGACTATGGGTGCAAAGCAAGCTACAATTGTAGGGGTTGGACGGCTATGCCCTGGTTCTATCTTTTTGCAAGATTTGATTTTATAGACTGACCGGAACAGGCGAAAGTAAATAAAAGGTTGTAAAAAAAGCTATTGCGTCTTTTCGAAGAGTTATTTTTAGGGTCAATAATTTATGTGCGTATTAAGCCTTCCACCCTCAATGAAATAAATAACCTAGCAAAATGAGGTCAAGTCAGTTTATTATGCGTTATTATGTGACTATCGCGTGCTTTACATCGTAACCCGACTTCCGTGTAACGTGCGTCTTTCAATCCAATCATCATATCTGCTCCGTGGTCACTTGTCACGCGTTCCTAATTGCACGTGCAATGCCTTATCTTGTCATTTTGTCATCTGTATGGAAAAACATGTCCATTACATTCAGAGATCTATTGATGAGTTGGGTTCAAGTGTATGAAACCACTTCATTACAGACATTGTAGTATGTCTAAAGTGTTTTAGTACTGTCGATCACAACATCTCAAATTTTTCCAGCAATATCTATATTTAGCTGATCGTAGTTTGCTGTTCAAGGCTAGTTAAATAATAGCTTTGTTAACCACTAAAGAGCTCGTGAAGAACTGTCAGTCTCGTAGTCTCCGTGATTGGCGAAGAGAGAAATAACTATAATGTTTTGAGAATATGTCCCACGCCCACAACGCAATATCTTCTTATCTCTTCTTTCCATTACGATCCCATCCAAACCAACTGTGATTTGGCAGAACACAGACCTTTTTAAGGGAATCTTCCGAAAAATTTATCAAGAAATCTTCAGAAAGACAACCACTGAATCACTGGTTACTTATATGAGACTCTCCTTTATCCAATCCAGTGTCATAGGCCTCGCCCCTGGACGTAACTTAACACACAGTATAAACGGAAATTTTGACTAAATGGTCTTGACGATAAGACAGAGTTTCTGTTTAATTATGTATATCCTGTGTTTAACAATAAAATAGTATGACACCAACTAATCCGTTATAATTATCTCTAGCATCAGGTACCAACGAAGCCGAAACTTTCCCATTGCATGCTGCATTGTGATGTGGTGCTAATTGAAACACCTTCACTGATGCAATTGCGTTGCAACTGCATTGTTTCGACGACAATTAATTCCTACGTAACCTCATTGTTAGTATTACGAGCAATTCTTACGTATTTTCTAATTTTTTCGCCAAACTCCTCATATGGATCTGGGTTGTATTGGAAAGTTACAATCATTTAATCACCATTCATTGTTAAGATAATACCTTCGTTTGATGTTCCCGTGAAATTCAAATTTCCTTTGTTGTGAATTGCGACTGTTTTATCGACATAATGTTGATCCCAATTATCTTGGTTAAGAGTTGTAAATATTGAGCTGAAAAAGGAAAGCGTTTTTACGATCTACATAACTAAGGATTTTGGGTTTACAAAAAAAGGCTTCTTTGATGATGTTTAGGTAATGATTCTGGGACCTCCTAAACTCATGCTAAGAAGTAACGCGTAATCAGGAGTAATCGTCACGCGAACTTCAAGTCACTAACGAGGCTAATCAGGATATCGTTCTATCGTAAGGCGTCATACGAATCACCAACAAATGTATACAGTGTTGTTTTCAACATTAATAATTAAAACCAGTACGCTTATTGTTTACGACAGACCTTACAAGTTCGGAACGAATCAACCGTCTATCCATGTATGGGTTCTTCTGAATATTTATAGCTGGTACTCTACGCACACATGTCTGTTGCATAATAACCAGTAGGCACCAATTACGTACCATTGGTACTTCGTAGACATTATTTGCTGGTCTTACAATAAACGCGACGCATCGCGTCTGCAGTTAGTTTCGAAAAATCTGCTACGATAGAAAACGTAATAAGTAACTTTACAAGGACAGTATCATGATGCCTCTAGTCTAAACTCTAAACCCCTGTTGTCATTGGTTCAGCATGGTCAATGAACTGACCCGGATTCAATTCACGTACACCTGTACCTAAAAGTTTGTTCCCAAGTTTGCTAGAATCTATTTATAGTGACGTGGTTGTTTATATTCAAGAAACCTCCAGACGTTATATGACAGTTGTAGTATGAGTGGCAGTGTTTGCTTATTAAAAATATTTACCTTTTACTCAAACAACTTCATATTGTCATCATATTACGCATAAATTAGGTAAACATCTTGGAACCCATAATATTTCCTTCGTCTTTTCATGTTCTTGTGCATAACGAGAAGACGTAAGTATAGGTTGAAAAAGCTAGATCAGTTCTTACTTCTTAGAACGTATTTATGTAGTTACTGCTTTATCGTGATATAGTCGATCATGTAATAACTCATTTTAATAATAATCATGAATATGCGGTTAACTTTTTACTGAATGAACCGAATTTGATGATTCTTTCTATATTCGAAAGCTGGTGATTGTCATGTCAAGTCCCACCATTTAAATTTGAGCAAGATCTGACGAGTAGCTTTTGAGCCATCCCAAATTTTGAAGTCGGTTAGTTTTTTAGAAGAATTATACTTATTATCAAGTCCAAGCTACTCCTTCGCAATCTACCAGGGCTGCATTAAAAGGACAAAAGAAGAATGTGCCACTAAACATCTAAACTGACCTAGTGTCACGATACGATCAAACGTTTTTCTGAGTCTGTCATTTAAAATCATCCATGCAAAAAACAAACAGCAGATGAAGTTTACGCTCGTCTGGTTCAAATAAAAACTGGGTATTTACTCCTTGGTAGTAAACATCAGCTTTCCGTAATTGCAAATTGGACGTCAGACATGGATGAAATGATTTACTGTCTTACTGAAGAAGGAAAGGATCTCAGTGTTCCTACTAGTTGAATATGATTAAATGTGTCAGAGCAAAGCTAAATCATGTTGCATTCTGATTAGTTTCCATCTATTTGACGCCAAATTGGGACTCTTGTGACCAGCAGCGGATTTCAAAAGGTTGATAGATATAGATAGGCTCCAATCATTCGCAGATTCCTTTTGGTCGAGTTTATCTTAAAGGACATATTATGACAAAATGTCATGTTCACTGAACCAATTGAGAGTGGATTAGCCACACCAAAGCCATCACTGATGCGTAAAAAATGAAAAAAAAAAAAAAATAAAAAAAAAAAAAATAAAATAAAAAATAAAAAAAAAAAAAAAAAAAAATAAAAATAAAAAAAAAAAAAAATAAAAAAAAAAAAATTAATAAATAAATAAATTACCCACTAGCTCGCATGCCCCCATCTGAAACACGAGGTATTGTGGTACCGAATGATCTATATGCAATTCATGCCCATAGTTCCTTATGGAAACGCTTATCTAATCTAAAGCAAATTCTGTTTCAATTTTAAAACAATGTGATTCACGTCGATTCAGAGATATTTGTGAATGGACCGACCGACGAGGTGGAACGTCGCCAAAGCTATCGGTTTAGAACAGACGTACAATACGATATTCTTTGAAGTAATTATGGAGACGTGAGGAATTCGTATTGTTGTCATTCTGTTTTTTGTACTTGTTCGATCTTATTTTCGCTACGCTAATGGATTCGTGACGATGTATGTGAAAGGACATTGATTTTTTTTCTCAGATCATAAGTACGCAATAGCTCGAAGAGATGTTAACATTGAGGATTATTTGTGGGAAATAAAGAAACATTCGATTGGAACCAGAATTTCAAAGCTATGCTCTCATTTTTAAGCGATCCTTTTGTAACATAAACACTGCTATTTTAGGAAAAAAGAAAAAAACAATTGTTATGACCTAAATTCAACAGTTTATATACAGATGCTACCATTGTGCAGTGTTGAATCTAGATGTATGTAAGAGACAGTTATGACATTTGTGTAAACAGTAACATAATACTCGTAATATTATCATTATAACAATTGAAGTGGTAACAGTACGAGTTGACATGACCCTAATAAGCATGACGAAAATTAACATAAATCCAATAACTTGAATGAATTGAAATATTCTTCAACTATGACACAGATATGACGAAAAATGACGCATGTAAAGCTTTGCTTGTGAATCATTGTAATTACGATACACAAGTAATTTCCCGATTCTTTGAACGTCTGCGTCAATTTCTGCTTTAACATGAGACTTTTGAGGTAAGATTAAAAAGTAAGTTTCGTCGTAAGCTTAAAACCACATTACACGAATGTCATTTTGATCTTTCCGGGAATGTGGCTTTGAGTACCGTGTCAATGTTTTCGTGTTATTAGTTGCGGTTCCACTTATACCGGTGATGTACGCAAGCTTAGTTCTAATCGCTGTTCCCACGTCTGGTCACAAAATTCGGATCAATCGGGGTCATGTAGGATAGTCTATTTTGCTTATTTCCACAGTGTTATGTCTTATGCCATCTTACTGTGGGGCAAAGCAGCCAATATAAAACAAATTTTCATACTCCAAAAACGGGCAGTTAGGGCTATTTATAAACTTAGGTCTCGGGAATCTTTGCGTGAAAAGTTCAAGGAAATAGGTATACTTACAGTAGCTTCCCAGTATATCTTTAACAATGTAGTTTTTATACGGAAGAATATAAACGCGTATAAACAAAATTTTGATATTAATAATCGCCATACGAAAAGAATGCATCAATTAGTTACGCCTTCGTTCCGCCTAAGTAAAGTGCAGCAATCTTTCATAGGGCTTGGCATACATTTCTATAATAAAATCCCAAAATTAATACGTGACTTGCCAATAGAAACTTTCAAAAAACGTGTAAAGACACAATTGTTAGGCAAGGGATATTATAGTGTAGACGAGTATTTAAATGACAAAGACGCATGGAAATGACCAGCTCTGCAACCAGTTCCGCTCAGAATAGTAAATACTTTTGTATAATTATCTTTTTTTGTAATATTTTTTTAAAAGATGTGCTGAGGAGTTTCTTTAGGCTTTTCTTCTCCTCCACGACAAAGCACCTTCCGAAAAGCCAAAAAATGACGTGCATAAGTGTATCAGTGATACCTATATGAATAAAATATTTTGACTTTGACTTTGACATGGGCTAAAAGGAAGTTTATCCTGAAGGTCTTATAACTAATCAGCGAGCGAAAGGACCAAACAATTTATGATGCGCTCTAGAATTTCATAACATTATCGAGAACCTACAATAAAAGCATTGATCTCTCCGTAGCTAATGAAATCCTTCTTTTCAGGAGTCGCTCGCAGAATGGGAGCGTGGTGTAGGAGATTTCCAAGCTCCAGCCCCGATCGGCGCTCCGGGCCGCAAGTGGAGTCTTAGGAGCTCTGCGCATGCGCAGGACACCGCTACAGACCAGGGCGCGCCGGTCAACAACACCACCGATGCTTGTAAACTACTCGTTGTAAGTACTTTGGTTTTATTCTTTTTATGTAATGAGAATAGCAAATGAGTTTGCAGTGCCACCATACTTTGCCGCGAACATTTGTAACAAATCTCGAATAGGACTGAAGATAGAAGTAGGTCCTGTTAGCAATAGATTTAATAAGAATATCAGTAGTTAGTAAGAGGATTGTGGAAGTTATGAGTGAATTATTTGATGATTTAGTTTCGCTGTACAACCAGGATATATTCTGTCTTTTCGTATTTACATCAGATGATTCACCAGTTTCAACATCATCTAATATTTAATTTTAATTAAAAAAATTAATTATATAAATTAATTAATTAAAAATTCTTTTCGAAACCACTACCGCGGGCGAAGCCACGGGCAAAAGCTAGTAGGAATAATAATAGCAAATGTTCTGTAACCAACTTCATTAGGATCTTAATTTAAGTCGTGACGACCATAATGATAGCTTAGCACCATTAGGAAGAAAGCATTCTGTTAGATGTTTCTGTCTACGAAGTTATAAACGACAAAAATGTTTTAGCTTCTGTTATGCTGGATTCTGCATCAGCCTTGATGATTTGATAATTTCTACTGAAATCAAATACATTAAGATGAGTATAATGTAATTAGATTTTAACTAATATGGACGGAAGCATTTCATGTAATCTAGGTTCGTGTGTTCTAGCATTCTCAGTGCCGTGGTGACGTACTGAGCATGTTATTATAGGTACGATTTGTCTAAAATCCTACATAGGACAGGTCAGGTTAAAAATCGGGATAATTAAGACAGTCGATCAGTACATACATTTTGCAATCACCAATAATGCGGTATTTAACGGTGCGCAACACATATCGGAGCAAACGCAGCGTTTAATTGAGTTTTATGACCCCGGGTTAATAGAAGTTAAATGGTGTATGATTTCCCAGTGGTGTCTGGCGTCACGGTCTTTATTTGTTTTTTATTTTAAAACTTCACTGGCTTCACTGGCAGTCAAGCGAACTCTTATTGGAACGAAGTTCCTTATCGCGCGTTGTGAAAGGGGGCTAGACGAAAAATTACGACACTTTTTGATTCTTACGAATGACGACACTTTTTTTGAAGTGGTTCAGAGAGTTTTACAGAGATGGCGCTGTACAACAAAACAATACTTAAATCGAAAGGAACTTCGTTCCATCCGGGTGTCCCTTGACACCTCTCATGTTTTTTTTTGTCTGCGACGTAATTTGTCTGTTAAGTTTTTTACTCATGGGCATTAGGTACACTTGGGTCTTTACCGAAAATTGTATCGCCAATATCGCAGTGGACCTCCAAAGGCTGATGGATGTATCGCTAATTATTATCAGATTAGATAACTATACTATAACTAATTGATAATACATAAAAAAAGTTGAAGAAAACACTGTACCTATACCTGCCGCTTTTCCTCTTAGGTTTGTTAACTTAATTTGTCTGTTTTGTTTTGTTTGATAGCTCTAAGAGCTTGAGTGTTAACGATAAACATTTTTGGATTTTATTGATCTATTTTGGTACTATAGTAGGTACCTACTGGAGTGGCTACTATGATGTACTCTGATAAACAACTAACGAATATAAAAAAGTAGAATCCCACCAAAAACATAAATGTAAAAAAGGAGAGCCAAGTTCAATTCAAAAATTATGCTTGGCTGTAGGCTTCGCCTCAAAAAGAATAGAGATCTAAATGAGTGCCAAGTTCTATGCAATATCTAAATATGTATTTATAGGAACGAAAGAACATTATGAACAAGTATTAAACTCTATTTCTTTGCTGTACTGGATACCTATAACAATTGCTGTTATTTAAAAAAGTGAGATCTTAAAGTAGGTTAGATTTGACTTGGCCAATTTTTATCAGAATTAAAATGTTGAATAACTTTATAAAATGACTGATGTAGTTAAAACTGGCCAAGTCAAATCTAACCTACTTTAAGATCTCACTTTTTTAAATAACAGCAATTGTTATAGGTATCCAGTACAGCAAAGAAATAGAGTTTAATACTTGTTCATAATGTTATTTCGTTCCTATAAATACATATTTAGATATTGCATAGAACTTGGCACTCATTTAGATCTCTATTCTTTTTGAGGCGAAGCCTACAGCCAAGCATAATTTTTGAATTGAACTTGGCTCTCCTTTTTTACATTTATGTTTTTGGTGGGATATCATTACTTTTTGTAAAGAAAAATATACCCTGTTCACAAATCTTATAGACTAAATTGACGTTTCATGGGTGACCAGTTTCGGGTGTAAATTAAATAGTGATGACCATAAACCAGAAAGTGAATCGGAAAAACATTAGCTTTTACGGTGAGCCGAATATTTGTATGATTATTGAAGAGTCCCTAAAACTGGTATCAAAAATAAGTTTAAGCAACCATATTATCATATATAATTATATTCATAATATATTTACCCTGATTAACTGAATTCAAAAGTTATTCTGCTTACAAGAACGAGTATTTGGTTATGGTTATATTCGGTATACAGCTAATTTTATAATATTTAGCCGAGTACTAAATATCTAGGTAAATATGACAAACAGGCGATTCTCACACTGCTCCACGCCCCGCCACACAGCGTATATCTGCCTCACCGCGCATTGTTTTAATGGTGTACCAAAGTATATCAGCTTCTATGGAAAACACGCATGGTTTGTTGCGTTGAATGTGTTGTACATTACAACGAATTTCCGCGAGGGACAGCAAAGGGAAAAGTGTCCGTAAAACGCGTAAAATTACGGGTAGGGCTGCGGTGCGGTCTACAACAGCTATTTTCGAATATCTATTTGGCGGACACTAGCGCCATTGATTAGGGTGGCATAACTCTGCAAACTTCACTTCGTTTACAACAGCCATGTTCATATTATATCTATTTGTCACACACTAGCGCCATTTAGAAATTGCCATTATTGGAACCTCTATTTTTTGTAAACAGCTGGAAACTTTTTCAACTTTCGCTTCATATGAGATGGCCCTCGTTCTACCTCAATACTTCATGCGCTGAAGTATGCCATATTGAGCCCGGCGTGCACAGAGGCCTTAGTGCGAGTTTTACGTGACATAACGGGCTCACAATGTAAATGCGAGTTGGCTAAGATTTGTATGGGACCGAAGCTTTTCTTTTCACTGCCGCTAGATGGCTCTGCTTCGGTCCCATACAAATTTTGTATGGGGACACCACTTATTTTTCGACTTTTTTTAACTTTTTGATTTTTTCCTACGCTTACACACAATTACCGAGCTGGATTCCAAATTTCATCCTTCTAGGTTATCTGGAAGTGGGTTAGATTTAGGTACTATATGTCAGTCAGTCAGTCAGTACTAAAATTTACGACTTTTTGACCTTCATATCTTTATAACCATTTGAGCTAGCTTCATGAAATTTGGTCTTCTACATGTCCTTATGGATATAATTAAACACACGTAGTTTTATGTGTTTACGTTAAAGAGGTTTTGAGTTATAAAAGGGTCAAAAGTGGCACCAAGTGGTTCGTGTAATATTACACTCGGCGCGGGCTAGCCAGTTCCTTTGCTTGAACTTGGCTTGACACGCTGCCGCGTGTCTAGAAATGTTCAAAACGTGCTTCATATTTCCTTTCCTTTCCATT
The DNA here is from genome assembly GCA_963932265.1 of Thymelicus lineola. Taxonomy (NCBI): domain Eukaryota; kingdom Metazoa; phylum Arthropoda; class Insecta; order Lepidoptera; family Hesperiidae; genus Thymelicus; species Thymelicus lineola. The sequence goes on from OZ010685.1 coordinate 2,725,756, forward strand.
TTCCACTTCTCAATAACAAATATGATCTAATTTCGTCCACCGGGCAACCAATATCAAAAAAATTACTTATCATCTTAATATTCCAGTACGTCGGTGACTCGAAGACCCCAACATGGCGACTCTCCCTGTGCGGAGGTAATGCTGCAGCGGTGGCGGCGCGCGCCGGCACCAGACTGCTACCGTCCAAGATACGCATCGTGTGGAACCCGCCCACCACGCCTTACCACCACACTGAGAAGCTACGACTGGTCGTCACAGCTGTCAATAGTGGTGAGTATTGAGAATAGAGCCAGTTCTCTATTTCTTTTTCTCCTCTCTTTCTTGGCTGGCAACGCAGTTATGCCTTTGAAATTGTTGATGTCCATGGGCGACGATAGCCATTTACCATCAGGCACCGTCATCTCGATTGCCGGCTATTTCCTTAAAAAACGTCTCGATACCTGAGTCGTCATAGTGAAATCGTGAAATAGACGACATAATTTTAATTTGATACTACCTGAAATTACTATTAACAATGTATAAAGTCTAAACTGGGGAACCCTAAAAATCTGTGTCATTATTATCTCGTGTAAAAAGGTAGGGTTCTTTGGCATCTTCACTATATCACTTCAAAACTTATCAATTCCAGGAGCAGTATGCAACAACGAATCTCAATTCATATGTGGTGCGACGGGCCTCTGTATATCCTCGTACTTGGTGTGTGATGGCGTGCGTCACTGTCCGGGGGGTGAGGACGAGGACTCCAGTGCCTGTTCCCACCGCCGAGACTCCCCGCTCCTGGAGATGCTGAGAAGGTTCGCAGCCAGGAACCAGGAGCTGTTGGGGCTGGATCAACAGGATGGGATGACCAAGCCTTCGGTTATAAGTGAGTTTAACCACAGAGTTGTTTTGATGGTTGACAATTAGGAGCAGTTTTACTCAAAATAGGCAAAAATGACCTCGTTGGAAATCATAAGGGGGCAGTAGACATATAATGGGAGTATTAAGTAATTACTTTATTTGTCTATCGTCTTATGGTCTTTGCAGACTTTTGTTCGAAGAGTATATCCCGAACCAAAAAGTCATCCAAGAAATACTATCTGGCGATGCGATGTCCGCGTGATTTACGGGAGGTTACACAGTGCTTACTAAATTGACGGCGTTAAAGGCTGAAAAAAATCGAATCCTTCAGATACTTTAGTAACATTTTAAGGTACTTGGCAGTTTATAACTAAGAGCAGGTGATTTAAAACTTTCAGTGAAGATCAGTGAGGGCGAGCAGAAGTCGAACGCGTTCATGGAGTTCGCGGCGGCGCTGAAGCCGTACGGGCCGTGGAGCTACCTCGTGGTCGGCATGCTCATCTGCGCCACCATCCTCATGTTCTGCTTGGCTTGGGGTGAGTAGGCAGCTTAGATGGTGCCCACATGCAATGCAAGAATACCCAACACTTAGTCAGCCCAATAATATGAGGATATTTCACAATTATTTTAATTTTTAATTATAAAATATATCATACTCATTCTACTGTAAAACACTAGCTCAAGATGCACAATTTTTTCTAATTTAGTTAATAAATATCATCATAGCTATAGGTAATTTATAAAAATATACGCGATAAATAGTCTATGATGAATCGGCATCATGTATCTATTAAATGATAAAAGATTTTTTTTTATTAAGTTTCATGGTTCTGAAGATAGCTTTTCATGTAGTTGTACACACATAATTCCTCCCCTCTCTCTCTCTTTAACTTGTATAGGTAGATCTTAATAACTATAAATAATAAATTGCTAATCACATTTATGTTCTTATCCTTCCAGAGTGTTGCTGCAAGCGCTCCAAGCCATCAGACACACCAGTCAACATTCCCGCGTCCTGCATCGACCTGTCGCCGACTGTCACTGTCACGGCCGCGTCGCAGCAGCTCTTCACCCAACCCCTCCCCCCCTCCCCGCCGGAGTACGAACCTCCCCCGTCCTACTCCTCCCTCTTCCCCCGCGCCTTCAAGTCATCCCCCACGCCAGTTCCCCACTGCTCGCATCAGGAACCCCCAGATTGAATAGCTTATTTCCTCTGCTAGCCTTCCGCTGCTGACAAGTGATCTATCTTCTGACTTCTATCGACATTAGTCTGTACCGCGTGAATTCAAGATCAATGAAAGTTTACTCGCCAATATTTTTGACTGCGCCACAAATTGAAACACGCGCCAGTTTAAATCAGAAATGACATACATTTTGGCGCGAAGTTTATTGCGTTGACATCGGTCTATGCATAGAACAATCTTTGCTCTATGGTAGAATTATTGACAATACGCCCTATTTCGTTGCGGGTAGAACGTATCTTGTGTTCATAAGCAAAGTGCTGCCAAACAGAACTTTAAGAGAGGAATAAAGACTCCGTAAGACCAATACTTAGGTCGCATCAGTTGTTTTTTAATTATAAGCTTCTTCAACAGTTCAGATACTTAATTTTAATTTAATGGTCTAATTTTGCGATGTTATCAGACAAATCGAACCTATCGAAGATTATAAACGGTTTCGAATCGACTTTGTATTTGACTGGATTTTGAATCGAATAATGTTAAGCACGCTATTAAATTGTCACGTTTTCAAGAGCATTAATTTGCGAGTCACGAACTCATTGGATCGTTATGGAAAAATTACACAACTTTACCTACTTACTATTCACTATACTATTCGGTCACGGTTGCGCTTGAGAGTACTATCGCCAAAATGTCGTACGTGTATATTAGGATTAGTTGAATCTGATTTAGTATGTATGTTAATGGCTAAGGTTAAATTTAAGATTGTAAAAAGGCAAGCGTGAGTGTCGTATGTATGTAAGTAAAGGGTAACAATATCATTTAAATTAAAAATAGTTATTAACGGTGGCAGGAAAATTATATTTTAGTGAAGTTCAGTGTGAATTATTAACAGAATTAAAACATTTCTTAGGAGGACCCAAAACACCAAAGGGTATTTTTTCCAAGAAAATAGAATCGTTACTAATCAGTGCCATCTTGTAGCGGTTCCCGAAAACATTTTCTTTTACGCTCAAACATGTATTCTTTGATTTAGTGTTACACATAAATTAATAGAAAAGACAGATTTTAATGATAATGTTCCCCCTTACTAAAAAGTGCTCGTAAAGTCCAAATGTATGAAAGTTTTTATTTGTTTCCAGTAATTCATATTTTCATGTTATATACGTTTTTGTGTGCATATATTATGATATTTTGATCTGATCAAAAATTAAAAATTTACGCTTTTATGATGTTATGGGCTGATACAGCTGGGTTCTGATGAATAAAATCAATTGTCCCAACATTTTATCTCAAGTTATCCACTGAGATTTAATAGTTGCAGTGGCAAATGAATAGGACAACATACAATTCACACATATTCCAGGTTTATTTAAAGCAGCTATAAAAATAATGTCCTTTATTGAAATTTCAGCTATAATACATAAAAAACAGCATCAAATGCTGTAGTAACACATTTTGTATTCAAGTGACATTTTTTTTTATTATGACATACTCAAAGTATAGTATTTTTTATTTTACAGCTTTATAATTTAGTGATGTCAAATTAAAATGTATCTTTATTATTATGTTTATTTAATAAGGAACATAATAATGTTAGGCAGCCATAGAGATAAGTACAACATTTTGTGTATAATGATGTATAATATGTTGGGACCAAACTGCTTTATTTCAATTATTTTTAAATAATTTCATAACTTGGTGGGAAGTTGATGTGATATTTGGAAGTGCCTTAAAAATAACGTTTACACTGAATGGTTTGAACCTTAATGAAGTTAGGTACATAAACTATTGAGCAATATGTACACAATCATCGAAACCTACTTCATTTTTTAAATACATTATTGCTTAATTTGGTTCATGGCGGTTTTCGACTGTCTAAATAACGTGCCTTAAAATACACACGAGAGTAGTGAGGAAAAGACATGAGTCTACTCACTGTTATATTGGACGACATCTTGTTAAATATTTCATCTATGATGTGAGGGTAGTTGATAAAAATTTGAAAACCTGTATTTTACTGAAGTATAATTTGGCATAATATTGTCTTCGTTTGTTAACTCGGTTACTTTAAAATGTCTAACTAGTCTTTTAGAATTACTTTGTACCTATTATTTTACTGTAATAATTAGGGCATACTACTTTCTGGTAAAGTGCGTAGAGTAAGGTGTAAAGAAATGTTTACTAATTTGTAAGTTTGGCTTGTAAAAGTAAAAGTGATGTATTATAGTGAAAATATGATATTACGAAAACAAAATATACCATAATATATTTATTTTTAAGTAACTGTGTTTTATTTGAATCTTCGCATAATTAATTTACATTATCCACACACGGACACCTCAAAACTATTGACTGTTTAAGGAAACTATACACTCTGCTCACAGCAAGTGGGTTTTTAATAAAACTGCTTTAATAATTATGGCACAATAAGAATGAAGAGCATGCATAACTCAAGCAATTAACGCAAAAAGCAAAGCAAGCACGATATCAATGCATGCTCGGTTAGACGGAAGTTGGACTTAGGTTCACGTTTGTTGATGTTCCCCAAAGATATATACTTTATCTGGATCACTGACTTTGTAGAGGTACCTGAAGATCGATGACGTCATATACGAAGGACTATTCGACCAATCACAGTCCGGATTGAGTTTGTTCTTCATAATTGTAGGGCATTCATATTTAAATTATATCCTATTTTGGTATGTTTCTTTAAAATGTTTTCTATTGCTAATTTTTCTCGTGGTAAAAAATTATAATACTGAAATAAAACATTTTATTAAAATTACTGAATCTAAAATATTGCAATTGTTTTTATTGTATTTTCTCACTGATAATTATTGATAACAGTACAACACCACATTTTAAGCAACACAAACAAAAACCACGACCACAGTCTTCATAAATCCCCGATGACCAAAATCACCACACTGAAAAATTGCATTAACTTTTTGAAGTAGTGTTGCAAACTACCACACAGTTACGTTACTTATAATATTCATGTTACATGATTTTAATCATTATAAAAAATCATAACCGAATGATATATCTTGGGACTATAGATAACATGGACACAATAGTCTTTCGGTTATGACGTCAACCGTTCACAGGTACCTCTTCAACGTTACTATACTCAAAATTATCTAAGAACGCATTAATGATAGCTGCCATTTATTAATATGAACCAACCTTGTACGTACGTCTTTGAACAAAATGGAATAATTATTTAATTGACATGAATAGTTGGATACTTACGAACAAAGGATTTTGGCAAAATTTGTTGAAAATCCCTATTCGTATTGTATCGTATTCGTATTGACGTTATTTATAAATCATATTAAACGTTATAATCTAGTAAAAATCCCATCACATCATAATTTATGCAAAATTGAATAAAAAAATAAGGCGTCGAATCAATGTTATATGAAGATGACAAAATCTACACTGACGTTAAGTGATGTGACGGCATGAAGCCACTTATAAAACCATAATAATCGATACATTACTATAATCGAAACTTAAAATAAAAATGAATTTATTTTATTTCTTTCTTTGTGTTTAACAATTAAACAATTTAATTTCTTCTCTTCTATAAGAACATGACCAAAAGTGTTTATTACGATAATCTCTAACCGCAGCCATTTGAACTGATTAAAATACGGTTAGAATATTCATTATTCAACCGAAACCCAAATTTCATACGCTGGATGCGGCGCGGACGAATTAACAGTGAGTTTTTTAGGAAAAAACTATTTTATTATAGTCGTAAATACATAATTATTGAGCGTATAGGTATGGTAAAGTAACTTAAGTAGCTCAATGGAGGCAGTATCATTCCAGTTACTTGTGGATATCTAAATGTTTCGGTTTTTAGAATTTACAATTTAATTATTGAATCGATTTGTTGCAAAAATTGGTTCTTTCGTGAATCGATTTTTTTTGTACATCTCTAGTGTCACTGCGATGACAAACGACAAATATGCATTCTTAGTTCGTGGGGACTATAGTCCAGTTAGATTAATACATCTATGACCTCTACAAAGTCAGTGATCCAGATATAGTAATATATCCATGATGTTCCCCATATTCCTTTACTCTGTACTGCGAATAGTTTGTAGTCTGTGTATGATTGTTAGTCTGTCATGATGTTGTCATGTTGTATTGGTCATGTCGTTTGATTGTAACGTCAATGTCAATAGTGTCACAATTTTTCGGAAAAATAACAATTAAATAATTATTATTATTTATTCATAATATTCTTTCCTGATAAAAATAATTAATTGTATAATGGGAATTGTGAATTTGCAAGATTTTTAGAATAAAGTATTTATTAAATGCCTTCCTATTGCGACGAGGAAACGCAATTTTAGCACCATGAGTGGTGAAGGTGATATTAAGCCATCGAAACTCTGTCGTGTTTGTTTAAACTCCAGTGTGAAGATGTACATGTCCATATTCGAAAAATACAGAGAATTTGCAGTAAACGATTATATTTTGTTAATAACGAACGTAGATATAAAACAAGAGGAAGGCCTCCCCGACAAAATATGTGTCAACTGTTTTATGGAACTGGAGACTGCACTCGCCTTTAAACAAAAATGTGAGAACACAGATTCATTTTTAAAAACAAGCAAAGACAATATCATCGAGGCATGTGCTAAGGCAGATGTGAATGACATTATAATAGTCAAGAAGGAGGAGCCTTATGAAATGGAGATAAAATTCGAAGAAGTCACAGATGATAGCGCTGTAGACGATTATTACGGGGTGGAGGCATTGGAGGAAGTATCAGTAGAGGATGTGAAACCATTAAAAAATAAACCACCTGTAGATACCAGTGTCCAATGTCATGATTGCGGTGACATGTTCAAGTCAAAATGTAAATTGAGAGTCCACTGGAAGAAAGTGCATATGCTTGCTAATCTCGTCTGTGAGGTTTGCAAGCGTCAATTCAAGAGCTACAGGGCTTTTCATGTACATAAGAAGAGAGGTACCAAAAGCTGTAAAACTGCTGGAAGTTCCTTCGTGAGAATTGAAGGTAAAGGAAGATCTAGGATATTTTATTGCAAGGAATGTGAATACAAATCTAAACGTACTAAAGATATTGAAATGCATATATTAGTGCACAGTGGAGACAGACCTTTCCAGTGTAAGATTTGTGGAAACAGATATACACAACAGAGTTCACTGCAATCTCATATGGAGGGTGCACACAAGCTGTATATTAAGGTAGCGACATGCCACTTCTGTGGCAAACAGTTGAAAGGCAGAACAAATGTCTATCGTCATATGTTAACGCACACTGAACCGAAACACCCTTGTCCGGTTTGCCAAAAACCTTTTCATAAACGTCATCTTAAGCAGCACATGCTACGCCACAGTGGGACGAAATCATACACGTGTGAAAAGTGCGCGTCCACATTCTATACATTAGCAGAACTGTGCAATCATAGGCGATGGGTTCATAATAAGAAGAAGGATGCATATAAATGTGACATGTGCAGTTATGCATCAAATAGAAGCGAGAGGGTTAAGATTCATAGAAAAAGACACACGGATAGCAATGTACCATGTATAACATGTGGAATGTTCTTTCCCACAGTGGAGAAGATGGAGGCTCATCGGAAACAACATTTTGAGGAAAAGACACATGAGTGTCCATATTGTGATATGAAGTTCTACAGAAAACATTCAGTTGGTAAGCATGTAAGAAAAAAGCATAAAAGAGCAGTACAAATGGCTAAGGAGAGAGCATCTCCTGTCAGCTGTAAGGTGGAAAGTCCGGATAATAATGATTTAGAAGACGAAGCTGCTAAAAATAAAAAGCAGGAAGAAGCTTGATGTGTGTATATTAATAATCGTAATTATCACCTCAAAAATTCATGAGGAATATTATAATTTGAGTAAATAAACTCTTGTCATGTTGTTAAAGTGTATTTAATAAATCAAATATTATAGTCAAAATGTAATTCATTACTATAGCAGTATAGTGAACTTGAGTTACTTAAAATTTACTGTTTTATTTCTATTTTCCTTAATGATTGATGTCATTATTGATGTATATTTAAGTCAAAGTAAAACAAAATTGTACAATCTGTAGCTTTAATATATTTTTCCTACGGGTTTCATTCACACTTTTATTTGTGTACCCAGTAATTGTACAATACAATACAAATCCTCTTTATTTGTTCACCAACACAATTACTACAGAAGTTATAAAAATAAAGTATGGTATACAAAGGGTGACCTTATCACTAGAGTAGTGATCTCTTCCAGGCGGTCTTTGGGTAGATGAGAAGAGAAGTAAAACAGAATGAATAGAGGGGTAGCGGTGTACGAAAAGAAGCAAGAAAATAAAATAGTTGCATAAATTGATAAATAGTAGCCACCCTCGCTATATTTAGACAAACTATGACTGTTATGTCAGAATGGCCATAATAGAGACCAAATTTATGTCCAATAACATTTACTGTTTAGTGTTTTTTGTTCAGCATACAGAGGTTCTGCACTCTAGACAGACAAGAATACCAAAAACATGTTTTGGCATGAAAATATACAAAAAGGAGGTAGAAAGCGCACCCAAAGATTTATTTAACAAATATGTATATTTAATGCTCAGATAAGGTTCAATGATAATTTTAACTAGTAACTGCATTCACTTTGTATAGTCGCCGGATAAAAATTACAAAAATCTGTCTACTACGGGTCAGGCCACGTGTAAGGGTTCCGTAGGTCATGGACTGTAACTTTTTCATGAATTTTTTCACAGCTCCAACACCTACCATCAGTAGTGGCGTTAGGGTAGGGCGCGGTTGGGCGACCGCCCAGAGCGCCAGGTTTGAAGAGGCGCCGCAGGTAGTCATAACGGAACCCTTATAGTTTCGTCATGTCCGTCCGTCTGACATGGATTTCCATATTAATTATTATATTTGTGTGGGTTTAAATAGCAGATAAGGGCGCCGTAGAAATTTCGCCCAAGGAGCTGGTAGTGCTAAAACCAGCACTGGGATACCATCTAGCTGGAAGGGACACTTGACTCTAACCAAAATTAGCACTTTAAAGCCGAATATTTCGCAAATCAACCCTTAAATCGAAAATTGATCTTTGTAGACCTAGTTATAATATTTTTAAAACCTTTTTAACGATACCCCACACTATAGAGTTAACGAAGAAAAGAGAAATTCATCCCTGTAGGCGCGGAAATAATTAATTTTTTTTTCAATGATTTCATTCTACAGTTGGTTTTCATAAAAATTTGTAGGTCCATGCCAAATTACACACAGTTTTCAAATCTAGAACTGAGGGTCTCTGTACTGACGGACGGACGGACGTATGCACGGACGTGGACAGACGGACGGACATAATGAAACTAGGTTCCGTTTTGACTACGCAGTAACACAAAGCATCGGTAAAACCTCATGTGTTACTAGCGTCCATGGACGACGCAGACTATTATACCTTCAGGTGCCTCAACTGCAGTGGCGGATTAAATGTCGCCGGCGCCCTAGGCAAGCAGTTCATCGGCGCCCCTTGCTCTTTGTTATGGAGTTGTTTTTTTTTTCGAATGCACTGTTGCTGTTGACCCTAGCGGTCTTTACAGCTTCAAGCGAACAGATGGGCGAGCTTGGAAAGGCTCAGCCAAGAAAACAAAGCGAGAAGGGAGGACTAGCTCTCCCTCTACGAAAAATAGGGGATGAGAACGACCTAAGGGCACCTCCTTAAATTTTTAATTTTGAAAATTTTCGTCTTGCTACGGAGCGATATTTTACTCTTCTTGCTTATAGAGACTACTATAGAGCTTATATATTCTACAGGGTGTCCCAGCGCGAAGTGACCGCCCGGCGTCTATTGATTATGTGGACAAAACTATCGACAAAAACCATTAAAGTAAAGGTCTTATCGGTTTGGTTAATTTTTTATTAGCTTTTTAATTTTTTTGTAAAAAAACCTGACTTGTTGCACTATTTTCAGAATATTTTTTTTGTTTTTACATTTTTTTTCATTCTGTTTTTTTTATTTACTAGCTGTTTTCATAGTTTATCTATTCGAGGTCTAAAATCTACCTAAAATTGTATAGGACATTTTTTACAAAGATATTAAGTGAAAATTTTTTGAAAAAAATTACCCTTTTTTATTGAATTTCGCTAAAATGTTGGAAAAATGCCCTATGAATATTATTATTTTATAATTTATTATTAAATAACATAATATTACCTACAAAATCTCATAAGAATATTTGTAGTTATCTCAATCATTTACCGAACTACAAACTCTTGAAGTATGCACCCTATCTTCGATAATAAGAAGAGGAGACTTTTAAAACCAGGCTAGTGGATCATTGATGTGTCTTACAATCAAAAATACTTTTGCCCTTTGATAGAACAATTTTAAAGATAAGGAAACAATAAAAACAAATGGAAATTTTTAATCATTAATTTAAAAAAAAAACAGTAATTCATTCATAACGTTTTCGAAATGACCGCCATTGGCATTAATACAGGCTAAGGCTCAAAATTACATCCCTTGAGTGGTTCTTTGCACTTCCAAAAGGTTCGCTCCTATTTTTATAGCAGCAGCATCAATCCTCTGTTTCAATTGTTCTCTCGTAGCTATTGGCACAGCATACACTTTTTGTTTAATGTGGCCCCAAAAATAATAATTAAGAAGCGTTAAATCAGGAGACCAAGAGAGAGAGATGGTCCAGTAGCATGGTCCTCGAAGGTCTCAATTGAAACAAAGTATTGATGCTGATGCTACAAAAATAGGAGCGAACCTCTTGGAAGTGCAAAGAACCACTCAAAGGATGTCATTTTGAGCCTTAGTCTGTATTAATGCCAATGGCGGTCATTTCGAAAACGTTATGAATGAATTACTGTTTTTTTTTAATTAATGATTTAAATTTCCATTTGTTTTTATTGTTTCCTTATCTTTAAAATTGTTCTATCAACGGGCAAAAGTATTTTTGATTGTAAGACACTTAAATGATCCACTATTCTGGTTTTAAAAGTCTCCTCTTCTTATTATCGAAGATAGGGTGCATACTTCAAGAGTTTGTAGTTCGGTAAATGACTGAGATAACTACAAACATTCTTATGAGATTTTGTAGGTAATATTATGTTATTTAATAATAAATTATAAAATAATAATATTCATAGGGCATTTTTCCAACTTTTTAGCGAAATTCAATAAAAAAGGGTAATTTTTTTCAAAAAATTTTCACTTAATATCTTTGTAAAAAATGTCCTATACAATTTTAGGTAGATTTTAGACCTCGAATAGATAAACTATGAAAACAGCTAGTAAATAAAAAAAACAGAATGAAAATAAATGTAAAAACAAAAAAAATATTTTGAAAATAGTGCAACAAGTCAGGTTATTTTACAAAAAAATTAAAAAGCTAATAAAAAATTAACCAAACCGATAAGAGCTTTACTTTAATGGTTTTTGTCGATAGTTTTGTCCACATAATCAATAGACGCAGGGCGGTCACTTCGCGCTGGGACACCCTGTATATGCTTATAGAGGCTTCTTGCTTATGGATAGAGTCACCTTAGAAAGCAGCCCGGTTTCTTGCCTTTTTGATGTGCTCTCTGAATGACAGTCGCGGGTCTGGTGCCGCGACAGCTCTTGAGTCTAGGGTGACGCCGAGATATTTGACAGATTTCGCCCAAGATATGGTTAAATAATGAAACAGGGCGGATCATTTATCTATGGGTGGATCTGTTAAAGTTGAACTGATCTTTTTCGGGATTAAACTCTATTCTTTATTTCCTAAATTGCTCACCTATGGCGGTGGTTGCGGCTTGGAGGGTTGAAGCGATGCTGGCAGGTATAGGGTGAGATTGGCTGGCAGGTGTATTTGGATGTCTAGTAATGTCTCTAGTTTATAAAGTATAGAGTAAAGGGGAAAGGACAGATCCATGAGGATCTACGGCCGTTATTGTGTGGGTAGAAAAACGTGAGTCCTCACCTCTGTATCGCAACTTGTGATTCGTTAAAAAGTCTCGTATGATTTGCAGCAATCTGGCACTCCCGCTTTGGTTACGTCAAAGAAGAGGGCACCGGTGCCTCTGGTAGGCCTTTTGTAACTGAGGCTGGTTAGGATGTGCTCCGTTATGCGGTGCACCTGTTGTACACAATAGTGATTGACTCTGAAGCTGAAGTGATCCTTTATTAGGAGAATCTTGCATAGGGCGACCGCCTTGATACGGCTGAGAAGTATCTTTTCGTAGATTTTTCCGAACGTGTTAAGGAAACTGATAGGACGATAGCTCGAAGGCTAATTCTTGAGTTTGCCGGGCTTATGAATGCCTATCACTTCTGCCTCTTTCCAGGCGTCTGGGATGATACAGTTAGATAGCAGAGCAATTAACAATAGTGTATGTAATGGTGTCCATAATTATAATGATTTTGTCAAGAATCGAACGATGTAGGTGTAATCTAGTCGACGAGCGTGGTCCAAAGGTTTTAGAAAAAGTAAACATAATTTTTTTGAAGTAGGTACTTAGTTAATTTTCTCGTCAAAAAATTCAGTCCGTGCGCGCCCCTTTGTAATGAAGCGCCCCTAGGCATGTGCCTAGTTTGCCTTAAGGATAATCCGCCTCTGCTCAACTGCTAATTTCATCAATTTGTCGTGACGACCCGTGTGGCGCAATGGTTACCATTGCCGGATCACCATACCAAGGAACCTGGATTTGATTCCTAGTGAGGCAAAAATTTTAAAAATGAGTGAAATTCTGTTCTCGATCTGTGTGTGTGTTATTACTATTATTATTTATCTCTTAATTTTCACAGCTCCTAGATGTAAGTGGACCCGGTACTTTGTTAGGCTTGCCTGAGGACACAGGTCCAACACGTAGAGGCCCCTTAGAGAAACATTAATAAAGTGCGTATGTGGGACACAAGGTGGATACTACCCTTGATTGCACAATTTGATACACCCAAAGATAGTCACCACCGTGTGCACAGCAACTATTTAGAATCTATAAAAACAACGAAATCTATACTAATACTGGGCTATTGGGATGAAATTTCGGGGACTGGTTTCTGGGTTATGGGAAACTATGGACACCTGCCGTTCAGACTGTATAACAACTGAAAAAATGGCAGATGGTGACTCGCCACTCACTAGATGGGCCCCCATGAAGTGGCGCATGCCTGGGGGCAACTTTGGCGTGAGCAACTAGAGTGGTGTAGAGAGGTGCGGCACCGATTTCACCATCTAGGAGCCTCTAGGAGGGATTGAACCTCCATGAGCGGGTTTCCTCGTTATTACGCCATTAGACACTTCCACCCCCGAGCATAGGTATAGCTCTAGCAACTCCACTCTAGCCGGCCGGTTAAGGCGAGCACAGAGGTGGGGGCCTGTTGAAGATAAGAAAAGGTCGAACCCCCGGGAGCACTCGGGTCCATGGTGTCGCTACTTACCACAGCTCGCCACAAGCTGCCCTGTGGGCTTATTATTTATATTATTATTATTTATTTACATAAAAAAAATATATTCCGTGCAGTATGAAAGTGACAGTCACAAATAAGGCTCAACTTCCATGCTATAGGCGTCAAACAGAAATTGCTGCATCTGTCACCAACTTAAGTGTTTGAGGTCAATTTCACGGTTAGAACTACCCAAGTACCCATATCTCCAGATGGACAGTAAACGCATGCTACTTTCGAATCAATAAAAAGACCTTCAGTGTAAATCCTTTAATGGGCGATACATTAAAGGAACGAGTAAGGCCTCGCGTGAGTCAGCGTGGGAGCTTTACCGATTTATCAATTTTTCACTATGCGGTACCGAAACCGGTTTTTCCGCGCGCAGTAGCAGCGCCTGCACTCCGTGCTGCATAGAGCAGTTGAGGTCTGCAATTGAAGACAGTACGTGGAATACCTACAAATATAGACAGTTTTTCAGACGTGCTTTATTTGGTAAACATACTTACAGTCTATCGTAATTTGTAATTTAAAAACAAGGCTGATACACAATGAAAACAATTAAAAGATATTTACTTAATGCTGTAACTAATTTCTGTTTACAATTAATTATTTTATTTAACTCGTTTAAATTTGATTGACAAGATTGTTTATCAAATAAGGCCGAGACCTGTTGCAATTTATCTGAAAGCGTTATCGATCCACGGTAAGGATAAAACCTCTATAGTTAATATTTAGTATCAGGCGTTAGATACTTTGCGGAAACTATTATCGATCAAATTGGAAATCCATTGGCCGAACAGTTCAGAATTGCTAAAACTCTGTTTTTTTATTAGTCGGCCATAAACGTCATCTACGGCATCACCGATGCGTTGTTAAATTAGTGACTGAAACTAAATGATTGAAAAACTTTGAATGCAAACGAGTAGTCACAATTTCTTTTTGCATTTTATATTTCTGACTGAAACACGTCTATAAAGTTTTATGCTTGATTAGTTGTATGTATACAAAGATAATACAAGAGTGGATGGAGAGGATTATATAAATAAAAAGAGAATATTTTTGACCCCAGCCAATCACCCTTGCTTACGGTGTATCTTGAAAGTTGGCTGTACTATTCGGCACACCTCAGTTTAGTGGAGTATTTCAGGTATTATATACATGAAACTACAACCATGAAATTTGTATGTAGGTATACAAAGAGAATACAAGAGGTTGGAGGATGGAGTCCGTTACACTTAGGTACAACACCTCAAGGTTTTAAACAATGTTTTAAACTAGTCTCTTTGAATTTAAGAGTTTTCATCAGGTTCTCAATCACGTTTAATATAAATTCTTTTTTACCCAATGGCGATGCAAACAATTATCTTTGTTAACATAATAATAGTGATTTGATTTGTGCCACCAATGACCACTCACCTGTAAGCACACGCATGATCTTTGACTGCGCGCCGTTCGCTGCCAGTTGCCACCCACCGCCATTTTTACTCCAGTCCAGTTAGACTCGCGTAGCGTGCTATACGTAACGGAATGGCGCGCGCTTACTCGATCGTAACAAAAAACATTGCATCGCTCTAACAAAGTGTCCGGATTTAAATTCAAGTGATTCGTATATCAATGTGCTTAGTTATCTCGTTTAAGTGCTAAAAGTCATTTAAAGTTGGGTTTCCGATTTTATTGGCGAGGTTACATTCGTTCAAAGTTTGTTTCAATAATGGTACTGAAGTTCTGTGTTTGATTACAAGTGATTTAGTGTCCAAGTGGATTCCTGTTGGACTTTTCCTGGTTGGGGGTCATCTGGAAAATATAACAGGTAATTAATAGATATTATTCAATTCGGTTATCGACTAGAATCGACCGATTAACAAACTTGTCGCGTTAACAACCTGTAATAACGAAATTGGAAAACAGGTTTTTGAGTGACATTATTTTTTGTTAGTGTTTATGATATCGATGAGACAGAGTTATTTAATTGAATGTAATATTATGGTAATAAGAAAGCCTAGTACGTGGTTTTAGACTCATTAAAAATAGGTATGTAACTCCTACAATGGATAAGTACCTACGTACGGTACCTTGCTTTCAAAAATAATTTATTGAGTTTAAGTGGGTAGGAAGTATATTAGTTCGTACGAAGAATTATTTTTTAGATAGTAAAATTAGTAAATAAGTCTTTTAACTGCTCTTTTAATGCCATATTATTGTGCCATTAGACGGTCATAATACTCTTGCTTACTTAGAAGGTTGAAACGAAAATTAGATAATCAAGGTGAAGTCACACACAATTTGACATGTTATTTTCATTGTTACATTACTTAATTTTTTTTATTATAGTTATATTTAAACTGCTGTACGGTGTACCAATAGATTACCAATGCAGTAGTACATTTAATCCCGAAACAGCAAGATAATATAATAGTTTTTTTTTTACATAAATATCTACAGGGTAGGTGGAAGGCTGGGGAGATAAAAATACGACAGACAATTAATTTAACCAATTCGAATGATTTCAAAAGGTCGCCGTTAGGAAATCGCCCGAAGACTGTCGAGCATTGGTCTATTTGGACCAATTTAAGTACCTAGGGAAGCAGTGCTTACTACGCGACGCTATAAGCGCGCGATGGCACTGTAAGGAGTAACATCCTAACATCTCAACATCGGCTGAGTCCTCCAGGACCCGGCCCACAGTCCGCGTGAAGCTGTAAAGGCCAATAGGGCCAACAGCAACTAATCATTCGAAACAAAAAAGTCCTTAGTAAAAGATCAATTCAATTTTTTTCTTCGCAGCAGCTTACGCAAAACGCCTTGCGCGGTACCGTGAGAATAACAGTAATTTCGTAGTTATGGCATGGTGTAACTGTGGATATGGCTACTATTAGATACAACTTAGAGTTAAGACCATAGGCCACAGGTTAACCTTCTTGTGCGCCGTAAAAAATAAAATTTAAATGGCCCAGTTGGTGAGAGGCAGATTTTTTTAATGTCATTGCTTTTAATTCACAACATAGTCCAACCATAGTCAACCTAGTCTAGTTAAAATAGATATTGAAGTTTACGATAATTTGTATAGCGCTGAAAATTGTTACGAATGGGAACACCATTAGGATAAAAGAACGTGAGAAGTCCCCATCGATCCCACTTCTGAAAAAAAATTAAGGTCAAAGTCATAAATGTGGGGTATTCGCACTTTTCAGCCAAACAACAAGTAGGTCTACTTATTATCTAAGGCAAAAATTGTAGACCAAACCTAACCTACCTGGCTTCTAAAATTGTTTTTACACTTGTCCTAAGATTATTTTCTTTGATATACTTAGCGTAGCGATATAATAGCGATTCAAAAGTTAAAGTGTGGTCTTCTCCATAATACGGAAGAGCTATACATGAGCCGTCATTTATGTAAATTTTATCGCTAACCCCAACCAAATGAAGAGCTCCTTCGAGCGAGGGGCTCGTGAACTACGATTTTATTAGCCCCGTTGGCCGTTTCAGAGTTTCATCCTTAGCTTCAACTTCTCATCTCATAGCGATGTAGATTCTGGGCCGCTATCACCGCAACGCTACAGACAATCTTTACTTCAAGGGGGACATACCTAACCACTCAATTTTACGAGTAGTCTTTCGATTCGAATTCGAATTATGGATGTCCTCTTGACACCAGCGAGTTGGAATGCTAACAACACTGAATATACCTACATACTTATTTTATCGCAAGTCTTCCTACCTAGGTAGATATTAAATTGTTGATGGATTTACGTTGCTCAATAACAATTAATTGAAAGTTTACGAGCTGCCGATTAAACCTATTGAAAGTTTGTGTGCAAATTGGCGATAAATTGTACCTACCTATTGAATTCACAAACATTGCTATAGATTGACCCAATAAAGCAAAGCAAAAGCAAAGCAACAACCCATAATTGTCCCACTGCTGGGCTCGGGGTCTCCTCTTACAATGTGAGGGGTACAGGCCATAGTCTACCAGGGTGTCAACTTTTAATCAAACTACCTCTACGCCTTAGCTCTACGCAGAGAAACACTGCTGTTGTTTTAATCAATTTGTTACGCAATTTTAAATCTTCTCTGTAATTGAACTTGTTCGTTGAAGATACAAACGGCAATTTGAAAATAAAATGTACCACCTACCTACAACCACTATTTATTCTTAGGCTAGGATACACCTATAGTCCGTTTGTAACAGACTTCAAAAAGGAGGAGGTTCTCAATTCAACTGTATTTTTTTTAATGTTTGTTGCCTCAGAATTTTCGACTGGGTGAACCGATTTTGATTCTTTTTTTAATCGGAAGCTGGTGCTTGTCATAATATTGTAGTCGCACTTAAATTTGAGCGAGATAAGACAAGTAGTTTTTGAGTTATCCCCAATTTTGAAGTTGGCTATTTTTTGTCAAGAATTATTTTAGACGAGTCTTATAAATAATCTTAAGTAGTGCACTTTTAAATTTAAAAATTGGTTTTGGCATTAAATTGTCATTAACATGTCCTTATTCTTTTAATTTCATGTCAGTTATTTTTTAATTACGAAAGGAAATAAAAAGACACTAACGCCCCAACTCAGAGTCACTAATGGTAACTTAAATCGGTCTTTAATACAGAATTTGTATGGTGATTCTTTACTAAGGAGCGATTAAAGTAACCGTTAGTGACTCTGAGTTGGGGTATGGGTTTAACAAATAAGACTCGTGTGTAAAATTGACCTGACTATAATAATTATATTGTGACTACGGACAGCACGGTGTCGTCCAATATCTCCCTTCGATTTTGGACCGTCAGAGTAACAAGGTATAGGGTTCCCGAAGCCAATCAAGGGTGGCTACTGTTTTCTAATATTTGACCCAAACTTTATCTTTATTGTGCGTGTTCCTATTTCTTACAAATTAAGAATGAATGAACGCTAACGAATGTCTGTCTGTAGGCTCTACGAGTATAGCAGGTTTTTCGTTTGATAACCGACCGGAAATGTTTAATTCGCGTCTGCACATTAACAGGCCATTGACCGCAAATTGTAAAATAATTACAATTTATAGACGTAAGCGCGGTCGTAAACTTCCTGTAATTATGACGAGAAAAATATATCTCGTACTGGAAACCAGTCAAATCAAGATGAAGTGATGTATGAGCTTCAAGAGGTTCAAGTCCACCAGGTTAAGGGTTTCTCGTAACTGTTGAGGTCTGTATCATACTCCACCTTGCTCTAATGCGGATTGGTGGACAGGTTAGTGGTCAACACAAGTATCGAAAATTCGAAATGTTTGATGCCCCCAAAGGCCTCCGACGTGATAACAACGGACGGCTTTACGTTTTCTCCGAAACACGGAAGGGTTCAACTAGCCACTAGCGGTCACCCATCCGATTACTGACCGCGTCCGTTGTTGTATATCTCGGTCGATAATCTAGGATTCTCATAAGAGAAGTTAACAAAACTATGTATATTCTTTAGCCGCTTCGAAGCACATAATCCTATTTTTATGGCTAAGTACCATAACTTGTTTTTATTGAGCTATTGCATTTTCCATGAGCGTTGTCCTATGTACCTTCAACATCACAAGTTTCAAATGAGATCACTTCCATTCGCTCAAGTCTCACTTTTATGTTACTTGTGCAAGTGTTTTAGGGCTCACTGACATTTGAGACAGTGACGCCATTCATAATTTATGAAGTAACTGTTCAGAAACTATGGTAAGTAGGTACATGTATACCTATTTCTTTACTGTAAGTACAAGTGCTGTTTAAAACTGCACACCATTTGTACAGTTTTAAACATTTATTAAATTCAAAACATTGTAGTTTGTCGAATTCGTGTCATTACAATATGTCAAATTTTAATAAAAATAGAAAATTCGGTAAGGGCAAACTCTTATTCCACTTAATCTTATACTCCACTCCACTACTCTTCTTATTACCGGCCAATAAAGAAGAGAGGAGAAAGAAAGAAAGTACCTACTGTCTCTTAAACTTCCAACTAGGACACGAATCGTTTGAAGCTACTACAGGAACACAATAGTTCAGAATGTATGAAAACTCTGAACATACGTTTGTACATTCTGAATGCTCATTGAATCATGGCTAATTGAACGAAATGCGATGGTTTCAGTTCGGATTACGTCTTAGCGCCATTTACGCGAGTGATACGCATTATCGACTAATGGCTTCTTTCCTCTATTTTTCTTGCCTGCATGTTTATGCAGTGGTATCTAATAAAATTTATACAGTCTGAAACTATCGAAGAATTTGAAGCTGTTTTGTTTTTCTCCGTACAGTTTTCGTTATGTTTCGTTATGTGTTTCAGCTTCCTAAAATAAATAAAAATAAAATGTTTACGTAAAATATTTTTATAAGCATTAATTAATATGACGCCAGTATCACTCAATTATCGTTTTTTTTGTTATTTTCAAAATCTCTTAAAAATAAATAATCCTTTTAAACTTATAGCATTGCAGAAAACATCAACACTTAATAACATTCTCGTAAGCTATGTACGTTATCGTAAGTTATAACGTTCTCATAAGCTATGTACAATGTACATTATTTCAATTTGAAAGCCATTACAGTTTCCAACGGTACTTTAGTCAATTCAACGGTCATCTTCCACAAAGTAGCGTTCAAGCCAGTAAAACTGAACGCGCGATTTAAAAGCCAGTTCACTTAGAAGCTGCGAGTACTCAACTAGGTGGAACCTGGGATCTGGTTTGTGCGATACGGATCTGACCTCGCCGACCCCTGACGGTCAGGACAGCGGAGACTCGCCAGAGCTGACTCAGCGTTGTGAGATCTACTGTTATCAAAAGATGTACGAATGTATACTCTGTTTTTTACGACAAGTCCCATTTATTAAACAAAACACTGTTTTTTTATCTTTACTTGTATTGTATGACCTCATGAAATACATAATTAAATATTTAAATCAAAAGATGAGTACTGGTGAAACCGTACAAACAATTGGCAATTAGAACGATCTGTTGTCGATAAATGGCTTTAGAAGATTTTTGGTAGATTGCATATGTTTTTACTGGTTTCTTTTACTTTAAAAAAAACTCTAAATAAAAATGATTGATTGCTATAAAACAAAAAACTATTTATTATAACTAACTTTTCTTGATTATAAATATTGAAACCTCAGCTGTCAAGTATTAAAATATGAATTCTATCGGTGAAGTAGGAGTTCACAGGTTAGACATTCACTCCAAACCACATATCCTAGTGGTCTGTGCAATCACTAGAGGCATCAATGATCATACAGATAAGTCGCCTTGTGCAGTCAGCAAAAGATTAAAGGTCTCAAGTTAAAATGAACTGCGAAAAGATTATTCTACAGATTGCTTTGATTGATTCAGTGATGGTTCTTGGAATGGAGCACTATAATAGTGAATGGAATATGATGTTCCTCTTGGGTTTCGTGTGTTTAAACTAAGATGATTTTTTTAGGGTTTATTGTGAGTGTTGCTGATAAACAAGAAATGGGGCAATTAAGCGCCTTGCAATTGGGGCAAGTCCTTCGAATTGGATGTCAGCTGGGATCTATACCGCTCAGTTAAATGTCAGTTGTTAAAGTTTCTCATCCTGGACTCGTTCATAAGTTATGGTCCTTCAAGGTCAACTTTAAAAATGTTTGCCATTTTTGAGTTAAAGTGTTAAAATCCAGTGAAAAACGGGTTCCCTGATTCTAGGCCGTTAGTGCAGCAGGTGACCCTATTGTTAATTGCCCATTCCAAAGACTGCCGGGAGAGATTTCTAGCAGGTATAAGCAGCAACATATAGGCTTGAAATCCTTAACCTTAAGTCAATACACCAAATTAAAGGCCACATTCGATTTAGTCAGTTGATCGGTGTGTGTCATGAGCAAGTACTAAAAAGGGCAATATTAATAAAATACACACGTGACGTGAGAACCGTGACACAGTTCTGTCAGATTGTCATCGATTAAGGGCCTTTTGAGTATGTAATTTATTTTAATATTCCTTTCGTATTTTATTATTGGAAAAGTTTAGTAAGTTCTTATAGACATATACATGACTATCGGCTGTCTCCTGTGCTCACATAGTCATCGTCGTCCATGGACTTTACACAAAAGCATTACCGACAAGTTGCCGACTCAAAATTCAATAAATTCAATATATTCAATTCAGGTCAATTTATGGCGATGTTGATTTAAGTTTTTTGAACACTGTTTTTTGTAAATATTTTTTTCACCCCGTGTTTTTAGGGTTCCGAAATAAAATCGGAACCCTTATAGATTCGTCATGACTCATGTCTGTCCGTTTATCCGAGGCATAGCGCATAGACCCTTAGTGCTAGAAAGCTGTACCTAATTTGGCATGGGTAACATATAATATTTATTAAAACTCCAAAATTGTAGTATAAAATTTTAAGAATAGTTTTTTTTGTACCTTCCCGTACGGGTAACGTGAAGATGAATTTGCGTATCCCATAGTGTGGGACATCGTTGAATAGATCTTTCAAAATTATTATGGGTCCTAAGACCATTATAGGGATTTAGAGATCTGTTTGCGAAATATTTGGCTTTAAAGTGCTTTTAGTTAGGATCAAGTGTCCCCCCCCCCTGCTAAATGGCTGGAGTTGGATAAGTGAAAAAAATCTCAAAAGTAGATTTTATGATGAATTTAGAAGGAAAACTATCACAGCTATGTTAGCATAAGTAGTTACTGAGTAATTGTCGATAAACTTACTACTTCGGAACCCTACATTGAGCGTGGCCTGACACGCACTTGCCCGATTTTTGCGTCCTTGTTTATTTTGGAAGCAAGATACAAATTATGGGAAGGGGTAGGTATTAGGGCTTCCAAATATTCGATAAAATTGATATTCGAATATTCGATTTTTTTTTGGCAACTATTCGAATATTCGAATATTATTCGAATATAAAAAAAACTTTAATAATCACGTCTTTATTAAACTTAGGAGTGATTTGCAAGTACAATATTTTGATTTTGTTCGTGTTAAATGAAAATTAAGGAAATTTCAGGATTTAAATCAAATAAAATATCTAAAACTATCAATAAACACACAAAATATCAATCAACTACAAATCTACACACCACAACAAAGTTATATCAATCGACGCCTAAGTTTTGGAGAAGGAAGGTCTCGTCATGATGAACTCCTTCTTCAGAAAAAAGCCGCAACGCAGGTGGACTTGGATAAGTCCTGATGGTTCCACGAAAAGCGAGATAAACTTCATTCTGGCAGACAAACGGCACATATTTAATGATGTCTCTGTGATCAGCATGTTCAAAACCGGAAGCGATCACCGTCTTGTAAAAGGCACATAAAATATCGACCTGAAGCTGGAACGGTCACGTTGATGAAGTTTACGCTTCGCCCAACACCTATCCAAATCCAGAGATCCGAAAACTTTCAACTTGAGCTGCAAAACCGTTTTGCGTGCCTAGAATCGTGCACGTCAGATCCGAAAACTTTCAACTTGAGCTGCAAAACCGTTTTGCGTGCCTAGAATCGTGCACGTCAGATCCGAAAACTTTCAACTTGAGCTGCAAAACCGTTTTGCGTGCCTAGAATCGTGCACGTCAGTGGACGAGTTTAACACCAGGATGGTAACAACTGTTCACGAGGTAGGGTCGAAGTATTTCAAGACCCACCCTGTTGGTAGATCTCAGGTTCTCTCAGAACAAACTCTCCGTCTTATGAGGGATCGACGAGAACTATGTGTGCAGTCTCCAACCTTTATGAGGGAATACCGACAGCTCAATTAACAGATCTTCAGGTACAGGTGACGCGATTTGCGAAAACACAACGCAAATCGTGTAAAAACCACAATTGAGCAAAACCAGGGCTCAAAAGTGTTCGCCAGGGATCTGTCTATTGGGCAAAGTCAGCTTACGAGGTTGAAGACCGAGTCCGGCACCATGGTTTCGTCAAAACCCGAAGTTCTGAGGGAAACTGAGAGATACTACGGATGGTTGTATGCCTCCTCTCAAGCTCTACCTTCTCGCGAGGAGAGCGACAAGCGAGCTAAACTGACCTGACACTACACAGAGGATTTCCCGGACGTCAGCCTGTATGAGATTAGAGAGGCTCTCAAACAGCTTAAAAACAACAAGGCACCGGTTGATGACGGAATCACAACCGAGCTTCTAAGAGCTGGAGGAAAACCCCTTCTAGTGGTGCTCCAAAAACTGTCCGATTCCGTCATCAACACTGGAACAACCCCAGAAGCGTGGTGCAGAAGTGTGATGACTCTGTTCTTCAAGAAGGGTGATAAAGCCTTTTTGAAGAACTACAGGCCCATTACACTTCTGAGCCACGTTTATAAGCTGTTTTCGAGGGTGCTCACAAATCGCATTGCACGCCGGCTTGACGAATTCCAGCCTCCCGAACAAGCAGGATTCCGAAAAGGCTACAGTACCATAGACCACATACATACACTGCGGCAGATTATACAGAATACCGAGGAGTATAATCTGCCGCTATGTGTTGCATATGTGGACTATGAGAAGGTCTTTGATTCTGTCGAGACCTGGGCGGTACTAAATTCTCTCCAGCGGTGCCGAAGGTGTTGAAGTGTTTGTACTCATCTGCCACCATGTCCGTCAGAGTACACGACACAGCAACGAACCCCATCTAACTGTAGAGAGGTGTTCACCGTTGCGTTGGAAGACGTGTTCAAGCTGATGGAGTGGAAACGACGTGGTATTAACATCAATGGCGAATACATCATACACCTGCGAGGAGATCCTTAGACGAAAAAGGGTCACCGACATAGCTCAAAGAATTAGCCGGCTGAAGTGACATTGGGCTGGCCACATAGTGTGAAGGACCGATAACCGTTAGGGAAGAAAGGTCCTCGAATGGCGCCCACGTCTCGGATAAAGGAGCATACGACGCCCCACGACCAGGTGGACTGACGACCTGAAGAAGATAGCGGGCATCCGCTAGATTCAGAAGGCTCAGGACCGGTCAGAGTGGTGCAAGTTAGGGGAGTCCTATGTCCAGCAGTGGACCTCCAAGGGCTGATGGATGGATGGATGGATGGATACCGAGGAGTTTTTAAACATCACTTAACCTGACTCCCTTCATCAGATCAGCTCGCTGTCAGTATATTATAACAACATCAGTGGAACTTTACAGGTATGCCAAATTTTAACTTCATGGGACTATTCCCTCAGGAGTTCTGTTAAATAGCCCTTGGCTTTATCATCAGTATAGCTCCTTGTCACCAGATTTCCCGGGTATTCCCGAAGTCCGAACCCTTCCATATTTTGAAGAATTGCGCACTCGCACCGCCCAAATCGACATTCTGAAGGTCACGCGCTAGCTTGAAAATTGTATTTTGACTATTTTGTGCACATTGGAATCCGAATTTGGTATTGAGTTAGGTGTTGTAGAAATTGATCGAATATTCGAATATTGCAGTTCTTGTATTCGAATATTCGAGCCAATTTATTATTCGAATTATTCGAATATTCGAATATTCGATGGAAGCCCTAGTAGGTATGTATGTTTTATCAGTATGCGGGTAAATTAGCACACACAGGGTTTGAGGTCTAACGATAGTGGTTTGTAACAGTAAACCATTCGCTAAGGCTCGCAGTGTAAACCATGTACCAACTAAAATATACGTCTGCATAATATATTGATATTAAACTTTTTTGTAAGGTTTTACATATCGCACCTTCAGTGGAAAAAAGGTATAAGATGAAAACTGAATTTTACAGCAGAGCAAAAAAACTGTTAAAATATCAGTAAGTAGTCAAAGGAATTTACATTACGTTTTCTTGCACAAAACTGTCAAGATTAATAATAAAAATTTGAAAAATTTTAAATTTTAAAAATTTGAGCATATTATGTAGTCTTTGTCCCTCTTTCCAATCATATTTATAACTAAAATTCAACGTAAGATAACTAATGCTTTTTTCCACTGAGTATGCGATATTACAGAGAATTGAGATTGGGCCTATTTGGGTCCCGTTGTTCATGAAACGAACTATAATGATAACAGTAGTTTGCACGCCGACTTTAGGAATATATCAGCTGCAAACAGCAAAGCGGGTCGGAGGTCAAGTGATAATGGTTCTGCCCGTAAACCAGTTTCATAACAGTGGGCGTCAGTTCACTATGGTCTGTGAAGTCGAAGATAATAATGGTTCAGGAACTTCAAACACTAGCCCTGCAGGCTTTGTTTAGATTTACTATTGATTTGAGTTAGTATTATTATGAAATATTCGTCTGCGATCTAAGCTGGTTAAAAATCTATTCGATTCCAATCGGAGAAAATCTGAGAGTTGTCGATTCTAATTTAAGATAAAAAATACCCTTGAACATTTTGAAGATGAAAATTCAAATTTGTTTGAGAACCATATACAAACACATAAATACACACATTAACCGAAAAATCAGGGGTTAAAAATCGTAGGTGTGGCAACCCTGCAAAATAATAGACAGTATACACGTCACAGTAAATCTATGGAACAACAACAACAGTTCCCGCTATGGTTCAAGCGGTGTTCGGGTGTTGCGATCGAATATCGTGATATTCGTGATACTACCGGCGAACATTATTTTCTGACAGTTATTTTGTTTATGTATTTCTTTAAATACTTAATAAATCTTGGCAGAACCATTATCAGTTGACCTAAGACCCGCTTTGCTGTTTGCAGCTGCTCGTATAAGATATTATTCCTGAAGTCGGCGTACAAACTACTGTTATTTTCAATAGAAAAGGGAATAGAAGATATTATAGGACAGAAGAATTTTAATTGTTTATTTTTTGTTTTTTATGGCAATAGCCGGCAAACGGGCTAACGATGCACCTGATGGTAAATGGATTCGTCGCCCATGGACATCAGCAACATCAACAGCATCACTGATGCGTTTCCGGCCAAGAAAGAGAGAAGAAAAAGAAAGAAAAAACTGGCTCTCAAGCCCCCAGCCGGGACACGAGTCGTTTGGCGGCTGACTCATGCTCGAGGGTGGTAGCTATCCAGGCGAACCCCATGGAGAAATAATAATTGTAATAATGGGATTAATTAACAATTAAAATCAATATTACCAATATAATCCCTTTGAGGGGCCCTACCACCAGCGGGCCGGATTTAGTCGCCTCTTAAGACACCCATCCGCCGTGGCATTGAGGTTAGTATTCTAAGCCGCCCCAATGCGGCGTTTATTAATTTTGCAATTCGTTTAATGAAGAAGTAAATGAAAGCTGTTTAAGTCAATTTAGAGAGAAAATTACTTTGACCACGATACAAGTAGACATTTAACGACAAAATTAATAATGATCTCGAATATTAACGAGATAAGCAAATAAGTGGTGGTCGGGGGATCAAATTATACCAAAGTTAGCTTTGTATGTGTCGCGGGTACCTTGGAATACTTGGACACACAAATGGCACATCGTAAACACCCACTCACGACTCGAGAACTTTAAGGTCGTAGCTCATCTACACGACACCGCTCCCACCCAACCAAAGTATGAGAATTCAAATATAGTACAATCGTGCTTTGTAGGTGCACTTTACAGTAACAACAAAAATTAGCAGCCCGCGCGCGGGAAGCAAGCTTACCGCAACCTTGCCACTCAATAGTTGCATCTACAGAGCACGATTTAAAGTTTATATTTGAATTCTCATACTTTGGTTGGGTGGGAGCGGTGTCGTTTAGATGAGCTACGACCTTTAGGCCGATTGCCCACGGCGGCAGCGGCGGCGGCGCTTCATTTAACTATTGCATGCAAGCTGCAAAATGAAACAGGCAATAGGCAAATGCGAGTGCTGCTCCGTGGACAGATTTCTTTCTTTAAGATGCAAGCAAGCGACAATTGACGATAGCATGCGTGTCTACGTGGGCAGTAGGCCTTATTTGTCACTTCTCTGTCCGTCTTTGTCCCCTATCAAAGCCAGTACCTCTCGCTTCACAGGCATAGTCACGATCCATGGAACTAGGCCGAAATATCGGCGTCCAAATTAAATATTGTGAGTTCCCGTAGTAGTATAGTAAAATGTGTTCACGCCAAGATGAGTTAAGTTTAAAATCAAGGTTTTATCTGATCATTGATTTTTTATTATATTCCGTTACTGCGAATATCGAACGACGAAGGTCACGGACGCTAGGTGCCTCGGAGTAATAGTTTGAAAACTTATTTCTTTAAGAGCAATCGGAAACGCAAGAACTGAGGCAAAAACCTACAAAAAGTTTCGATATTGGCAATGATTGATTTTTATACATACAATATTTTATCATTGGATATTGGGACTCAGGTACGTTTCAAGTGAGAATTTTATATTTCTGCTGCTATATTACCTACTGTTTCTTTTTGGGTTCCGTTGTCATATAATAGTTTTTGTAGTTTCGTCATGTCCGTCCGTTGCATAGCACTGAGACTTTGAAATTAATTAGTTTTGATCTATATTTCAATTAATTATGTTACATGTAGTATTGTCAACAACATGAAACTTCTGCATTCAATTTCGGAGCTTGTATGGGAACTCATTTTGAATGTTATTATTAAAGAAGCAAGCACACATTTGAGCGTAAATGGGAACTAAAATCAATTCGGAGTTGGGATTTATAAATTGCTAAAAGCAATTAATAGTAGGTATTTACACACG
Source organism: Thymelicus lineola (assembly GCA_963932265.1). Classification (NCBI taxonomy): domain Eukaryota; kingdom Metazoa; phylum Arthropoda; class Insecta; order Lepidoptera; family Hesperiidae; genus Thymelicus; species Thymelicus lineola. The sequence continues at coordinate 2,753,808 of OZ010685.1, forward strand.
CAAGTTATACTGCTGTATATTTAACTTACGAGTTTCTATATAACGTCGATGAAGACGAAACCCCAACGGTACGAATTAAGGTGTCAAAGTTACTAAAGTAATAATCACTGAAGCAATCTTTTGTATATAAAATACAAAACATGTACGGATGTCTTTTCCATCCATCCATCCATCAATCAGCCCTTGGTCCACTGCTGGACATAGTCCTCCTCTAACTTGCGCCACTCTGACCGATCCTGAGCCTTCTGAATCCAGCGGATGCCCGCTGTTTTCTTCAGGTCGTCGGTCCATCTGGTCAGGGGGCGTTCTATAGTCCGTTTTCCGAGACGTGGACACCATTCGAGGACCTTTCTTTCCCAACGGTTATCGTTCCTTAGAACTATATGACCACGGATGGCCTTTATAGACTTTGAAACCATCCAACCGATATGCCCCAAAATGGTTTCATTTGAAAGACAATAATGCGAAAATGGTTTGAGATCAAACAATGCATTAGGCACATTTTCGATTTTTGACTTTTCCATACAATTTTGTTTTCGTAGTTTCACACGCCGGGTATCCACTAGTTTCAAAATAAACAACTTACTTTGATTGGAAATTCAAGTGTCAATATTGGTGTCCTCGAGTTTAACCAATATAATTTCCATCGCTTTTTCGACAGCAAATTTCATAGTAATTTCGCGATGGAGCACCAACCATTTTAGATTTTTATTACATTTTTTGTAGTAGGTACTTGCGAAGTTTAATAGACCCGGTTTTTGTTTTATGCTTACTTAGCGGAGTGCTTTTAACGGGAAAATAAAAACTTGATATTCGTTGAAGTATATTTTTTAGTTTACTTAAAATATTGTGTTTTGTTTAAATTATTTGTTTTTAGTTCTTTGTTACATATTTACGTGATAAATATTTTTTTTCTGGAAATAGCAGACAAATCCATCTGATAGTGAGTGGTTATCGTTCCTCATGGACATCAGCGACACCAAAGGCATCACTGATGCATTGATGGCCAAAAAAGAGAGAAGGAATTCCAGTTTTTTATTCAACTGAAAATATTCATGATTTTTTATGGAAATAGCTGTTCCATCTAGATTCTAGATACATGAATTATAGTCAAAGAGATTTAATTATCTACTCGAGTTTTAGGTGCTGTGCAACAAAAAACTTGCTTAATCACTGGGCAGTGACGCTGTAACATAGTATATGACTAACATTTTGCTTCGGAACCCTAAATAATCTAACATTTTAACAAAAAATTAACCGACTTCAAATGAAGTACATTGTACTTTTGACATGGATACCATTGTGAGATCTCGCTCAAATTTATGTGGGACTACGCGACAAGCACCAGCTTTCAATTAAAAAAAGAATCATCCAAATCGGTTCACCTAGTCCAAAGTCCTGAGGTAACAAACATAAAAAAAATACAGTCGAATTGAGAACCTCCTCCTTTTTTTGAAGTCGGTTAAAAATTGGCACTGTGCTGAGTGTTAACCATTACAGAGTTCCCTCGGCTGGCGTCAAACCTACGTGTAGTATCAACTCATGCTTATCACAATAATGCTTTGTCATCAGAACTAAAGCAAATGTAAAATTTCAACTCCTTAGGACAAGTGGAAGTAGGTCTAGTTAGGCTTGAGATTTGACCAAACCAAACAATACACAAATGAACAGGGCAAGCAAGCTAAATAAAACCGTTTAAGATTTACAATTAACTCTGTTCTCTTAGCCTATAAATATTTACAGAAGATAAAGATAGCTTACTACCTTTCTACCTCTCCCGGGATACAAAGCTTTGATGAAAAATAGTTCGCAATGCCAGTCTATTACTACTTCAAACGTTCTGATAAATGTCTTTGTTGTTGGTCTTGAAATGAGTGAGTAGTGACCTATGTAGTGGGCTATTACTTACAAAGCTGCCTCTAGAAACTATGCCCGTTATGATATATGGACCCGACTCGGGACTTTGGAAACATGTTTGACTTACGGTAACCCTGCCAGAATAACGGCCTCTCCGGAAATACGTCCCATTTATTTTGATATTTGCTACAATCGTAAAGTATCGATCAATATTCGCTTTATGGATTTATTGCCATTGCAATGCCATTGATAGACGTATGCTACTGTTCATAAAATAATTTTGATTCTGAGTTTCATATTGCGTCACATATCAAAGAAAAGATAGATCGGTATTAAAGAAAAAACACGCGAAAATTTACTTCGTTAGAGCTGCTTAGAGAGAGACAATATTTTCTATATTAGGTATATGCTGACATTTACCTGGATCGACTTGATCCATCATAAAAGAATAACCGTTTGATATTCATAATTTAAGACCTATTTATTAAGTGAAATTATTTTACGGTAAAGTAATATTATTAAGGTTAAGGTAAGGTAATATTATTAAGGTATTTTACTCTTCAATATAAGAATATCAATCGGTTATTCTTTTATGATGGATCAATTCGTAATTCGCATAGGATTCGATCCAGGTAAATGTCAGCATGTATGGGAAATATTATTTCTACTTCCTACATATAGGTAAAAAACATCACTATATTATTTCATGTTAAATATTATGTTACATGCTAAGTATATAATATCACTGTTTCAAGGGGCATTAGTTCATTGTATTTACATGTCAGTAAGCTTTGATAGCTTAGTAATATTGTGTGGCCTAGTGATCGAAAAGTCTCTTTCGAATCAGTGACTGGCCGCGCCAGTGTATCGATTCTAAGGCCCATTGCGCACTGTCGACTGGTCGCTAGTGTTTGCTTGGCGCACACACAAGCGACTTTCGTACAAAAATCACGAGTTTATAATAGCTTATGCTCAAGAGAAGAAACGTGTTCAGTAGAGGGCCATTAATAGGTTGATGAAATGTGTACAGTATAAGGAATTCATTATCATTTTGGTGCAGGAATAGTAAGGAAACCTGCGTTACCTGTAGGTAGGTATAAAATGTTTCACAATGTTCTCAAAGATGTGCGAAGTGTGACAATATTCACTCGGTCTGCGTGGTAGATTATGGCCTTGCAAGTAGTGAAGTGGAAGGCTATGTAAGGGTATAAAAAATTGGGAGGAGTTTTTAATAGTCCTTTGAGACTCGCGTCGAACTAGGAAACATTAAAAAAAATATCAATTTTAAAACAAAACAAAGCAATTTGATATCCGTAATCATTAACAAACTAGTTAATTTGTAGGCGAGTGTTAATTTATGTTAATTAAGGCACAGTTGGTCGGTTTAAATCATTGCACAAACGAGGGATAATTTTATCGCTGTAATCGGACACTGACAATGATGGATGGCACCTTAATCCGGTTAAATGAGGATATTATTACATTGTATTGAATATTGAAATAAAAAGTAATAAATTATTGATTATTTTATGGCTTTATTTAAATGGTTCTGTGTTCGATTCTTGGCCGGGCAAACATCCGAGACGTCATTTGAGAGAAGTTATTGTATTCTTGCCTATTCAACACGAAATATGCAGAGATGAAAGTGTGAACGTATATTTTTATGGTTATAGCCCACAATAGACTTATGTACTGTACATCAATCACATGTGTACTTTCTAACCCTAAGAGTCTCCGCATTATGCTGTGGATGGACGGACATGACGAAACTATAAAAGTTCCGTTTTGACTTCGGAACCCTAAAAAATGGCGATACAGAGCCCATCGACCTCCAACGAAAGGACCTTAATAGTTGCAGATTCACACTCAAAAATGATATTATTATGAATGGCTATATACTCGTATTGTACATGATTGTACATAATTACATGCCTTATTAAAATTGAGGCGTTATTTGTAAGTGTCACACCCTTAGAAACTAAACGTAAAGTTCCTCGAACCAACTTTACATCGTAACTATAATAATTTCCATTGTTATCCGGCTAATAGTTTTGGGAATGTTATGTTTTGTTCCGAAATTCATGGGTTTAATCGTATGAAATTATTAAGTTTAGCAATATTCAGGAATAGTTTCAAATTGTTTATTTAGTTGAAACCGTATAATAATTACACTGAATATGTAATAAGTAAACACTTTTAGGCAGCGAAATGGTGTTTAATCCTGAAAACTTTAATTTTATTTGTCTACTGTGTAAACCAGATATAATCCGTACCTTGCTTAGACTGGCAAGTGGCCAGACTGTCAATAGGACTTCTGTATTTTATTTAAACGAGATTTATACACATAAAAAATCTTTAATTTATCAAACATTCAAGTTATGAACGAATTTTAACCGACATTCAGTAAGGATGTTTTTTTTGCGATGTAGTTTTTAATCCAGTTTATTTCTACTACTCATTTTTGCAATGACAGGTTTATGTGGAATAGTTTTCGAGTTAATTATGAGGGGGTCAAAGTGGCACAAATGGTTTGTGTAATATTACACACGGTGCTGCTCGCCAGTTCTGTTAGCTTGAACATGGCTTGACACGCTACCGCGTCTAGATATGAAAGGTAGATTGAATAGTCTCGGAATGTGTAAACTGTGAATGTAGTACAAGGGTGGAGGCTGCCAGGCCGGCTAGGCGACGGTCGGGTCTCGGAAGCCCTACGTCGCCGGGCTGGTTGACCGGTCGGCGGTCGAGGTGTCAGGTACATGAAATTATACGTCACTCATAATACTCAGAATTAACATCGAAAACAATAACAACAACGTATTGGTAATTCGGTAATATCAACTCAAATTATGTCCCCGTTTACGTCATATTATAAAAAAAATTCCTAAGAACGCCTGATATGGTTGAAAACAGAATTAAAAATAAGTTCCTACTTTTGAAAAAAATATGAACATATTTAATGATATCGATTGTCTGTCACAAAGATCCATAGAACATTATTTAAGTATAGTTCGACCAATACAGTTTTAGTTTCCATCAAAGTCATTCGGATTTGGTTATCCACGCCCATTTAAAAAAATACCCTGTATAAGTGTGTAATAAACAAAGATAAGACATGTAGTTTTCACTCCTTTTCATTGCCGAGCAAATATTCCCACAAAATGGGTCTAAAATCACTGCATCTGTCACTCAACTTGAGATAGTGGAGCTAATATGCGTTCCTTTATAGTTTATACGCTCTCGACTATTTTACCCTGTCTTAATTTCGAGATGTTAAAGGTAATATCTTTGACAAGGCTTTACGGAACGATGTTTCCTACTGAATATTACCAGTAATAAATATTACCATATTACCAGTAATAAATTGAATCGTATTCAATTATAATACTAATAATAATAACTTCAAAAATAATTACTTGAAAAAGTTTACTAGCAAATTAAAGAACCAATCGAGTACAGTTTTGTCAGTTTAGTCAAAAACATTTCTTAAATATCCTAAATATTATAGGAAAATGTGAAACTTAGTGTGGATGTATGTTTGTTACTCTTTCACGCAAAAAGTACTGAACGGAATTTCATGGAATTAAGCACACAATTCCGCTCATAGCCCGCGCGGCGCGGCGCGGCGGCGGCTTGCGTCGATCCGTGATCGACAAAGTTAAGCAACAGCGGGCTACCGACGTAGTTAGATGGGTGACCGCTAGTGGTAAAAAAATTCTTGAGCGTTTCCGTGCTTCCGAGGGCACGTAAAGCCGTCGGTCCCGGTTGTTATCATAAGATAACAGTCGTTAAGCCATGTCGGAGGCTCTCGAGTGGTTTGAAAACTTCCGACACTCGGGATGGCCACTAACCCCTCCACCAATCCGCACTGGAACAGCGTGGTGGAGTATGCTCTAGGCCTCCTTAAGGAGAGACCCGTGCCCAGTAGTGGGCCATTAATGGGTTGAAGCCAAGCACATAAATAGACCATGATCCGGAATACAACAAAGGGAAAACACGGGAATTAAATAAAGTTTATACCGTTAGCAGTGATTTTATTAACAGTTTGAATGAAACTTGTAAGTTTAACGCGAGAGGACCTCTTATGTGGGTCGGTGAGGCGATGGTCGATGCAGCTCGTTAGGCGCACGTTGTTAAGTACAGTTAGCCTCACTGAAAGGGCATACGGCCGTTTTAGTGACGTAATATAATATCACTATTAATTTTATAAAGATAGGGCGAAATCTATTAGCAGGTGTGAACTGTGAGGTTGTAGATTCTTCTAAAAAGAGGTTTTTAGGGCAGGGTCATCAGAAATCAATGGCGCAACAGTCCAATGAGTAGGTATAGCTTGTCTATACTAATATTATAAAGAGGAAAGATTTGATTGTTTGTTTTCATTGAATAGGCTCCGAATCTAGCGAACCGATTTGAAAAATTCTTTCACTGTTGGGAAGCTACACTATCCCCGGGTGACATAGGCTATATTATAGATTTTTTTTTACTATTTTCCCGAAGCGAAGCGAGGGCGATTTCCTAGTATTATTATAAAATCATAGCCGTTACATTAGTACATACAGAAAAGTATTTAAAAATTGTTTTATGTAGTGGTTTTTTTTTGCAATAGGTATTAAAATAAATAAAATCTAATGATGGACCACAACCAGTTAGCCCCTTCCATCCTAAGCCCCAGCTGACAGGTGCATTTTTTAAGCAAACCAATTGGCATTAGGTATTTAGAATTTAGAAGAAAAATACAGCCAGCTAAATAATAACGAACGACGTATTGTATCTCGTTACACATCTACGTGGGAAATGATCTCCAGAACCATGGCTTGCTAGAGTCAGCCGCTAAACGACTCGTGTTCCGGCTGAAGACTTGAGAGCCAGTTCTTTCTTTCTTTCTCTGCCTTTCTTGGCCGGCAATTTATCAATTATGCCTTTGGTGTCGCTTTTGTCCATTGTAGGCTATTTCCATTAAAAAAACTTATTTCAAAATGTCTTTCCGCGTGTAAACGTGACCGGCTTCTTGGAGCCTTCCGATGGCTTCGTCTGTTCTTGGATAATATTTAGCCTGTATTCAAGGCTCTGTTCTATGTAAACACCATAAAATTATAGCGAACGGTACTGATAAAATTACCTTTTTCCAATTGTGTGCCAACCAGATCTGGTACTTTAAACCTCTCAACGCCATCACGAGGTTTAAAGCTCGGAATTAAATTAGGTAAATGTTTCACTACTAACGATGAACTGTCGCGAGTTTTAATGCGATTAATTTCCTACCCGTCCTTATCCAGACGTAGCGGAGACTGAAGTTACTATGCATCGACCTTAAATTGCAGTAGGTGAATATGTGTGAATCTTTAAGCAAAATAACAGAATTTCCAAACTGCAAGTTTCTAGGCATTAAAAACTGCAGAAAACACTCCAAACTAATCGTAAAGTCTTACAGCATACTCTATGCATATCCAGTTTGGACCGTTGGAAAGCATTTTAGTGTTTTCTGACCAATAACAACTTTGTGATAACAGTACCTACCAAATCACCATGTTTATAGCGCGTAATAATATCGTATAGCCTTTCTCTGAGCATGCAACAACTGACTAAAGACTTAACACGGTAAATCCATGCGAAAATTGAGTCTGCATTTCGAAATACATTCGACAAGGCAACTTAGACCTTGAGCTACTATAAATATGTTGTATATTGGTGTTAAGAAAGATATATTCATTACTATTATACGAATGAGACGTGTTGATATTAGTACTTGGCAAAAAGTAATAAGGACAGATTAGTAGGTACAAGATTTGTATATTTAAGTAGGTACTAGGGAAAGTCTCCTCATAGTCCGGTCAAGTTAGACATTCAAGGTACATAAATTCCAGGATTGCTGATTCCGGGACGGCTGATTTGTACGAATGTTTGGAACACCATTATGAATGAAATGTGAAAAGTCCCCATCGATCCGTGATTTGCAAAAAAAAAATTAATAAAGGTCAAAGTTCGCTAATATGGTTTTTTTTTTCAAGAATACAACTTTAACTTTTTGAATCGTTAATTATCTCAGAAACGATGACTCTTAAGAAAAAAGTGCAAGGACAATTTTTGTAGATAATTACATGATTTATAATTTAAGTCCAATCTATTTTTATGATAAAACTTACCGTTTGGCTGAAAATTGCCGAACATTTCCGAACTTTATCCTTTACCTTTTCACATTTCATTTATAATGGTGTTCCGAACATTCGTACAAATCAGCCGTCCCGGAATTTATGTAACGTTACACCTATTTTTTGGGTTAATTTGACCAGGCTATCAGCCTCTGTATTTGATAATCTTAATATACCTAATACAAATACAAAATGGATTTGAAAGGACCAGGTATCTTTTTTATGTAGTCGAATGTTGAGTTGTAATATTTATGCTTACGGTTTTGAGATTTTCATTCAAAAACAAACTGTCTTTAATACACTACGTATCGATTGGCTCGATCTGGAGATTGAGTGAGCCTGGTATCTTCAAGCGGCATTGCTATCCGTTTAGCTGGGCACATTGTAACGCAAAGTATACCCAGACTCAATGATAGATTTTCGTGCCTAGTAGATAAAAATACGCCATGTGCAGAGGCTCTAAGTACACTATGTCTTATTCTAGGACTAGATTATGGTCTGCATGTGTGACACATCCATATATTCACATAATATCACATTTATAGTACAAACTTTCTTCAAACAAATTAAGAATCTTAATATATATATAAATTACGTGTCACGTTTTTTGTCCGCGATGGACTCCTAAACTACTTAACCGATTTTAATCTTTGCACACCGTGTGCAGTTTGATCCAACTTGAAAGATAGGATAGCTTACATCTCAATTTATAGTGGCAATATTATTTATGATAGCATAATTTCCGCGTGCGAAGCTGCGGGCAATAGCTAGTTAGTACACAGAGAGAGATCTATGTTCATAGTACTGAACTCAGATGATCTGAACATACGAATGAGTAAGTACCTCCACAGAGCCCTGTGCGATATACACATAAAACATAATTTGCGAATGTTATCAGAGTATACGTAGCGGCGTCCTCAGCTGTAGGTAGTTATAGGAAAATTTTCCTTTCTTTGTTAATAAACGAGTAAATAAGGATCAGTTTCCCAAGAACACTTCAAAGTTAAGGCTTCTTTACTCAACTTTTAATAATTAGCAAAGGTGTTGCTTCTTGATTGCAGGTTTATTTTCCTTTGGCGTAGTTAGTGTTCTATGAGGAAAACTTGCGTAACTATACTATATACTATACTACCCACACACCCACAGAGGTTCTGATTAACCAGTACCTCCTACCTAGTTTGAAAATTTACGTGTAGTCTGTAGAAAGTTCAGTTTTTCATTAAATAATTTTTCACTTTTTCAAGTCATTTATTTTGAAAGCAGTTCAACTTTTTATTTAGAAGTTTTTACGGTGATGTCTCATTTATTTGTGTATATCCATGCTACCACTGAGATTCTTAGTGTGTACTTACTTATACATAACTAGGAAATCGTCCTCGCTTCGTTTCGGGAAAAATAGTAAAAAAAATAAAATAAAGCCTATGTCACCCGGGGATAGTGTAGCTTCCCAACAGTGAAAGAATTTTTCAAATCGGTTCGGTAGTTTCGGAGCCTATTCAATGCAAACAAACAATCAAATCTTTCCTCTTTATAATATTAGTATAGTTACTACATTTACTGTTACAGTTTAGAGTATTGTATACCGTTGTATATTAATCCAATTAGTATTGCGCAGTAGCTGGTATTAATTCAAACAGCCATTCCATTACATCCATTTGATCCCGGCGAAAGGGCCACCACACCGTTACCCATTGTCAACAGTAACAAAGGTGTACTGATAACTATTAACTGTATTTGTCATGTTATTTGTTCTATGTCTGTACTGCTAAGTATGTGACAACTGATGGACGAGGATCAGTCCTAGATTAGTTAGGGAATATATCAGTGCTTTCCTTACTATGGATGGAAAATTATTATTTTAGAAAGGTACATGGGGCGACGGAAATAAATTGGCCTACACTCAATGATGTTTAAATAAATATAGATACGTTATGCCGATGTGCGATGTCCGCAAGACACGCTTTATTGCTTTATCGCACGTCTTTATCGCCCTCGCGTCAAAACTACATGGCTATCTCTTTCTTCACCTGAATAAGAGTTCCCAATTGGGAACTTTTTGAGTCACACAACGCGCGCGCTTATGACATATCTGCCTCTTTTTAATATATAATATCATTGCCTACACTCATAAAAATATAAATCCGGCACTGACAAGGATGGTCAATGAATTACAACGCGCCAATCTTCTTCGTGGGTTTTCCTACTGAAGAAAATAAGGACCGCCTGATTAAAATTTTATCTCTAAAGAAATAAAATCTCAAGTGCTGGCTGCGGTGGAGAATTTGGAACGGTCCATTTTGTTACGGAAATGGAATTAAGGCAATTTAAAACAAAATTGGATTATACTTTGTAAAAACCAATTAAGCAACGAAATCGCGAATAAAATTCTAACCTGTGGGAATTTCGTAAAACCCGAAAATGACTTATCCACATTATAAATGACAGATTTCTGATCTATTAAAACGATGCCGGGTGCACGCACGAAAAAGCATGACTCATTTGTCGCGTTCCGCGAGCGAGCGAACAATGGAGAAAGCGCCATCTATGAACAAAACTATATACACAATTAAGTCAGAAAGGAACTTGTTTAGTTCCTTAGTTAGAAGAAAAAATAGTTTAGTTCAGGAGTTCTAGATGCCGTTGTTGTATACAGATAAAAGTTTCTTATCTATAAAAGTATGCAATCATTTCATCAATGTTTTGTCATGACATTGTCACGTTAAACTACCGTCCGTAAACCGACTTTACAGACAACCATTTGTTTAGACTGGATCATTTTCTAAGAACTGACCAATTTATTAATGAATTGCGACACGTCCCTTAACACGATGGTACAGTCTATTGTATTCAATTACAACACCATGTCCGTCGTGTTACGTCACTGCGACTTTTTTGTCGCGTCCGATGTGTCGTCGACATGGCTTCGTAAATGGTTGCTAATGACTTGTGCGTAGTGTGGGTATCAACGATATCACACTTACCAACGTTATTTAATTCAATAACTCGTAAAATTTATACACAAAGAGATCCATCCATCCAACTATCCATCAGCCCTTGGAGGTCCACTGCTGGACATAGGCCTCCCCTAACTTGCGCCACTCTGACCGGTCCTGAGCCTTCTGCATCCAGCGGATGCCGCCTGTCTTCTTCAGGTCGTCAGTCCACCTGGTCGGGGGGCGTCCTATACTCCGTTTTCCGAGACGTGGGCGCCATTCGAGGACCTTTCTTCCCCAACGGTTATCGGTCCTTCGCACTATGTGGCCAGCCCATTGCCACTTCAGCCGGCACAAAGAGATACAGGGTGCAAATTAAAAAAAGATTTTTATTAAATCAAAATAAACAAGGATTTGGTTTTTATTTACTCATTAAATTACCAGGTTTCAACGCACGTTCCGGGCGGAGTACGCAATAAATAACGGATAATAAATTTAACCAGATTCAACCGGATAGAACTGGAATGGTGTTGATGACCCTCATCCTGTTAAATTTGCAGCCGCAGGTGTGGATCGATGGAAGCATTATAATTAAACTATATCTCTTCACATAGGAGTAATATTTCTTAGTTAATTAATTCCTTTAATTCCGTTAATTTAGCCCTTAGGCCTACGTTAACGATCGAAGGGGATCGAGTTTCATCCTTTGGAAATACGGTTTACCAATTTAGTTCAGTCCTAATTATCTAACGAAACGATGCAAAGTTATTTTTAAAATTGACTAAGTAATGAATTAACGCACACACAAACACACACTTTGACATTGATTTCATGTAATACGACATTACAAACATGTTCGAGCCGAGAAAAAACGTTTAATTGTAATATTACATGGGTACCAGAACCAGAAATCGAATTTGTGATCACTCGCTTGGGAGACAGGAATACTGACTGCGTTTTTTAAAGGGTTTTGAAAAATTTTCCTTACGCGGGATTAGCTCAAAACTTGTTGATTATGTAGGTACCGAAAAAGTAAGAAAAAACTTTGTGTTTCAGTAAAAAGTGCAGAAAAATACGGTACAAAATTTTAATCTGCATAGTTTTGATCCTGTATAGGTATACTCATAGTATGTATACCATATATAACTATATCTATAGAATAAGGTCCTCCATACATCTTTTGCTGAAGCCTTTGAAATTTTTCTATGCAAGATGTTCAATAAAATTCTTTCAACATTGCTGGCGTACATGTCTTTGATTGGGTTCCGTATGATTTCCTAAATAAAATAGGGACATTATGAGGGGAATTTATTTTCATATGGGAAAACTTATAGAACTCGTTCATTTCAATTGTAAGACCTAGTGATACAAGTTTAAATTAAAAGTATTTTCCTATCTATTTTCACAGGATTTCCTTTAATACTACGTGTTCTGTGAAGCGATTTCTTGCCTTTATTCAATTCCTTGTTTCTCTCCGATTGATTTGGCCTAAACGGTCAACTGTTCTGTGAAGCGATTTCTTGCCTTATTCAATTCCTTGGTTTCTCTCGATTGATTTGGCCTAAACGGTCAACCATCAAACTATTGATACACTCGCTACCTAACCCAATGGAACACCTACAAACCGACACAAGCGGCAAACATAGGCTGGCACGCTTCAAACCTGTGCTTCAACCAATCAACCAGGACTTTAGTTGGCGGCACTTGTTAAACTTGAGGTGAAATTAATTGGTCATTCAGTTGTCGCAAGACGTGACCGCACGCTCAAAGAACGAATTACGACAAGCGCTGCTCTAACGTCACTTGACGGTCCAATCATATTCCACGACATGATTGCAGGCCGCTCCCGCCAGCGCCCATAGTGACCCGCCTCACCTTATACCGCGAAATTGGCTCAAAAAATCGCTTCTGCGCAATCAGGTCTCAGCACTCACGTACATACCAATCAGGACTATTTATAACAAAACCTTAACGTGTGGACACCCTCGCTCGCAGCAGGCAGCACAAGCGAGCTTCGCGTGGAATACTATAAAATATTTCTAAAAGGACCCCGCACTAATTGTTTGAAAATTGTGTTTCAGCGGATTGGTCTGAATTTTTGGTATGTTGTAGCCCTAACCGTACTGATCAAAAGTCCCAATGGGCCGACCCCCCCCAAATGCGTATTTTGTCCTCCAGGGGGCACTTTCCCCAAAGTCTATTTATTCGATTTCTGCGGAATCATTCTGAATTTTTAGTATGTTTTAGTCCTAATCATGCCAAACAAGAGTCCCAATGGACACAACCCCCCCCTAAATGCGTAATTTTGTAGGCGTACCGTATTCCGTAGGCGTATTTCCGCCATCTGGAGAAAGAAAAACCCCCAAAGCTTTAATAACACTAAAAATCTTAAACAACAAGATCTGGATTTTGAGTATGAAGAAAAATGTTGAAGTTCACACGAAAAACAGGGCATTAAGACTTTCAGGATTTCTGAATAATATATGCTGTTAAGAGATCGTGCCCATTAGGGATTTACATTGCATTAGTAAGGGCTACAACATACTTAAGAATTCGGAACGATTCCACTGATATCACATGAATGAACTTGGTAGGGGAGGTTGCCCCCTTGCGAAAATAACGCTCAGAAAGTTATTGAAAAAATGTAGGTTTTAAATGAATTAGCTTTGGGAGGTTTTTCTTTCTCCAGGTGGCGGAAATACGCCTACGGAATACGGTTCGTTCCTATAGGACTCTTGATTGCCACGGTTAGAACTACAACATACCAAAAATTCAGAATTATTCCGCTAAAATCAAATAAATAGAACATGAGGGGGGGGGGGGTGGTTAGCGCCCCGTCGTGTCTATTGGGACTCTTGTTTGCATGATTAGGACTACAATATACTAAAAATTCAGAATGATTCCGCAGAAATCGAATAAGTAGACTTTGGGGGGAAAATGCCCCCCTGGAGGACAAAATACGCATTTGGGGGGGTTGTGCCCATTGGGGACTCTTGTTTGGCATGATTAGGACTACAACATACTAAAAATTCAGAATGATTCCGCAGAAATAGAATAAATAGACTTTGGGGGGAAAGTGCCCCCTGGAGGACAAAATACGCATTTGGGGG